>CM051031.1:48508693-48888693 GCA_027627225.1 Congeria kusceri | reverse complement strand
ATCTGGTTTGTTACCAACGTCAATAAAGTCACTCATGAACAAAATGGTAATAGTGCACGCCTGTTCACCGGCTTGTTGTCAACACTGGGTGAAAAATAAAATGTCAATCATGCATAAAGTAAATGTTTGCATTTTCATGAACAAAGACAGTGTATAACTCTGGTGTTAGTGGTCCAATCCTATTTTTGGATTTGACTCAGACCATATGGTCATACATAAACTGTGGACGCCCGTTGGTTAAAGTTGAATGAACAATAAAGTCTCTATCCCGCATAAAGTCCATTTTTGCATATATATTTTTCGAAACAAGGGGTGATAACTCTGGTGTTTGTGGCACGATCAAGCCCAGTTTTGGTCTCTGTTGAGATCTTATGGTCATACATTAACTGTTTGGTCAAGATTGGATAAAAATGAAGTCTGTTCTTTAGAAAAAAGGCATCGTTTTTCAAAATGAATAAGGGCCAATAAACCTACTCCTGGTGCAATCTGGTCCATTTCCATTAAATCACAACTATGAATTTTATGGTCATACACAAACTGTGTAACTTTTGCCTACATTGAATAAAGACTAGCGTGTGCGAGCCAATCGTTGATAACATAGGGATGTTTGTTTCCACTCACAAGGGACAATAACTGTGGTGTTTCTGGCCCGATCTTGTGTATTTTCGACTTCACCTGTAATCTTATGGTCATAGACAAATTGTGCATGATTGGTGAAAATTTGATGAAAAATTAAGTCTCTATCCTGAATAATGTCCATTTTGTACATTTTTTTTTACGAAAAAAGGGCAATAGCTCCGGTCTTTGAAAGAAAATCTGGCCCATTTGGCGTCTGCTGAGATCTAATGGTCATACACAAACTCAGAAAGCTTGGTTCAGATTGGATGGAAAATAAAGTCTATAAGTTGGAAAAAGGCATTTTTTCACTTTTTTTGCATGAAAAGGGAGCAATAACTCTAGTGTTACTTATTTGTTCTGGCCCAATAACAATCCTGTCCGAGAGTTTATGGTCATACACAAACTTTGCAAGTTTGGTTAAGATTGGATAAAAAGTGAAGTCTCTATCGTGAGAATGAACTAATTGTTGACGGCACACGGACGACGGACGCTTGACGACGGACGACGCAGAAGAGGTCCCCTAAACCAATATATACCAACAGCTCACCGAGCATTTCGTGCTCAGGTGAGCTACAAATACACGTGCGTTCGCAAATATGCTGGATATCAATGTCGATTATGTCATTACCAAATCATTCAAAATTTAAAAAATGCTATAATAAGAGTTGCCTACTACTAAATAATAATTATATTGATATTAACAACGTTCTTAGAATGGAACAGTTTCAAGAATGTCCTTTATTGTTACGTCTTAAGTCTAATAATGGGTTGGTGAATACGAGCCCAAGGTATGAATCGAGCCGACACTTGTATGCGGACAGGGTCGACACCACGACCATAACTAGATGCACAAACCATCTGCAGTGTTGGATATCACAGAATACGATGGACCATCTCTACCCTGTCCGGTATTGTAACCACTAACCTAACAACATGCATGGCTTGGTCCTGGGTCGAACACGTGTCACGTGTAGGTGGGAGCAGCTAACAGTGCCGCCAGGATAGCACGAGATGTTCGCCAGAAATGCGATGGAAATGTTCGCTCTTCGGCGGGGATCAAACACGAATGTCTGCCTCTACATTCTATATCTTGCACCCCGCCCCAAAATTATTTACAGTTAAGTTCTGCTAGGGGCAATGGCCACATTAAAAAGTATACGAAACTGGTTTAAGTATTCTTATAAAAACGTCAATGCAGATCTCGTATACGTGTATTTGCGAAATA
This sequence comes from Congeria kusceri, assembly GCA_027627225.1. Taxonomy (NCBI): domain Eukaryota; kingdom Metazoa; phylum Mollusca; class Bivalvia; order Myida; family Dreissenidae; genus Congeria; species Congeria kusceri. The sequence continues at coordinate 48,886,850 of CM051031.1, read as the reverse complement.
TTTGAACCGGGTTAATGCAGATGTGTTTGAATGATTACCAAGACAATCTTTCGCGGACGCTTGGTTTTCTGACACGTTTTGAGTCGGTTTAACATAGATATGACAGAGATTACTAACACAATATCGAATATCGTGCGCGGACATTTGTTTTACGGGCACGTTTTGACTCGGGTTAAACTTAATTTGGGAGAAAGATAAAGAACAAACAACGCGAACGTTCGCGGGCACATTAATGAACCAAATGACCATGCGTGTCGCGAATGCAGTGCCAATACTCTAATACACCTCACTCAGTTTCTAGCGTATTTAGTAGAATGTAGTAGAATCAGGTCGCTGGCATAAACCTGCTGCTATTCCATATACTGATAAAAAATGCATACATTGTCAAAAAATTGATAGCGAATTTCACTTTGTTATGGAATGCTTTATGTTAACAGAACTCAGAAGGAAATATATTAATAGACATTATTGGTTAAGACCTAATATGCCGAAATGTATTGCACTTTTCAATTCAGAAGATATTACTACTTAAAAAAAAATAGCATGCTATACATATCTCGGTTTTAAAGTTAATGGACAAACAAGATGATTATATAATATTTGATTGCTTTAACCTAAGCATCCTTTCTGTTTTATTGATTGATTGATTTCTTTATGAGTATTCATGTTGTACATTAATTTACAAACAAAATTGTTATTTTATATTTCATGTACTTATTAATGCCTTTATTTTTATAAGTTGTAATTTATTTTGGCTCACTAATAATATATAGTCAGATTTTAATCAAAATTCAGAATACAAGATAAATTGTTTAATATATGACACAATGGATATTATTATGCCTTTATTTTTTCTTTGAATTTTTTTTGTCTCACTAAGATTATACATTCTAATTATTATTAAACGCAGTACAAAAGATAAATTGTTGCATATATGGCAGAATTTATAACCATAGTACCTCTTTATCTCGTTTCGATAGGATCTGTGATACGGATGCTATTTAATGTTTTGAACCCATAGAGTGCTTTGCCTCAGTAATGTGAGATACTTTGTTGTTGGTTTGTTGGTATTATAATAGCAACACAGTAGAGTTATGTGGAGTTGTTAATAATCAACAATTTGCACGACATTTTTGTTTGTTTTGACTTGCATGAGCAGAATAATAACTTATGACGAAAAAACAAATTTAAATATTTTAGATCCTTCTCCGCTAAATATATATATATATACATAAATAAAATAAATAAATAAATAAAAATATAAATAAATATATCAATATATAAATAAAAAAAATAAAATAAAAAAATAAATAAATATATATATATATACAATGTCTGTCTGTCTGACTGTGAGTTCCATATTTAGAATGTTGTTTATACTTTTATATACAATGATCTATAGTGTCCTCCACATAATAGTCTAGAGTACCATTCAGCTTTATGTTTACATTTGACATATCATCATTTGGCTGTAGTATTATGTGTTTCAGAGTGTTTATGTTACCATTGGAATGGTGCTACCTGTAGATCTTATGCTATCATTATGTGTTTTGTTACTCTTATATTCTTAGGTTGATAATTGTATCACTATACTTGAGATTGTTATCAAATTGTTGATCTGGTTGTTACTTGTGATACATGTTGATCTAGCTGGTTGTTACTTGTGATACATGTATGTTTGGATCTGGTTGTTACTTGTGATACATGTTGATCTAGCTGGTTGTTACTTGTGATACATGTATGTTGATCTGGTTGTTACTTGTGATACATATATATTTAGATCTGGTTGTTACTTGTGATACATGTATGTTGATCTGGTTGTTACTTGTGATACATGTATGTTGATCTGGTTGTTACTTGTGATACATGTATGTTGATCTGGTTGTTACTTGTGATACATGTATATTTAGATCTGGTTGTTACTTGTGATACATGTATGTTGATCTGGTTGTTACTTGTGATACATGTATGTTTAGATCTGGTCGTTACTTGTGAAACATGTATAATTATATCTGGTTGTTACTTGTGATACATGTATATTTAGATCTGGTTGTTACTTGTGATACATGTATATTTAGATCTGGTCGTTACTTGTGACACATGTATGTTTAGATCTGTTTGTTACTTGTGATACATGTATATTTAGATCTGGTCGTTACTTGTGATACATGTATATTTAGATCTGGTTGTTACTTGTGATACATGTATGTTTAGATCTGTTTGTTACTTGTGATACATGTATATTTAGATCTGGTTGTTACTTGTGATACATGTATATTTAGATCTGGTCGTTACTTGTGATACATGTATGTTTAGATCTGGTTGTTACTTGTGATACATGTATATTTAGATCTGGTCGTTACTTGTGATACATGTATGTTTCGATCTGGTTGTTACTTGTGATACATGTATGTTTAGATCTGGTTGTTACTTGTGATACATGTATGTTTAGATCTGGTCGTTACTTGTGATACATGTATGTTTAGATCTGGTCGTTACTTGTGAAACATGTATAATTATATCTGGTTGTTACTTGTGATACATGTATATTTAGATCTGGTTGTTACTTGTGAAACATGTATATTTAGATCTGGTCGTTACTTGTGACACATGTATGTTTAGATCTGTTTGTTACTTGTGATACATGTATATTTAGATCTGGTCGTTACTTGTGATACATGTATATTTAGATCTGGTTGTTACTTGTGATACATGTATGTTTAGATCTGTTTGTTACTTGTGATACATGTATATTTAGATCTGGTTGTTACTTGTGATACATGTATATTTAGATCTGGTCGTTACTTGTGATACATGTATGTTTAGATCTGGTTGTTACTTGTGATACATGTATATTTAGATCTGGTCGTTACTTGTGATACATGTATGTTTAGATCTGGTTGTTACTTGTGATACATGTATGTTTAGATCTGGTTGTTACTTGTGATACATGTATGTTTAGATCTGGTCGTTACTTGTGATACATGTATGTTTAGATCTGGTTGTTACTTGTGATACATGTATGTTGAGAAAACTACGTACAATTAACACATTGCGTACGTGAATGCATTTTGGATTGTTGATCGCATTCCGGTTAATGTATAGATTTTATTTATTTCGCGGATTATTTTAATTCTTTTAGCTGGTATTTTTATGTATAATTTTACCAGTATTAGGCATTAACAAACGATGATTAATTATAAGATGAATTTATTAGTTGCAGTCTAACATCTGAATGGCCATGTAAGCTGTATGGCTTTGTACCTGTTCATACATTGACCCGCATCCTACATGAAATATAAAGAAGATGAAAAACGTCGAAAATCGTCAACATGCCCTCACTATGATGTTGTGATTATTTCTTGTCCGGTTTCCAGAAATGAATATATCTTTCTAGTGGTATTGTTTGAAAACTACTAAGTCAGGATCACAGTTAAAAATGCTTTTAAAACAAACCTTAAAGGAAACTATCGTAGAAGTGTTAAGTGACCCGGAACACACGTAATTGATTTGGAACCCCCGCAATCAGTGCATACAGTTCAACAAAATATTTAACAACAATTCTTAATGCTACCAAATGTTTCAAACATGCCTATTAAAGCTGAGATATCTGTCTTCCAAAGTATATTTAGGTTTACGTGATTGAAAGTACATTTATAATGAAGAGAGCGGTTTTGTCGTAAGTGACCGGGAACTACCCAATTGATAGTATGCATATTTCAGAAATGATACCCATATGTTAATTATACATGTAGTTTTATTATCTACAATACATCAATAGCCTAGCTAGCTCGCCAGAGAGGTTAGTTTTCAATACAAAATGTACTTATGAGAGAGGTGTTTCCAACATAGTATGGTCAGTTATTGGCTATTGCATCATTCTGATCTCCAACGGGGAGTCCGAGCTCGTTGGATATTTTATGTATTTTCCTGTGTATTCATTATGTTCACCAAGAAACAGGGCTACTATACCCATACCGAGATTTCAAGGCAGAAGTATATGAACACAGAGAAATCCATTCCGCAAAGTCCCCTAACTGTGTTGTTGCAACAGAAAGTGGAAACTATCTAATCATTCAAATTAAACGTAGGACATAGACAATGCATTCCATTATTTTAAACTAAAACAAGGCAGTCCAAAGGACAGGTATATCCCCCGCCGTGATCCTTCATTAGATTGTAAAGGTGACTTTGAAGTATCACACTTACCTTAATCTGGCACAGTTGGACCAGATATGAAAGTACAGTTTCAGAAATTTAGATATAGAGCTTACACGAAAATGGAGGCTCAAACATTTGATCTTTAAGTGTGACCTTGACCTTGAGGTGGAGAGACTGCTCCATGCCTTCTGCACATCGCCTCAATGTGATAAACATTTGAGCCAAGTTTTATGAAAATCTTTCACAGTGCATAGGAGATATGGAGCAGACACAAAAATGGAGGCTTAAACATTTGACCTTCAAGTGTGACCTTGACCTTGAGGCGGCCTGACTGCCTCATGCCTTCTGCACATTGCCTCAATGTGATAAACATTTGAGGCAAGTTTCATGAAAATCCGTTAACGGGCACAGGAGATATAGAACGGACATTTAAATACAGGCTCAAACATTCAACCTTCAAGTGTGACCTTAACCTTGAGTTGGCGTGACTGGCTTATGCCTTCTGCACATGGTTTCAATGAGCAAAACATTTGAGCCAAGTTTCATGAAAATCCTTCAAAGGGTATAGGGGATATGGAGCTGACACGAAAACCGGATACGAAAATGGAGGTTCAAAAATTTAACCTACAAGTGTGACTCTGACCTTGAGTTGGCGTGAAAGGCCCACGCCACCTGCACATCGTCTCAATGACCGAAACATTTGAGCCAAGTTTCATGAAAATCCTTCAAAAGGCATAGGAGATATGGAGCGGACACGAAATGGAGGCTCGAATATTTGACCTTCAAGTGTGACCTTGACCTTGAGCCAGCGTAACTAACTCATGCCTTCTGCACATCGTCTCAATGACCTAAACATTTGAGCCAAGTTTCATGAAAATCCTTCAAAGGGTATAGGAGATATGGAGCGGACATGAAATGGAGGCTCGAATATTTGACCTCCAAGTGTGGCCTTGACCTTGAGCCGGCGTGACTGACTCATGCCTTCTGCACATTGCCTCAATGACCTTAACATTTGAGCCAAGTTTCATGAAAATCTTTCAAAGGGTATAGGAGATATGGAGCGGACACGAAATGGAGGCTCGAATATTTGACCTTCAAGTGTGACCTTGACATTGAGCCAGCGTGACTGACTCAAACCTTTTGCACATCGTCTCAATGACCTAAACATTTGAGCCAAGTTTCATGAAAATCCTTTAAAGGGTATAGGAGATATGGAGCGGACAGAAAATGTTACGGACAGACTGACGGACAGACACACGGACGGACAGACGGACGGACGGACAGACGAACGGCATTCCTATAACCCTCCTCCCGCTTCGCGGCGGGGATTAACAAGAGGGCTATGATGGTCCAAAAGGCTCACCCGAGTACTGGTAAAGATGAAGAACTTATTAATTACTGTCGTAAAAAGCTTGACCAAAGGTTGAATTTACGGCTTATTATTGTCCTTAAATCACTTGTCTAGCTGATTAACTGCTATTTTTCATTAGCTACTTGGCTTGTCATTACATATCAAAAATAAACCATAAACCTCGTGGTCATGGTTTCCACTTTTCACAGGCAGTTTCGGAGGAATAGTGTTAATGCTGAAGTTCAGAAAGATAATGGCGACGGCAGTGGAAAGGTAAAGCCATGTTTGCCATCTTGTTCTGAAGAGTGGAGCGTATTACCATGTACCATTCCTATATTCAATTTCACCAGAGATCTTTTCGTCAGACAAATTGTGCAGGTTTTGTCCAGATTGGGTGAAAAATAAAGTCCCTATACTGCATTAAGTCCATTTGTGCATTTATGTTCACAATTGAGGGGCAAGAACTCCGGTGTGTGTGGCCTGATCTGCCCCATTCGTGGCTTCTGCTGAAATCTAATGTTCATACAAAACATGGGAAAGTTTGATCAAGGATGAAAAATGAAGTCTCTATGCAGGAAAATGGCTTTTTTTCACAAAAAATGGGCCATCACTCAGGTGTTCGTATTCCAATCTGGCCCATTGTTGGTTTCGGCTGAGATCTTATGGTCATATACAAACTGTGGAGGTCAGGTCCAGATTTGATGAAAATGAAGTCTCTAACAAGGAAAAGAGAATTTTTGCATTTTTTAACAAACAAGGGGCCATAACTAAGCTGTTTGTGGCTTATCTGGCCCATTCTTGCGTGGCACTAACATCTTATGGTCAAGATTGGTTGAAAAATTAAATATCTATCAAGGAAAAATGCAATTTTTGCATTTTTTTTCACAAACAAACGACAATAACTCCCGTGTTTGTGGCCAAACTTGGCCCATCTTTGGCTTCTACTGAAATCTTATGGTCACACACAAACGGTGGAAGTGGCAATAACTCTAGAATTCAGGTCTGATCTAGCACATTATTGCTAAAAGCCGAGATGTTATGGTCATACACAAACTGTGCAAGCAAAAGGGCAAAGATTGAATAAAAAATGAAGTCTTTATCGCGATAACGGTGATATTGTTGACGGCACACGGACTCGGGACGACGCAGGAGAGGTCCCATATATTTATAGCTCACCGAGTACTTCGTGCTCAGGTGAGCTAAAAACAATCTTTGAATTATTTTACTGGTCATATTTTGTAAATCGTTGCGCTAAACAAAAACAGGCGTATTTTTTTTTTAGATCTACATTGCAATTTAGCAATATCATCACAGGTTCTTGGAAGTGCTTAATAGGGCAATTCTGATTTATTGTAATCGTTTTGTAAAAAAAAAAAATGCTGCATTAAGCAAATCAATCTAAGCAAGTTGCTGAAAACTTAAACGGAAGACTCTAGAAGGACTAAATTATCGAATACAACCACAACAACCCCGCCAATGCAACACCAAACAAGATGACCACAATGGCCCAAAGCGCTCACCTGAGTACTTGAAATGACAAAGATCAGTTCTGAATCTAAATGTTATCGCATACGAATTTAACCCACGTTAGGCGGATTACTCCTGTTGTTAACCGGGTAATCGACAGACATAATACAGATCCTTTCTGGTCTATTTCAATAGTTGACCTGGCAGACGACAGGCGCAATGCAGATGCCTGTCTAGCCTACTTCTGCTGTTCACCTGTCAATCGACAATTGCAATCCAGATGCCAGTCCAGCCTATTTCTATTGTTCACCTGGCAATTCATATGCATGTCTGGTTGAATCAGTTGGGACCATGACCAACACTACATTTATGTCACAGGGGCACAATCAAAACATTGGGCGAATGCCAAATGGACACCGGCAAAAAATGGCTAAACAATTTGGCAAATTTCCTGGTTAATCGACAGATGTCCGCCAACCATCACTAAGCCCTGAAAATGCCTTCTGTTATATTAGTGGAATTTTCTCTAATCTATTTATGCCGACAAATGTATAGAAATTGGGCAAACTGGATAGATACCAGGTTCAATGTAAACTGAGCATTATAAAGAAATCCTTTACATACAGAGGCTCAGTAAGTATTCATTTTAAATTCAAGGACATGTACCTTTTATTGAAATGGGGCAATAATTCAGTGTTTATGCTCGTTTTTGGACCACTTTCAAATGCGTTCGTGATCATACGGTTTAACACAAATTGTGCCTGTTTGGTAGAGATTGGGTTTAAAGATGAAGTTTCTATTCGGCACATTGTCCAGTTTTTGCATTTTGTTCTCCCAAACAAGGGGCGAAACTTTGCAATTCCTTGCATAATTCTGAGATCTTGTGACATACACAAGCTGTGCAAGTTTGGTTAAGGTAAGATGAACAATAACTCTTCTAAGCTGCACCAAGTACATTTTTGCAATTTTGCTCATTAAAAAGGGGTAATAACTGTTGTTTGTGGTCCTATCTGGCCCCTTATCAAACCCAGGAGAGATTTTATGGTCAAGCACAAATTGTGCAAGCTTGGTCAAGACTGAATTAAAGGTGAAGTCTCTATCGCGAGAACAAATATTTGTTGACAAATTACAGGTTTTATCACAAACAAGGTGCAATAACTTTGGTGTTTCTAGTCCGATCTTTGCATTTTTTTCACATGAAGAGAGACAATAACGCTGGTGTTCCTGGTCAAATCTAGCTCAATATCTAACTTCGTGCTCAGATGAGTTAAAAACTCAACAAATACAGAAATAATTACAACAAACAATAAGAGGAAATGCAAACAAACCAATACCAATATGTATCTACAAGTCTTTATGTACATTAAGTATGATATTAAAATTAAGTTTTGTTTAAGTTTCATGGATCAGCACACTGACAGAATGGCAGAGAAGCTGACAAATAATTAGCTAAAACAATGTACAATCCCACATAAATAAAAACAAACAAACTCATATACATTCGCTCATTCGTAATAACTACAGTAATTATGATATACGTGGCGGCAGACTATAATCATTGTTTCGTCGAACGAACATCCATCACTTTAAATACATGGTGTTACGTTTAATTGCATATAAATTGAATTGTCATGTAAATTACATCGACGAACAACGTGTACACACATGCAGCACATTCCGAAGTAGTTCACGGTCACTCACTGGTGTATGAATATGGCATGTTTTAAACGTGTAGTTCACGTTCACTCACTGGTGTATTAATATGACATGTTTTAAACACGTAGTTCATGGTCACTCACTGGTGTATGAACATGACATGTTTTAACGTGTAGTCACGGTCACTCACCGGTGTATGAATATTGCATGTCTTAAACGCGTAGTTCACTGTCACTCATTGGTGTATGGATATGGCATGTTTAAACGCGTAGTTCACGGTCACTCACTGGTGTATGAATATGGCATGTTTTAAACGTGTAGTTCACGGTCACTGACTGGTGTATGAATATGGCATGTTTTAAACGTGTAGTTCACGGTCACTCACTGGTGTATGAATATGGCTTGTTTTAAACGTGTAGTTCACGGTCACTCACTGGTGTATGAATATGACATATTTTAAACGTGTAATTCACGGTCACTCACTGGTGTATGAAAAGGCATGTTTTAAACGTGTATTTCTCGGTCACTCACCGGTGTATGAATATGACATGTTTTAAACGTGCAGTTCACGGTCACTCACTGGTGTACGAATATGGCATGTTTCAAACGCGTAGTTCACGGTCACTCACTGGTGTATGAATATGGCATGTTTTAATTCTCTTTATGTTATTATAATGTGACTTACTTTAAAGTAAAATGTTTTAAACTTACGGATTTTCCGGTGTTTTAGTTTTACATTAAAGCAATATTAGTTAATTAACGGTTTTAACTGATTTACTTAACGAAAAAAGTAAAACATCCTTGAAATATATACCGTCTTTGAAATAGATAAAGACAGAGACATACACCATACAATATGTCGTAATGTATAATGTCCCTTGTTTGTGCTTTTGGTGGATGAAGGACGGAAACTTAAACAAAACTGTTACATAATGATGTAAATAGAATACACAAGGTGTTAAAACCAGAACCATTATTGTACTTACTTCTATATTACACACTGTGCCCTTGAACTGTACGCTCCAAACAAATTGTACTCACATACCTTTCTACGAATCGGACTCAAATATCTATCTACGAATTTTACTCATATATCTATATACGATTTGTACTCATATATCTACAAACGAATTGTACTCATATATCTATCTACGAATTGTACTCACATATATATCTACTAATTGTACTCATATATCTATCTACGAATTGTACTCATATATCTATCTACGAATTGTACTCATATATATATCTACGAACAGTTAACCGACATGTGTGAAGCGATTAATAATTTTAATAAAAATAAATAACCAACATGTATTAATTATTTATTATATTATTATAAATTATAAATGGCAATCACTATCACTATGTCTGTTAGAAACAACTGTAGTATACGTACATATATTTTGAAACGCATAAAAATACATGCACATGAATGGTATGTGAACATGAGTCATATGTGATATATACATGTATACGAGTGTTACATGTATCGGTATTTGGTAGAAACACTCAAAATGACACAATATATATTGGATGGAATTTTAATTGATATTCCCTTATAGCGTTCGCGTAAACCTACAGTTTTAGTTAACGCGTTATCACTTTCGTTTATGTATTCACGAATCGTTCTCGTTGATCCGAGTGGTCCGTTCTATAACTAGATCTAGGCAGGATATCGTTCAATGTAAGAAACACTGCAATGATTGTTACAGCTGCTAATGTATATGCAGATAAGTACAGGATATGTTTATAGCTGATTATACATCTGAACTACATTTTCCTGTATATAAGATTGTGCCGCTAATGTCTATATATTGGTTTTGGGATATTTAATGTACTGTTCTTATGTTCTCGAGTTTGAGTTGGTGCAATTCACCGATATACTATTATTACGACTAGATAGGTGTTGAACAAACCACGTATTCATATACGATGCAAGAAGAATTAGCTTAAATGTATAAATAAGATTATAATGAGTCTGATTTGTGCGAGCACCGTATGTGCATCGAGAATCTAACATCATGCGTAGGCGGCTTTAGAGGGGGTCAGAAGCGGCGTACGCCCCCTCTCAAAATTGTCTAAGATCTGTTTTAAACCTGAAAATAACTCATTAATTTATTGCCGTTATCAAACCCCTTCTGTGGTATTTGCGTAAAATTGTTCCATTTGGACTATATTGCATTGTTCCAATATATGTATCCTAACATATAAGAGACCAACAGCAGTTTTTTGGCAGTTACTTAATATTGCCGACCCTTCTAATGCAAAAGTCCCGCCCCCTCTAACTCAAAATTCTGTACCCGCGACTGTCATTGGAATTAACATACACTGATGAAGGGCTTTATTTTCGGGTTCTATGCTACATTGATTACGAAAATGTCAAAATAATGTTCAGATTTAAATACATTATTTTATGTTTTATTTATCAGAGCTAACAGTTGTTTGAACACGATTGAACTTCTGTTAAAGTACTTTTTGAAGATAAGGAACATTTGAACCAGTTTAAGATCAGCCTGGGCTGATCTATCGGTATAGTGTTGACATTCATTTTAATGCATTTAATATGCTTAAACATTCTATACCTCATTATAGTTGGTACCCAACGTGCATACCAAACAACGAAACACCAAATACAGTAATAAAATATAATTGAAATTAACATTTTTCTTTAAAAAAGCATGCAAGCGCTTACCGATTTAGAACAATCCCATAATTAATTATCATGGCCGACAATAAAGTTGCCGTTTATATATATTGGTAGTTGCGATGGTGAATAGTTTTCCTTCCCAGTCAATAATTGTTGCCCGGGAGCCTATTTGCAAACTGGCAATTTTGTTGTTAACACGACATCTCGTGTTTTACTAGACCGATGTTTCGTATATATAAGCTATATCGATGTAATATGTTATTGCCAATTACCAACATATAAGCCTAATCATATATGCAACATATGTATATATATATGAAGATAATATTGAGTAACGGAAGAATTTATCATAAACACGTGTTGCACTAAAGTTTACAATGTAATTATTAGAAGCGGACGATATTTCGTATAAGTAACAAGTTCAACGTTTTCGGCAATTTCCGTTACCTTTCGATAAATTCAATCCTGCTATTATTTCTTCAGTGGGATGCAAACGGTGAGTTACCGGACATCAACTTACTTATTAAAATATGTCAAAGTGACCATAGCAATCACTAAAACTTGTCACCACGGGTTATAACGAGACATCAAAACGACGTTCCCGTGTACTGTTAACGTCGATCTAGGCAAGATTTATCGATTTCCGCGTACGTCGAAATACGAATCGTTAAAAAATACCAATTAAATTATGTTAAAAAAATAAAACAATAACTTTCCTATAGTTTATTAATGAAATAGTTATTATAATTAAAACGTTGTTTATGGTGTAAAGTTATCAACGTTTACAGCAATGGCAGTGAAAGGTATGAGCAGGGCTTGACAGTTATTCACTGAACACACACATGGCAATGTAAATAAGTACAGAAGCACAAGTACAGAAGCTCTTCCAATTATAATTAACCAAATGGTTAGGTTATCAGTGTGGAATAAAGTTACACTGCCCCTTTAGTGGAAGGACTTTTCACAAGTGCCCCATTAGTGGAAGGACTTTTCACAAGACGTCTCCGGATACCATGCGAACTAAACGTCTAACCATGGCCTATACGAGTATATAATTGCGCACCCTCAACAACCACAAAGTTCTTGAAATAATCAACTGTTTGAATTTGACGTTAACGTACACTGGTATGGCCGTACACTGGTATGGGCAAATCAGAGCTTAATCTTTATGAACAAGGTGCCTCAAAAACCTAACACACTAAAAAACGTAAGTGAATCATGGTTTAATAATTCATGAAATTCAGATACAACTAAATATATACACGACATTAAAAAAAGAAGATACCATTTATAAGGGACTATGTTAAGCGTGTGGACATTTGATATGTTTTTCAATGTATGACGTAAAAATAACCTAGCGTTTTAAACGTCGGTATTGGTCATAACGTCTTCGACCGGCGAGCTGAAGAGTGACCAACGTAGCCTCAGGGTACCAATGCTCGAACGAATTTTTGTAAGTTTGGTTAAATATATAAAATTGTTTTAAGTTCTTGGAAAAAAAATACCTTAACATATCAGAAAAAACATTACTCTTTCTAAAACTACAAAAAATCGCGAAAATATCAGTTGATAACGTGACTTTACCGCTTGTCAAATTAAGTCACTATGTTAACATTTCGGAAACCGGTTTGGAACTAACTGTCGAACGTTCATTCACACATGTAACAGGTAAAATCAATGTCCTTGCATTATAAATGAAGTTCAGTATTACTATTTATGATTTTTTTTACATAAACAACAGATAATGTAGAACATTTCAGTTAACAAATAAATATAATTGTATCACTCTACTTGACATGATACTGATCACACATTGACGGAGGTTTAGATCCAAAATGAATAATGGAGACTCAAACATATTGTGTTCGTCTAGTACATGCTTTAATAATTCAATCACCAATACAAATAATTGTATGTAACCAAATAAAAATAAAAATAATTTAGTTGTGTGTAACCTTATCAAATTCTAAGTAGAGCGCTTTGACAGCTTTATAGTGATGAATACGTCATTATGTAAACGAAGTGAAAGGTAGTAAATGTTGAATGACAGCTTCGTTCTAAGTGTTTAAATCTTGAAATCAATAATACTGTTGTGACAAAGAATGATTTTACACGACATTTCCCGGCCACATACTTAAACTTTGTGTAGTTAAAGAAAACATCGTCTGCAGATGTGTTACCGAAAAAGAGGCTGTAAAGTTGGAAGTTTGCCAATACATCATGTGTATATTAGACTTACTGAAAACGACAACAGATTTTAGTTTCAATGATTCACATGTGAATACGTTTGATTAATAATAAAAATCGACCGAGAATTGGTACCGTTCGATAATTGGTACCCTGAGGCTAACTAAATCACAAATCAGGGCTAGCGTACGTCATGACGTCACAGATACCATGATACGTCATAGGCTAGAACGCACCCACACTATAAACATAGCCCAATATACGTATAACGGTATTTTTACCATATTGCACGTCGGGTTTTTGAGAGGATGCAAATATAATATCACAGTTCGAGTTTGTTTGGTTTAAAAAGAGTATTTAACTTACAAACTAGTATCTTATGCGCCAGAAAACTGTACAAGAATAATCAATACGGATAGTACAAATGGAATGTAAAATTTGACGCCCGCAAATATATTCATAGTTAACAGTTGAATACACTTTGGAATGTTCAGGTATAAAAATAGACTCAAATGAAATTTGTTCTTATTTGCATCACACAAGAAACAAGAGGGCCATGATGGCCCTAGGTCGCTCACCTGAGTTTATAGCATCATAATGGCTTATAACAAGAGGGAAAAATGGCACTAAACGCCTTACCTGAGTATAAAGATCTGGGCCTTTGGAGTGTCAGATGTTTTTTTAGTCTATATAAACCATGTGACCCACAGGGCATGGCCACCTTGTACCACAGGGGCATAATTTGAACAATATTTGTAGTGAACCACTTTTCAATGTTACATGCCCAATATGATTCCACTGGGCCTTGCGGTTTAAGAGGAGATTTTTCAAGTCATTTTGCTATTTAAATGTATATAAACCATGCGACCCCCAGGGGGTGGCCAATTTTTACCCCAGGGACATCATTTGAACACTCTTTGTAGAGGACCACTCCACAATGTTTTACGCAAAACATAAAATCTCTGGGCCAACAAGGAAGATTTTTAAGGCCCACTTGCCATATAAGTCTATATAAATCATGTGACGCCCCGTGTCATGGCCACTTTTTACCCCAGGGGCATAATTTCAACCATCTTTGTATAGGACCACTATACAATGTTACATATCAAATACGAAAACACTGCGGTTTCTGGTGATTTTAAAGTCATTTGGCTATTTAAGTCTATATAAACGATGTGACCCCAAGGCAGGCCCAGTTTTGACCCCCGGGGACATCATTTGAACAATCTTTGCAGAGGACCACTTTAAAATGTCAAATACCAAATATGAAACCTCTGGGCCTTGCAGTTTCAGAGGAGATTTTTAAAGCCATTTTGCTATTTATGTCTATATAAACCATGTGACTAATGGGGTGTGCCAAGTTTTTACCCCCGGGCATCATTTGAACAATCTTTATAGAGGACTACTATACAATGTTTCCAACCAAATATGAAACCTCTTGGCCTTGTTGTTTCAGAGAAGTTTTTTAAATTCATTTTGCTATTTACGTTTATATTAACCATGTGAGCCCCGGGGTGTGGACAGTGACCCCAGGGGCATCAATTAAACAATCTTAGTAGAGGACCACTAGTGGATGTCACATATCAAATATGAAAGCTCTGAGCCGTGCGGTTTCATAGAAGATTTTTGAAGTTTTCACTTTTTAAATCTATTTTTAGCTCTGGTGACCTACATATGCAGCGGACCGGAAAGATTTGAACAACTTTGAAAGAGGTCCACCCAAGGATCATTCCTGTGAAGTTTGGTGAAAATCTGCCAAGCGGTTTAGGAGGAGATGTTGTTTGAATGAAAAGTTGACGACGCACACACGCACGCATGTACGCACACACGCACGCACGACGGACAACGGGCGATCACAAAAGCTCACCATTTTTAGTCACTATTTTAAGTAACATTCATGTTCAATGTAATTTGAAAGTGTTTTTTTCTTCGACTTTCTTGTTATTCACGTCACCATTTAATCATGTCCATATCCCTCCAAAATGTTTCATTTTTACATGGTAAACTCAAATCATAAAACATATATATATACAAAAATACAAGTTCTACTACACTTATGGAAAACAAATTACTATAGAACAGATAACAATATATACTGTATTATACTATCATGGCACATAGAGTTGTAAAGTTATAACTTAGAACTAGAAACAGCTTATCTATCTCAGGCCCTTTGGATAACAATTTACTACTTGTAATTGAAATATTTAATGGTTACAATAATGAACCTATCAATGTTTTCCCCCAGGGGGAGAGCGGCGGGCATATACGGGACTTTAGACTGAAAGCCATGCCCGACAGGCGGGAAATTTACACACCGAATGATTCCGGGTCCCGGGGTAATGGACTTCGGTCGGATTTTACATCCCGCGAATACAGGCCCGCGGGCCATTTGATAGACATATAGCATCTCCCACTGACGGGATTTAGACAAATATGCTTGACTCTACGGTGGGAATTAGACCCCCCCCAAAAAAATGTGTCAAATTCCCCTGAGTGAGCATGCCGCTCCTCCCCCCCCCCCCCCCCGGGAAAATATTGATAGGTGCATAATGAAGGATATAAAAATCAACATTTTGTGAAGGCACACTTTCGTTTCAAGGTTAAATAAATACCATGTAATGAAAGCCTACTTAAGTATTAAAGTCACATTTAAAGTTTAATACTATATAATGAGCTTTGGTGCATTTTAAATCAAAAACTAGAAATATTTCCACAGACACAGATGCCCCCAGGTATGCAACCTTTTTTACATGGCGCCACTTTGTTTATATGCATTCAAATTATTTTGCAAAAGGAGAATTGTCCTTTTATATTGTATTTTCTGCTAATGTATTCTCTTAATCTGTGAAGTATATGTACTTTGAGGTACCAAAAATATCAAATCGATAATTTTAAATCTAGCATCCGGACAAAAAATCAGCAAAGGGGATGGTACTTGTGTTCATCACTAACTCTTGCTGTCTTAAACTTTTCTGTACAGAATCAACAAAATGATTTGTGTAATATTTTAGTAATGCTTTGAACATGCAACACTCGATTATCTTGTGATGCTAATTATTTCTGCCATCTTATTAGAAAATCCCTACATGTACAACAATATGATGCTCTGGACAATTATTTGACCTTTGACCTTGAATAATTACCTTGGACCTAGGGACCTGGTTCTTAAACGTAATACCATCTCAAAACACATCACTTCTGCCAAGTTATTTTCAAATCGTTCAATGCCAGACAAAATTATGCTTTGGACAAACTCAATGTCTTTAATTTTAATCTTTGACCTTCAAGTGTGACCTTGACCTTGGACCTGGTTCTTGCGAGTGACTCACTGTTTTGTAATGCTTCTGCCAAGTTATCTAAAATCCTTCAATGCTGGACAAAATTATGCTTCGGACAATGTCAATGGCTTTAATTCTTATATTTGACCTTTGACCTTTAAGTGTGACCTTGACCTTTGACTGTCTCATAAAGCTTTTCACTACTGTCAAATTATTTGAACAATCTTTCAATGCTGGACAAAATTATGCTCTGAACAGGGCCCAGAGAATAAATTCTTATATTTAAAAATTGACCTTTATGCATGACACATCGTCTCATCATGCTTATCACTTCTGCAATGTTATTTGAAAATCCATCCATGCTGGACAAAGTTATGCTCTGGACACACGGACAGAGCCAACACCACATGCCCCCCTATCATGGATAGTGGGGGCATAACAAGTAAAGCATTAAATATTCACATTAACAATCACACATCCAAACAAGCTTGAACAAACACAACAAAACAAATAACAATAAATACTGAACAATAAACAAAACTCAGGCCTGGTTAAATGATGACCTATGTCCCACTTAAGGCACATGCAAACACAATTTTCTCTAAAATGGTCTATAACCCTTCTATGATATCAAAGAAATATTAAAATACCTTTGACCAATCTCAGTAACAAAAGAAGGATATAAGACCCTTAGACCATTTCAGCCAGTAGTGGAGAACACAATGACCTTTGGCCTACATCAGAAGTAGGAGCACAATGAAAGGTATTTGGCACCTCTCCAACAGTAGAAAGGGATATAAGTCACAGAGCAGAAAGGATAAAATGGCCTTTGACCCATCTCTTGAGAGTAAATGATATAATGACCTTTGACTCATCTCTGACAAAAGAAAAATATAACAAGAGGGCCATGATGGCCCAAAGCGCTCACCTGAGAACTGGTACAGATGAAGACTATACTGTTGTGACAGGTTTGAAAATTAAGGTATCTGAACAATACACAGTGGGGGTAGGATCAATTTTGATTTAAAACATTGGTAAGTCATTATTCTCGATATTCTTACCTGACCCTTTTTCATTAAGTCATTGACAATTCTGGAAAATGCACAAACAGTAGATTTTGATGTCTTTTTCGCAAACAGTTTTGGAAAACTAGTTAAAATGCGATAATTGCGATGGCTGTGCTATAAGGTAAAGTTTTGCTTTTTCTTTGATAATTTTCTGTCCAATGATGATAAATTATGTTAATGCAGGCTCTGAAGACATCAAAGTTGCATGTACAAATAACTGCATGTAAGTCTTGGAACTGTTGGAAATCAAATTTTATCAATCAATTTTATGGTCATGCGCAAATTGTGTAAGTTTGGTCAACAGTGAATAAAATTCGTGTGTGAAAGCCAATCATTGATAACTTGTTGATGTTTTTTTCCAAACACAAGGGGCAATAACTCTGGTGTTTCTGGCCCAATCATGCTTATATTCTTCTTCAGCAGTAGTCCTACGTTCATAGACAAACTGTACACAATTGGTGAAGATTTGATGAAAAATGAAGTCTCTATCCTGAATAATGTCCATTTTTGCATATTTTTTTCACAAACAAAGGGCAATAACTCCTGTGTTCTGGTCCAATCTTGCTTATATTCGACTTCACCTTTAATCTTATAGACATAGACAAACTGTGCAAGATTGGTAAAGATTGGATGAAAAATGAAGTCTCTATCCTGTATAATGTCCATTTTTGCATATTTTTTTCACAAACAAAGGGCAATAACTCTGGTGTTTCTGGTCCAATCTTGCTAATATTCGACTTCAAATGTAATCTCATGGTAACAGAAAAACTGTGCAAGATTGGTGAAGATTGGATGAAATATGTCTCTCTCTATCCTGAATAATGTCCATTTTTGTATATTTTTTTAGTAAACATAGGGCAATAAGTCTGGTGTTTGAAACACGATCTGGCCCATTTTTGACCATTGCTGAGATCTGATGGCCATACACAAACTGTGAAAGATTGGTTAAGATTGTATGGAAAATAAAGTCTATATGTTGGAAAGGGCACTTTTGCACTTTTTTTGCATGAAAAAGGGGCAATAACTAGAGTGTTACTGGAGTGATCTGAGCCAATAACAATCCCATCCTAAATTTATGGTCTTACACAAACTATGCAAGTTAAGTCAAGATTGAATAAAAAATGTAGTCTTAATCGCAATAACGGTCCAAATTGTTGACAGCACATTGACGACGGACGACACCGGAGAGGTCCCATATACCAATAGCTCACCGAGCACTTTGTGCTCAGGTGAGCTAAAAATGAACTTTCATACATCTTAGAACTGAGAGAATAAAATGACATTTGACAAATCGCAGACACAGTAGGGTAGAATGACCTTTGACCCATCTCAGTCAATGGAGAGCAGCAGAATCACATCTGACCCATACCAGAAAGAGCAGAAAAGTGTATATGGCGTTTGACCCATGGAAGGACAGGATGACCTTTGACCCATTTCAGACAGTAGAAGATAAATCCCATTAGGGGTTAAATAACATGTCTGATAATATGAGACAACCATAACTTTGAATCATCACATAACTATAAGAGCATTGAAACTTAACTAAAGAACCACCCCTTGCATCAAAATGGAAATAAAATACCCAATTGCCCAATTAAATTAATGGGCTATTAATGTAACACTGGGATATGCATCAATATTAACATCAGGAGAGACCAATTCATGACAAAATCATTACCAGAACAATCAGACCAAAACTAAATGATGAATCATGTATGTTATTAAGACATGCAAATTTACGTTCCCCTATTGGACAAAGTACTTGGAATTACAAAAATTGTGACCCAACATTGAATTGTTGTTATGATGCTTATACAAACACACCAAGACTAAGTGAAATAAATGCAATTTGTTTAATATAATATTATTATTATCAAAGCCATGCGGCAAGTATGAATGAGACAGACTGAAATGCATGTCAACTTTGGCCTAATAATATTCATATTTGGAATAGATAAATATCATGTTTATATTTAAGAAATAATTTACGGGTAAGCGTTGGTTATTGTGGTAATAACCAATGCTAGTCCGTCAATTATTTTGATTCTAACACGATCCTATATATAATTCATCTGTATTTTTCAAAGTTATGAATGAGAACTATATTTATCTATAATCCACCCATTTTCCACAAAGTACATTCAGACGTGCGTGTCGGTGACGTCAACAAATCATAACAATTCAAAATGAGGTCAGCTTCATTGATAAACATTTAACCAAGAATTAATGTGACGTCATACTAATTGATAAATGCAGTGAAAATATTTTGCTTACAAGCTCAAATGAAAAGCATATTTACAAAACGTAAATGTTTTTGTGAACTTTACTATAAATTATGTAGTACAACTGTGGTTTTATTGCGTTACATAATGCAGAAATGATTTGTTTGTCACAATTTTGCTATTGCGCGTTTAAGCACGTGCATTTTACGGAACAATTTCTTAGAATTTCCAGAACTATTTCAAAACATACGGCTCCGCCCATGATTTTTATGGAAAACTAGCCACGTGCCGTGTTAGAATTAAAAATACACATCATAACATGATCAGTGTTATGGTAAGAATATGCATTGAGCAATTACACGTTTGGATTTATGTGCTGGATATGGATTTTTATAATGGCTGACTATACAACTATGATGACAAGTATCATAATGGAGCCAACAAATTGTTTTAACATACAGGTAATACCTTGGATTTCCACTGGTTCATTTTCATCACATTAAATTTATGGCCAGTGACTTTCATGGCTGTTGATCACAAACACTCTGTAGTACCTAACATTTTCTACACATTACATTTATGTAAATAATCTCACCAATTTCCCCTAATATGTAACTCTATATGTAATATGTAACTCTATATGTAATATGTAACTCTATATGTAATATGTAACTCTATATGTAATATGTAACAGTTTTATGAGCACTCTTCTTCACAGGTCTACAAACAGAATCAAAACGCTG
This sequence comes from Congeria kusceri, assembly GCA_027627225.1. Classification (NCBI taxonomy): domain Eukaryota; kingdom Metazoa; phylum Mollusca; class Bivalvia; order Myida; family Dreissenidae; genus Congeria; species Congeria kusceri. Next base: position 48,866,065 of record CM051031.1, on the reverse strand, counting down.
ACAGCGTAGAAAGACTGTTGGCGACAAAAGAAACTAAAAGCATGTGAATTATGAGTGCATTTTTGCTAAAAGGAAACATTTGTTTGAATTAAGTTCAATGTCCCACCTTTAAACTTTATAATTTGGCATCTTATTCAATAGTATTCGACATCTTAAAGGGACTTGTTCACATATTTTCACCTTTTTTGAAGTGTGCCATTTATTGTCATAACTTGATAGGTTTAAGCATCGGAACTAAAAAGCTCAAGTATAATAACAATAAAAGTATGAAGAAATAACAGAAAATAAGTCTGTCAAAAGGGTGTTCGAACCAGGGACCTCCTGATTAAAAGGCTATCGATTTAACCACTCGACCATTCCGACTTCTATGCTTCGGCTGCATTATTTACTTTATCCCTGTGTTGTCACTAATTTCAACGAAAGCAACAGAAACACTTATTATTCCAACGTTTAGCGTTACAAATGCTTTATAATTTTATCAATTTCAACTGTTGATCACTCATGAACGAAATGGTTTTTACATTACATTTCTAGGTCTGTAGTGTTATTTTGCTCCCTTGTATACAGTGTTATTAATTGTTGGAATCGGTGACAAAAAGTTGAACGATTTGTCAATCTGTGAACAGGTCCCTTTAATGAAAACTAATTTGTAAGTAACGAAAAATTATTTTGGTCGAGCTAATTATCTTATGCAAACGGAATTATATACATGCCAGTTAACAAGTCAATCTGCAAGGGCCAGAATAACCGATAAAGCGTAGGAGTTAGGCGCACCGATTGTTAATGCTTCTTAGCCAAAGATCTATAAATAAACATGTTTATTTATAGATCTTTAAAATTGTTCGTAACCTGCTGGGTCAAAATAGATCATACGATGAAAGCATTCGATTGTCCATAGTACAGTTTAAAATTAATTAATTACAGTAATTTGTTGTCAAAATATTCAGAATGAGAATTGGTAGCATAAAAAAATACTTTCGCAATGCGTCAAAAATAACCAATGTAGCGCATTAATTTGGTGGCCTTATTCCAGGACACTCCGGTAAATATTTCAGTTACATACAAGTAAATAGCAAAAGTAGGGATGTCATTAGTGTTTAAGTTATTTTGTTAAAAATTGACCTTTTTACAAATTGTATTTGTAATAAATCACATGATATACACATTATAATGCATATTAAATACACTAGAGCTTTGTCACAGGAGTGGCAGCGGGCCCCGAATGATAGCATGTTTGAAGGTGAGGGTGGAAGCAAAATTTAGGTTACACAAGTTCCGAATGTGCGAGACAAATTTACATCCTCATCTACACGCACAACCACACATTACCCTCAACAATGAAGACAAGTTTCAAGAAAGTCTGTTGGAAACTGTAGGAGGAGTTGCATTCACAAGGAATTTTCCCTCTATATTCATTACAATAGCTCGATCTGTTATTGAGTAATTGAGAAGAAACCGTTTTTCTATTTTTAGTAATGGTGACCTTGACCTTGATCCCACCCAACCCCTATGCAATCCCAAGCGGTGTTGATAAAAGGTATCTACCGGTATGTATGAAGTTGAATTACAATAGCTCAATTCGTTCTTGAGCGGAAACCGTTTTTCCATTTTTTGCAACGGTGACCTTGACAGGACCCCATCCACCCCCTATGTAATCGAAGCCAGGTCTTGATATAAGGTGTCTATGGATGAAGTTTCATTAAAATATTTCAATTCGTTCTCAAGTTAGAGAGCTGAAACCAAATGTTTACTCCGCCTGAAAATGAAAAATTAACAAAGGGCAATAACTCCAGAGTTATGAAGTACAGAGTAACGGTTCTTGTGCACTGCACTTTTCCTCAATGAGATCTATCCACCTATGAAGTTTCAAGTTAATAACTCTTATAGTCTAGGAGTTATGCTCCAGGCAAAAACGAAGTATGAAAAATTAACAAAGGGCAATAACTCCAGAACCATGAAGTGCACAGTAATGGTTCTTGTGCACTGCACTTGTCCTTAATGAGATCTATTGACCCATGAAGTTTCAAATTAATAGCTGAAACAGTTTTGAAGTTATTAAAGAAAAACATGAAAATTGTGGACGGACGGACAGACGTTCTAACAAATGAATACTTGTGTGACTATTTCATTACTAGCCCTAATGCCATTTTAGCCTCCTAAGGGACTAATTTAGCCACCTAAGGAAGTTTTTACTTACAAAGGGATACTTATGTGACTATTTTAGTCACCTAAGTATCCAAATGTGTGTACGGACAGACGGACAGACAGACGGACGGACAGACAGGGTGATTACTATAGGGCACCCGCACAAAATTTGCGGGGCCCTAATTATCTTAAATAATACCTGTTTTCGAAATTCCCCTCTCAATAGACCGTTGGCTTCCGCCAACAGTCTAAAAATCATTCTGAGATCAAAATTTCAGTCTTAACAAAAGTTACCCTGTGGAATGTTCATTAAAAACTTAATTTTGTTGATCATTCTCCCCACAAAATCCATACATATTAGTGTCACACAAATATTAACAAATGTTGCAGTAAGTAAACCCAAGTTGTTGCTAAGAAATATGAACAATTAGCCAAACATTGTGATTCCGATACTTTATTTTTCTTCAGAAATATGCCCCATTTTTAAATATCTTAAGAAATGTTAGTAGCCAATGGCTATTTTAGCTACTGCATGGCTACACTTACACAGTAAACCCATTTGACTTCTACAACTGCATAACATTATGTTATTTTGTACGATTGCCTCGTATTGCAGATTCTCTATTGACACCCTTTTGTTGAGCAACAGCTGTCACACAAATATTCATGGTTTTGCAGTTTGTAACCACCCCCCATTTCTCTTCTTCCACTCATTGTATGTGCTGATATTGCAGATCCTGCTGACACTCTTATTGTTCAGCAGCAACAGTTGCCGTGGCAACAACCTTGTCAGAAAGTTGTGTAAAGTCAGAGTCAATGTCCCACTCAAGCTCCATGGAGCCCTGGGGGCTGTTCTCTCCCTCTGTCCCCTCTGGGGCCCCTCTCTCTTCCCCTGGCCCCTCGTAAGCAGGCACCTTCCAGTCACCCTCTGGGATTAGACCTGTGTCTGCATTAAGAAAAGATAACATCATGGTCCAATGTACAAGGATAAAATCAGTTCAAAATAAATGTATTGCTATAAGTATTTAAAATGATTGCGTTGTGCCCATTGTTACTCAATAGCGAACAAATCCAGTGCGTGTAACACTTTGATTTGCAATATGGGTAAATCCTTGTGCTGATGTTTACCTACAGCAAGGTTATGTTTTACTGGTGTTTAAGTGTATGTCTGTTTAGTGAACAACTCTACGCAAAAAGTTCTGGACGGATTTAAATAAAATCTTCTGGAAATTGGATATTAATCAAATGACTATATTTTGGTGATGATCCGAAATATCCAACAATTTTGTAAAGGATATTTTATTATTGGGAGATTTTTCATGTTCTAGAAAAGAAATTCTTAGGAAAGAAGATACCACTGTAACCAGTATTCAGCTGTACAGTAAACCACTTAGAGGTCTTAATAAAAGTGGTCTTAATAGCGGGGTGGTCATATAATTCAGGTACGACAGATCACTGAGTCAGTATATACATGTGTCTGTGTTATTAAACACTAGAATGAAGATAATAAATAATGAATAGATAACAAATATTTCAATTTGTATTTGTATTAATATTGTATTGTTATACATATTGTATAAATTATAGTTAAGGATATTAACTTTACAATAAGTCTGAAATTAAAGTAAACCTTGATTAACTAAATCCATTTACATTTTAATGTATTCAGTATTACCCCCTAAATGTCATTTACGTAATATTATACATAGTCAAACAATGCGCTAATCCCTTATGAAAAGATGTCTAACATTGTCTTCCACACCCTCCTTTTATACAGCAGCAGTATGTTATCTCCAAGGCATATGTATTTTACTGATGATGTGAAGTGTCAACGACCAAATAACACTGGCCATTTTGAGCTTTATTTAGTATTTACTGCCTGGGATTAGTGGTCGTATAACGGAGTACCACGTCTTCTGTATAATCAGGGTTGCGACCTTTGAAATATCTATATAAAAAAACGGGCCTTTTACAAAGTTTCCACTTTAGCGGGGTTGTCATAAAATCGAGGTGGTAGTAAAGCAGGGAGTTAGTGTACTTGAAAATTTAGAACACTATTTACATAGCAGTTTTTCTTTATTTTTTATGTTTTATCACCTTTACCAATATCGCCTGTTGGTGACATTTTCTAATGTTGTCATTGATTGTCATTGAACAAAAATCTAACGTAATAGTAGAGTTATTTTTAGATGTCAAGTATATAGATTCTAGGACATAAGCCCCTCAGACAATATACCCTAGCTGAAAAATATGCAAAGGAAGACATTAGCCGCTTCTAGTTGTTGTATTAGGCGGACAACTGCCCCTTCGCTTGATTGAAGCCATATGCTGTTTATAAAAATTGCGTATCGAAGCTGTGAATGTGTCAAAAGGACAAAACGCATGTTGTTAAAATATTTACATGTTAAACCAATACTACAAGTATCAACAGCACATTTATAGTCAGGCAAGTAAAGATTAACACGCAGGTCTATTCAAGGCAAGAGAACCCCTTCTTATAAAAACTCACAGACAAAACCTTGTTTCATGATTTTCATTTTTCATTATAGCACCAATATAACACTGATATCTCAAAACAGTCAGAAATTAATTGATTAAAGAGGCTAATGTCTGGGTTTGACCACTCTGTTTGGAAGGGGATGTTGTCAGATGTAAGGGGGCTAATGTCCGGGTTTGAAAAAATCGCTAAGGGGCTATGGTCCGCCCTTGAAAACTCAGGAAGGGGCTAATGTCCACCCAGGAAAACTCGGGAAGGGGCTAATGTCCGCATATGCATTTCTTAACAAATAGGCTAATCTCCTAGGAGCTAATGTCTGTTAACCAAGTATATTATCATCTATAACAAAGTATTTTAAGACAAAAAACTACACACAAAAAACAACAACAAATAAATTGCATGGAATAAAAATACTTTGATTGATTATATTAATTGCATAAAGGTTTATTACTTCATCAAACTGACAAACATTAAATTGTAATGACCAATCCATCAAACAAAAGTACTGTAGCAATCTATTACCATGTACATCTCAACAAAAGCCAGACTGCACTGAAAACATAATATATTAAAGCTTTTTTCGTAAAGTACATGTAGATTCGTCATTGCAATAAAATAGATATTATGATATTTTTGTAAGTACATGTACACCTAACTAGTCATGCAAAAAATAATCATTTTCACTGTGTCATATTTGAATAAATACTTATTTAAACCTGGTGTATAGCCACTGAACTCAATATCCAAATTGTCTGTCCTTACAGTAATTTTCTACGTAACTGTTGCATTCATATGATTATTTTGCATAAGGTTTGTTGTTGATTTTTACTGTAATTAAGCATGCTACATGATGTCAAAATGTATAACACATATCCCCATTTCCTTCGTATTAGTACATTTTCATGGATGTTAAAACATTTTGTAATGGTAAAGGAAATTTTTATGGATTTAAAAACATATTCTAACATGATATGCGCCAATTTTGCTATAGACAACAAAATTATCATTGTTTAACTACCCAATAAATAACACAAAAAGAAGTCCTGATTCCGAGTGGAGCAATGTAAAAAGTAGTTTCAATTACAATTGAACTAAATATATGTCAAATCATGTTAGAATTGAAATAACTTTCGATGAATGTTTTAATCTTAAATTTAGTCACAAATTAAAATAACTTTTGAATTCCATTGGCTAATATTTGTAATATGAAGTTTAAGAATGATAACAATCATGGGGCCTGTCATTCCCGGGGGGGGGGGGGGGGGGGGCACAATTAATGTTTTCTAGTTGTATTTGTGCTAATTTTTAACAGCTACAAATAAATATACAACAAGGAAAACAAGGCTTGTAACACAGGCTGAATTCCATCAAGAGTTATCTTTATTAATGTTTTATATTAACCTTACAGTCATTGAGGTCATCACTATACGGGACTTGCGCAGTCAAAATGTAACGGCATTTTGCTTTGATTGTTATACCATTTTAAAAATTATAAGAATTATGCGTTACAATAATCATTTTTTATGTATTTTAACTGATTCATTTAGCCTTGTCAAAATATCAGTTCACTTTTGTCCATATCTTTTATTCAAAGTTTTATTTAAACAGATAAATAGTTGTCAATTATGAACAATTGTTTGAGAGAAGTACTTGAAATTATGTAACCCCATAAGATTAACATGACCGGTAATTTTGTGACTGAAATACTGAAAACACACTATTATGTGAAGTTGGAATAAGACATCAAACATAGAATACAATGTTTTATATGCAGTTTACCATTTGTAATTTAAGACTTTTGCAGAGTAATTAGTGCAATAGACACCTGCATATATAACTATATGAATAAAATTGTTTTTACCACAAAAGTATATACTTGTATGCATTTACAAAATTTTCACACAAAAAATGAACTATGTCCATGCGTGCATGAACACAGTTCATATATACAGTAAAAATGATCAAAGACACAATCAGTTTTAATGAAAAAGTCATGGAAAAAACAACATGAAATGCTCAGTTTTATGTGAAAAAAGAACAAAAATCATGTCCATTCTATGTTTGATGTCTTATTCTAACTTCACATAATACAGTGTTTGAAAGAGAGTAAAACTTTAGCCACAACACACAAATGGTGTGATTGTGTCCTTTTAAAAATGGAATCAAATGGCCTTGTATTATACAACCGCACATGAATGATGTATTATACAACCGCACATGAATGATGTATTATACAACCGCACATGAATGATGTATTATACAACCGCACATGAATGATGTATTATACAACCGCACATGAATGATGTATTATACAACCGCACATGAATGATGTATTATACAACCGCACATGAATGATGTATTATACAACCGCACATGAATGATGTATTATACAACCGCACATGAATGATGTATTATACAACCGCACATGAATGATGTATTATACAACCGCACATGAATGATGTATTATACAACCGCACATGAATGATGTATTATACAACCGCACATGAATGATGTATTATACAACCGCACATGAATGATGCGACTGAAATACTACAAGTCACATGATATATTTAACTTGCGATCAATGCAAGCATTTTTCACTACACTCAACAAAAGTTACAACGCAACAAATGGAAATTGTTGTATTTTCTTTATTAATAAGAATTTCAGCTTGAAATGTCAGCTCTGATTATTTGAGTTATACATGCATGTGCTCATACCAAAATATTGGAAAAAAATACAAAAGAATTTCGTGTTTACCACGGCGCAGCTTAAATATGCTGAAATACGTAATTGAGCATGTGCACTTCATGCATGGTCTAGCCATGAGCTGAAATAGCACTTTTTAGTCTGTCCTGCGTTATAACTATTGCCTAGTGTATATGACTAACAGTAATACATTTGCAAACCATAACGCAACCCGTTTGATGTGTTTTTTGAGTATTCACTAGATGAATTGAGTTGTCACTCACCAAATGTTAGATTAATCGAGTGTTTCAGAATCTGGTATTTTCTCAAAAATGTGCCTTAACTGTTGCTCTGGTGACCAATTCTGAGTCATGACTACAATAGTTTGTAAACATAAGGCAACTACAAAATTTCTGACAGCAGTTTATGTTTAAAGGTGAACGGCCAAGCTTTTAACAAATGTTATTTATTCTTTAGTAGATAGTTTTAGCCATAATAAATCAACTTCTCTTATTTGTTTTCATAAATAAAGCATTTATGAGCGAGCATAGCATAAAAGACAACGCGATTTTGCGCTCATTTCTATCGATACGCCATTTTGTTTCAAACCGGATGTGACATAGAATTTCCCCAACACTTTAATTGATTTATATATAGACTGTAGAAATAACTTAAAAGCTCGTGTTATTATACTAAGTTACCATTAGACAATACACAATTTATATCAGGTAGGATGTGTCAGATAAATGTATGTTAAAAAATATATTTTAATGTTAGTATTTGGCAATATTTGATAAAAATAGGCTACACATTATCCTTACTTTATTCGTCTCTAAGACATCTGCTGTCAGGGTCATTTACTTAGTGCCTGTTTGTGTTATCAACTTATCAATGTTTTTGAATCACAACTAAATGAATCCTTAGTAGTCTGGGCTTCCTGCTGTCACCACGACCGAGATCATAAACTTTATGGCCCAGACAAACAATGATGACAATATCCTGTGTATTCCAACACAATAATGTGTCAAAACTAACATGAAGGTTTGTCAAGTTTTGGCCATGGCCAATCCTGATTGTTGATTGGTTGATACGTTTTCGAGTCATTTAATGATACTGGACTTAGACGTAATTTAATTTGTTGCACTATTTCAGCCTTATACGTATGCAATTTAAATTCAACTATCTTTATAATAAAACAACATGAAATTAGCAGAAAAAATGCGTTTGTTGTACATGTAGTCAACAGGAAAAACAACAAGAACATTTTTCCTGTATTGTTTTAATGCTTTTCAAAGTCCTAATACTGTTTATGTTTGCTTTTTCTATGTAAAAAATAATGAAATGGGTATGTTTTAGTTTAAGTTCATGACACATTGAAAGACACATACCCGCGGTAAATACTTCACATTTTAAAACTTTCACTGCACAAACATATTTCTTTTGTAGATGTTAATAACTCTAGTCATTATACTTAGCAAACTGTGAAGGCGTTCTCGCACAAGGGAGATATCAAATTATCAAAACAACATCCTGTTTGTCACATGACATAATTAGGGGTTGTGTACAACCAGCCATTCATTCCATACATGATGACACATAGACTGCCATCTTCAATGTAGTTGCAAGTGAAAAAAATGCAACAGTTAAATAACAATCAAGTTTTAAATATATATGAAGGCAGATTCCAAACAGCCAGTCATAAAATGCAATATCAGGGGGTCCACTGATTTCCCATCAGAAAAATATAGGAATGACATCAAAATATAGGAATTTTAATGGCCAAAATATAGGAAATAATAGGATTAGAAATAACAAGCCAAAGTAGGTTTACCCTCCTCCTCTACTCAACTACACCATTATTTTATATATTATTAACTAGGAAATAACAATGAGATATTGTCCTGTGTCCGATTCACAATGGTGTACGGAATCTTCGCAAAATGGTGTTTAACAGCTTGGTCATTCTGCTATACAATAAATGTGTCAATAGCAGTTCACTCTGAAATTCTGTCAAGAAGTCTTCAAACACAGGTATCACAAACAGCAAGAACAGAATCTTGAATTTCATATCTGATCAGTGAACAGCATCTCTGAAGCTTGAAATGGTCACTTTTGGGGAAAGTTCTTGGATCTTTCTCAAGCTGTGTCACAAAATGCCTAGCCATTGATCAATGAAGCGAACCAGCAAACTTGTGAGTGCTTAATGAACAACTCTTCTTGGAGGCCGAGATCCACTTGCACTTGTTTGTAGTAATCTTGTTGACTAGCTGACACCTTGAACAGGCTTAACAAATTTAGGGCAAACTCCTCCACATATTCATGAATCCCTCTGCAAAATACAGTGTACATTTTGTGATGACTGCATATGCCAGTGTCTATAAAACCCTGCCAGTCTGGATATGCATCCATTAATCTGTACTTGATAACTCCCTGTTTATGGTCTTGTTAATATTTGGACCATCACTCCCCAAAGCTGCCAACATGTCTAGTGGAAATCCAACCTTCTGTAGGGCTGCAAAAATACTTCTAGCAACTGTTTTGCCATCTGCAAGAGTGAAAAACAAGGATTTCTAAAACCTACAATAGACTTCATTATGTGTTGGTGACCAGTACATAATATGTCCATCTAAAACCTACAATAGACTTCATTATGTGTTGGTGACCAGTACCTAATATGTCCATCTAAAACCTACAATAGACTTCATTATGTGTTGGTGACCTGTACCTAATATGTCCATTTAAGCTTGTGTGGTCTCATCATACTGTAGTGAAAAGGAACTTTGAGAGTTCTTTACATCATAGAAACGAGTTTGGAAAAAGCTGGATAGCATGCATGATAGCTTTATTCTTTCAACACTAAAGCTCTCAGCTATTTTGCACTTGAACATACATGTAGCTTTCAATGTCTCAGAAATGCCATCACTAGCCCTAAAACTGATACTAATATCAGATGTTGCACATTTTACTGCCCAAACAATCTCTGCAGTCATCACATCTTCATCTGGAACAGTGTATGTCAGCATTGATCCTTCTGTTTGTTGGCTTGTGGACGGTCCTTGTTCCTTGGGAGAGCCTAATGTAACTGTTACCCTTGGTTTGAACAACAACTTTGTTTGTGAGGCTGCAAGAACAGACCAGCAGAGTTTCTTGTGCTTATTTAATTTGGAATGTTGAATGTTGCTTAACACCACTGTTGTCACATTTGATTTCAGTTTATACATAAATGATAACATACCTTGCAAAATATTCAGAATTGCCTCGAACACACCCCATTCTTTGAGTTCACACCATGAGCATCTAGTTCAACAAGCCAACGTTCAATGATTTTTTTTCACTAGGCATTTTAATTCATTTGTATGTCTTATGTCTACGCAATATTAAATTGTAAAGAAAGTATTTTAAAACATTACATCTTAAGAATGGAGCCATATCTTAGATGAAAACAAACTCTGGCTGGGCTGAGCAGGGTCGCCAAACCTGTAACAATGTTTATTTTGAAGGATAAACACATTTTATGTCATTTAAAAGGTACTAGGAACACATTTAATAAATACTTTCCTTCAAAATGCTACTTTCCTAGCATACCTTTCTAACTTTTCACAAAAATATAGGAATTTACAGGAATTTGGGCCAAATATAGGAAAATATAGGACAATGGTAAAAATATAGGAATAAATAGGAAAATATAGGAGAGTGGACGCCCTGCAATATAAATGAGCAGCATAAACAACTAGGAGGATTAACTACCAATCATACGAGGCATAATTATCTGTCTGGAGAGTGTCTGAAAGGTGATGGGAGATTTCCATTTTTAATAAATCATACTTCTTTATTATTACACTTGTATGGATATATAAAAGACACAAATTAATTGGATAAGCTAGATTATTTACTTATATATGATGCATGTGCTTTACTCGTCCAGCAAGACGTTGTTTATACAATAAAATTCATTTTAAATAGCTGTTGTGGCATGTTAAAAGTAATCAGAACACAAGTACAATGACTTGCAATACCTATAAACAATACCTACTGTCATAAAAGAATTGCTTTAATGCCAATTTTTGTTAAAGAAATATCGTAAGTAATAATGGCGGCCTATCGTATTAATAGAGCGTTGGAGTTTAACTACGTCATCAAGAAAATGGCGGCGGATATTACTGAGTGGCGAACAGAAATCGCCTATAAACAAATTAATTTCAAACAAGAATTTCTTTAATGCCAATTTTTGTCAAGAAATATCGTAAGTAATAATGGCGGCCTATTGCATTAATGGAGCGTTGGGGTTTAACCATGTCATAAAGAAAAAGGCGGCAATAATTACCAAGCGGCGAACGGAAATTGCAGATGAACAAAATCATCGTTTTTAACCGTTAGCGTGCTGCCGCTTTCTTTTCTAGTACACTGCAGTCGCTTTGACGCAACAGTCAACTTTATAAGTTTATACCCCACCACGCTGTGGTTGCTTTTATGCGCCAAGCCGATGGTTGTATACAGAGTTTATTTGGTAACAATTATTACTATACCCTCAGTAAGGTCATATTGGGTCAAATCAACATCAAAAAAGCGTTTGTCTGTAAAAAATGAACTAAAGTAGCATTATTTATGTGATTTTTTGGACAAGTATGGCACGGATGGATGCAGATGCACTTCTTGCGGAAATTTTCGATAAAACTGGCAGCGAAATTGAATTATCTGATCAAGGTAAAGTAGTTATTTTGCATTTTTGCAACCCGGAAAGTTCAATTTCTTATTTTAAAATGATATTTGTTTTTACAATGATTTGTTGTAAATGCATTAGTATTATAAATATCTAGTTTATTTTTTGTTGACTACAATATTGATCGTTGTTTGTCGCATTTGAATTTTATTACTGCAAAACAGATAACTCTGGTGAGAATAAAGGTGTTAAATAATTTAGATTACGAATGTTGTTTTTAAATTCACAATTGATTAGTGTTTTACATTAGGATGTAGTATTTCATTTTGGATATTGTATGATGACAAAAATGTGTTGTATATGAAAATCCCTTCTTGTTTGGTAGATGCAGATATATGTCATGGTAAATGTGGGTTTAGATGTTTGTTTTTATGTTTTCTGGACTTCGCTTTTAGCGTTTCCTGATGATGTCAAACCAGATGCATAAGCTACAAAGAATTCCGATTCTGAAGATGACCCTGGAACAAACCACCAGCAACTACCGCGAGCAGATTACCAACGCCCCTCTTGAATACTGGTTGAAGAAGTTTGACAGGAGTTCATTGAATATTGTCTGATATGATAGATATTTCAATTTTCATTTATAATTGGAATTGGCTAGAGTTGTGAGTTTTGAACACTAACAATCATGTACACATATTGAAATTATTTTGTTCATATACGTGTAGTTACCAGGACCATTGTGTAAACACAGCGCTGTTTTACATTACACTGTGTTCGGATTAATTCTGTGTTTGATTGATTGATTTTTATGTTTTTGTTCATGATATGTGTCATAATATTTGTATTTATCTATTTCTTTATTAGATATATATTATTTATTCAGTTTAAATTTATTTATTATGTATTTGTTCCTTAACATAACTGGTATTTCTACAAAATAGACATGTTGAAATGAAATTCAGAAATAAATATTTGTTCTAAACCTCAATTGTGTCGATCATTATAAAAATAATTTGTATACAAATCTACACAAAAAAGATTTTTTAAAATCCATTCACTAATAAGTGAGAAATTGGTCTTTTATAATGGTCACTGCTTGTCCTTTTGACCACCAAAATTAATCCATTTCAGGGATGACGTTGTAACGTCATTTGGGCAGTGTCCTGCATTACTACACTCATTGCATAGGCAGTGTCCTGCATTAAAATGTGTTAAAATAAATTCACTAATGCGCGCCCATGTATAATGCACACCTGATTTTTAAAGCAAAATTTGAGCGAAAAAATTATGAAAAAAAAGATAAACTTTTTTTGTCAATGTCCATTAATGTTATATTGCAGATGTTTTGCCTGGGTGTGTGTGCATGTGTGTGTTTTGTTCTGTAATATAACACTAAAATTATTATGATATTGATGTAAATAAATATAACTCTACTACACTTGACTTGACACAGTCATACATTTAAAGGTCCATTGTGGTATACTACTAGTATTAATGTGTACTAAATTTTAAGAGAATTGTTGCAAACCTATGGGTTTGCAGTTTTTATAACAAGCAAACAATTAAATAAGCAAAGTTTAATTGATTATTGTAATTAGAAAACTATAGTAAAATGTCTATAAATAGATATCGACAATGTCACTATATAGAGAGAATAGGTCGTAACAGAAAATACCACTAGATGCTTAAACAGCGGGGTAACAGTATAAAAGGGCTTGAGGTTTAGAAAATGTATACTCTTCAGTTACACACTGGTTCAGGAGCAGAAGGATGAAAAAAAAAAAAAAATTCTATTTTCTCTGGTGTTATTGATTACTTTTCTTTAAAATTTGACACACAAGTAAATTAACAGATAAGCTTTTGGCATATTAAAAATGAATGCTGTCAAACACCATTTACCCTTGTTTAAAAAACAAAACAAGGCAGTCCAAAGGACAGCTATATCCCCCGTCATGATCCTTCATTAGATTTTAAAGGTGACTTTGAAGTAGCACACTGACCTTAATCTGGCACAGTTGGACCAGATATGAAAGTACAGTTTCAGAAATTTAGATATGGAGCTGACACGAAAATGGAGGCTCAAACATTTTACCTTTAAGTGTGACCTTGACCTTGAGGTGGCAAGACTGCTCCATTCCTTCTGCACATCACCTCAATGTGATAAACATTTGAGCCAAGTTTTATGAAAATCCTTCAAAGGGCATAGGAGATATAAAGCAGACACAAAAATGGAGGCTCAAACATTTGACCTTCAAGTGTGACCTTGACCTTGAGGTGGCATGACTGACTCATGCCTTCTGCACGTCTCAATGACCTAAACATTTGAGCCAAGTTTCATGAAAATCCTTCAAAGGGTATAGGAGATATGGAGCGGACACAAAAATGTTATGGACAGACAGACGGACAGACGGACGGACGAAGGGCATTCCTATAAACCCCCTCCTGCTTCGCGGCGGGGGATTAAAAATTATTGTCTGTTAGAAAACTCAAATTTTCCTGGAAAAGATAATCCCACCCACAAAAAAGGTCATGAACATGACACAGCCAGTAGAAAGCTGCTGACTCAGTGCAGTGTTTACTTCCTGAGTGCTCTCATCTGATAGATGGTAGGAGAAGAATTTTCAACTACAGAAAATTGCACAGTTTTCAGGGGAATACGTTTCCACTAGTCCTGCTCTCTTGTTCAAACACGTGTCTCTGTTTAAAAACTGACCGTTCTTATCACCAATCACCGTCTGATAAGCTCAGCCTGCTCTATGAATGTAGGTTAATTGCTTTACCACCGCAAAATCAGAGAAGTGGACCCCGGCGTTTAAGTGATTTTTGTTTAGTTTTCAGTGGATAAATGAGAGAACATCTCAAAATTTCTATTAATTAACACACAAATATTTCCATAAGGCATAAAGAAAATATGTTTGTTTCAGGTAACATGACCAAAAAAAATAGGGTAGGTAGGGAATATTTTTTTTTTTTAGTGAATGGTCTACTTGAAGCGTCTAAAACTGAAATGAATATTCAATTTAATATACTTAAACATTGTTTTCAAGTGGATGTTTTAATTAAACAACTTTTGCTGCAAATATTTATCATTTATGCACTTAAAATATGATACAATTTTACTATATTATCATATAAATTTCCAAATACATGAAAATCATTACAATCTGTGAAAACCAGGCCACCTGTCCAGTTTACATTTATATTAAAGTCAATTTGCAAGGCACTGATTTTTATTATTAAATGGTCATATCGTATCAAAATGTATACACAGTGAACTGAATAAAAACAAACTTTTGTGCTTGTTAAAATTACATCATTACTAACTAGATCCCAGATGTACAAGTTTACTGTTTCTTAAAGTTATGATACAGCTAACGCTACATTCTTCAGTATAGTGATTAACGACTGGAATTCTTCAACAGATTACATTAAAATGATAGAAAAGTATATGAATTTAGACATCTGTTATGAATCATCTTTAAACATGGCAACAAATAACTGAATTTTACACTGTGATGTACATGAATGTTTATATTTTATATGTGCAAAATGGTACTGCCTCAGTGAAATTGACAAGTATATCAAAATGCATCAAAAGTATGCTTTAGAAACTGTATTATTTTAAAGACGATATAAACAACTCCAGGGTAGATAACAACAGTTTTAAATAAAATGTTTTAAAGGTTTTTTGTTTTTGTCATTTCTGTCAAGTTAAAGTGAGAGTGGGTTAACTACTACAAAAATTACCATCATAAAAATCTTACTTTAATACTTCATAGGAAGAAAGTATTGAATGGGATCCAGCCATTAAATAATATGACAATGCATGTGAAACGCTTTTAACAAATTAACAGAAAAGACGTCCAGACGATTCAGCTGAGGAAATGAACCGCAATAAATCGCTTATTACCACAAAGAAAATATATTTCGAGAGCAAAAATTACCGAAAAGAAAAATAATCAGACAAACTCAATAACATGTTCTTGGGTCGGGGCATTTTTTTAGGGTAGGTCGGGTTACCTGAAACAAACATATTTTTTTTTTACGACTAAGGACTTTAATAAAATACATTTAAGTCCTTAAACGATGACCAAAAATGTACTTCTAAATGGGTGTTTAATATTGTGTACCTTCATCGTGGTCCCACTCCAGCTCTACGGACTGGTCCGTGTTTGAGCGGCCCCGGGTACCAGTGGCCCCCTGGTCTTGGCTGCTGGAAGACCCCGCCCCTGGGGACAGACCTGAAATAAGAACAACTACCGACCTGTAGTCACAGTCTCTGCAAAGTCTCAAATCCATTAATGGCCAAGATGTCTGGTAATCTCTTAGTTATTACTGACCGGAACCCCATGTTACTGTCCACTGAAAACATTTAGTTTGCAAGTAGGTTCTGGACCAGAATCTTTCACCAGCCGTGAAGACCAGTGTTTAGGTCCATATTTCACCAGCCATGAAGACCAGTGTTTAGGTCCATATTTCACCAGCCATGAAGACCAGTGTTTAGGTCCATATTTCACCAGCCATGAAGACCAGTGTTTAGGTCCATATTTCACCAGCCATGAAGACCAGTGTTTAGGTCCATATTTCACCAGCCATGAAGACCAGTGTTTAGGTCCATATTTCACCAGCCATGAAGACCAGTGTTTAGGTCCATATTTCACCAGCCATGAAGACCAGTGTTTAGGTCCATATTTCACCAGCCATGAAGACCAGTGTTTAGGTCCATATTTCACCAGCCATGAAGACCAGTGTTTAGGTCCATATTTCACCAGCCATGAAGACCAGTGTTTAGGTCCATATGTTCCGGACCTCGTACAGTTTCACTGGCTTGGTGTCCGAGGTCTGCATGCTAGACTTTCACAGAGACTCAAGTCAGAACGACATGGCAGTAGTAGACTTGGTTAGATTTTAATTCTTAAACAGAAACACTAATCATATGACAGTGAAGGTGTTTTTTTGCATGTTCACTACTAAATAATTAATTTACAGGTGTCATAATAATACAGTCAATAACAAATTCACATTTGAAATAAAGAAACATCTATTTGGTCGTTAGGTTAAAGTAAACATTTTCTGTCTATTTTAAATACAGGTCTTTCAGTGAGAGAGAAACTTCACCATTAACAAAGAAACTTCACCTTTAACAGAGCAAACAGTATCTTTAACAGAGAAACTTTACCTTAACAGAGAAACTTTGTCTTTAACAGAGAAATGTTGCCTTTAACAAAGCAACTTCACCTTTCACAGAGCAACTTCACTTTTAACAGAGAAACTTTGCTTTTAACAAACTGTCTTTAGCATGCAACTTCACCTTTTTACAAAGAAACTTCACCTTTAACAGAGAAACTTTGTATTTAACAGAGAAACTTCACCTTTAACAGAGAAACTTTGTATTTAACAGAAAAACTTCACCTTTAACAGAGAAACTTTGCATTTAACAGAGAAACTTCACCTTTAATAGAGAAACTTTGTATTTAACAAAGAAACTTCATCTTAACAGAGCAACTTTGTATTTAACAGAGCAACTTTGTCTTTAACACAGCAACTTCACCTTTATCAGAGAAAATTCACCTTTAACAGAGAAACTTTACCTTTAACCCAGAAACTTTACCTTTAACACAAAAAATGAAAACTCACTTTTCCGGAGTTCTGCAGTGGCTTTCATAGAGCGTTCCCTCACACCCTCCAGGAACATCTCAAAATCATCTTCTCCACCGGCCCTGCACAGGATAAGAAGACAAACAGTGACTCCATGGTTACTCCATAACAGTTATTTTTTTCCTTATCTCAATCCCCCAAATGGTTTGTTTTCCTGAATTGAAAAGAAAACAAGAATATATATAGAATGCAGATGGATGCTCCCAGATGCTGCTTTTAACTCTAATTGTGGTCTTGACCTATGGACCTGATTCAAAAGGAGACACGCTGTCTTGTTGAGGAAACATTTGTGTAAAGTAATTTTTAAATCCATCGATTCATGGTCAAGTTATAAAACCGGACAAGCAAAAGTGTAATTTTGACTTTTGACCTTTAAGTATGGCCTTGATCTTTAACCTACACACCTGGTACATTCACCTGACATGCAATCTCATTTAGGCAACATTTGTACCAAGTAATTGGAAAATCCCTCAATCCATGGTCAAGTTATAGTCGGACAAGCAAAGTGCCAATTTTGACCTTTGACCTCTAGGTGTGACCTTGACCTTTGACATAGGGACCTGATTTATGAGCGATACACACCAGCTCATTGCAGCAAGCATTTGTGCCAGGTAATTTTAAAATCCCTCCACCCATGGCCAAGTTATAGAGTGGACAAGCAAAAAAGCCAATTTATAATCATAGGGCAATTACTCTCTGAAAAATAATCAGACTAAAACGACCTGACAATATGTGCATGTCCTCTTAATAGGGATGCTGTATATACAGTTTCACTGAATTTAAGTTATAGCGCTCACCTGAAAACTGTTACAGATGAAGACCATACTGTTGTGACAGGTTTGAAAATTAAGGTATCTGAACAATACGCAAACGGGGATAGGATCGATTTGATTTAAAATATCGGTTAGTGCAATGGGCTAACTAAAGTATGAGTTTGGTAGTGGATGTGTGGTGTTTTTGCTAATGGTTCTCAAATCATTTTTCTCTATATTCTTACCTGACACTTTTTCATTAAGTTAGTGACAATTCTGGAAAATGCACAAACAGTAGATTTTGATGTTTTTTCGCAGACAGTTTTGGAGAACTAGTTGCAATGCGATAATTGCGATGGCTGTGCTATGAGGTCAATTTTTTGCTTTTTCTTTGATAATTTTCTTTCCAATGATGATAAATGAAGTTAATGCAGGCTCTGAAGCCATCAATATTGCATGTACAAATAACTGCATGCAAGGTTTACAACTGCTGGAAATCAAATTTTATCAATCAATTTTTATGGTCGTACGCAAACTGTGAAAGTTTGGTCAACATTGATTAAAAAATCGTGTGTGCAAGCCAATCATTTGATAACTTGTGTATGTTTTTTTCCACACACAAGGGGCAATAACTCTGGTGTTTCTGACCCGAACATGCTAATATTCGACTTCATCTGTAATGTTACGTTCATAAACAAACTGTGCAGAATTGGTGAAGATTGGATGAAAAATGAAGCCTATCCTGAATAATGTCCAATTTTGTATATTTTTTTCACAAACAAAGGGCTATAAATCCGGTGTTACTGGCCCGATTTTGCTTATATTCGAATTCACCTTTAATTATATGGTCATAGACAAACTTTGCAAGATTGGTGCAGAATGGATGAAATATGAAGTCTCTATCCTGGATAATGTCCATTTTGTATATTTTTTCACCAACAAAGGGCAATAACTCCAGTGTTTCTGGCCCAATTTTCTTTATATTCAACTTGACCTGTAATCTTATGGTCATAGACAAACTGTGCACGACTGATGAAGATTGAATGAAAAATTAAGTCTCTATCCTGAATTATGTCCATTTTTGCCTTTTTTCTATTCACAAAGTGCAATAACTCCTGTGTTTCTGTTCCTATCTTGCTTATATTCAACTTCAACTGTAATCTTATAGTCATAGACAAACTGTGCAAGATTGGTGAAGATGGGATGAAAAATGAAGTCTCTATCCTGAATAATGTCCATTTTAGTATATTTTTTCATAAACAAAGGACAATTACTCCAGTGTTTGAAACAAGATCTGGCCCATTTTTGGATTCTGATGAGATCTGATGATCATACACAAACTGTGAAAGTTTGGTTAAGATTGGATGAAAAATAAAGTCTATCTGTTGGAAAAAGGCATTAATGCACTTTTTTGCATGAAAAAAGGGGCAATAACTCTAGTGTTACTTTTGTGATTTGACCGAATAACAATCCCATCATACACAAACTGTGCAAGTTTGGTTAAGATTGGATAAAATGTTAAGTCTCCAGCATGAATATGAAACAAATTGTTGACAGCACACGGATGACGGACGCTTGACGATGGACGACGCAGGAAAGGTCCCCTATACCAATAGCTCACCGAGCACTTCGTGCTAATGTGAGCTAAAAAGCTTGGTTTAAAAAGAGATTCTTAACAATATGTCATAATGGGCCCCCGCAACACATTCAAATTTTCTACTAAATTATACGATTTCCTTATTGGCCAATGTATACAAAATACTTTTTTCTCAAATGATTGTTTTCCACAATGCCGTAAGTACATTAAACATGCTTTTAGAATCCCTTTTGACACAACACATTTGTGATAAGCAATCTGAGAAGTGTAACAGTTGAGAAGCTGAGAAAAAATTCATTTAGAATGCTCAAATTTGCCAGTTTAATGCGTTTTCCATAAAAATAATAGCTGACAGAATTAAATCCAGTGACATTTTTCATTCTGTGGGCAGGTCTTGCTATTCCCAATCCTAACAAGCTGCATTTCCCACCTGGATTGCAAAATGTTACCAATTCGATTGTGATAAATTTCAGAAAAAGAAAATGTGAATTCTGGTTGACAACCATGGCTTGACTTGCATATTTATTGATGAAAATCATTTTAATACTGAGATCAACCAATAGGCAACTGGTATATAATTATATATTTAATGAATATTTTTCCCCCAATTTCGGATGTATTTTCCAAATGCCCTATGCAAAGCTGGTGGGTACTTGATATCAGATTACATCGGAGAACTTTTGATGTTTACCAGTACTGTATATTAAGTTATTATACACAATTTAATATCTGCCTTGGGACAAAAATAAGTGTTCCCAAAAACCTTCAAATGGTGGTATATGATACCCAAGTTTTAGGGAAGAAAACCCAATTTTTAAATTTCATATTTCAGTTATACTTTGCATATGGAAGGGGTGCATGTGCACAGGGTGTCTTGGTGAAGCCCTATTTATAAAAAGTACTAGGAACACTTCCAAATCAATAAATGTCAAGCGTATATACAAAAACTATACTAGTACCTGATACCACAAATCTCAAATTCAAGGCAGAGTTTCTTACTATTTCCTTCTGAGTTTGCAAATTCAGACAACTGTGTGTTTCATACTTTTCTACATAATGTGTTACAATATAGTAAGTAAGTAATTATAATTATTTTATTATATGTTGTAAGGTAAATATGGCTAATATAAGAAAAATTAAGCCAAAGGCATCCTTGGGGAGTAACAAAGTAGTAAGGTAAATATGGTTAAAGAGAGTGTTTAGCCAAGGGCATCCTTGGGGAGTATTGAAGTGGTAACCTATAGTAAATAAGGCTAAAGAAACTGTTTAGCTCAGGAAGCCCCGTGATTTAACCACAGTCTACTCATTTTTCTCACTATGAGACTTAACAGCACTTACACCTGTCACCTTCCAGCTGGCCTTCATATAACTCTACATAGGTACATTTGGTTTAAAGACATTGGGTGTCCTGGTTTCGCGTCCAAGGAATGTTAACCTCATGCATGATTTTTGCATGGAGAAATCCCGTTATTGTGGTCAGTGAAGTGTTTCAAGTTTGAAGGTCGTCTCATAAATCTATACTAGTATCCAAAATTGAACAAAAAGATTGGTACAGCAAAATGGAGAAAAAATAGGTAAATTATAAACAAATTGGCGTGGTTTTTCCATGCAAATTTACTTATTGGTTGACAAAAACTTACCAAGTGATTTTGTTGAATTGATTATATATTGTAAACTTCTAATAATGTTCAACATGTTTCATAGATGGCCCTTAAAATGATTTGTCCATTTGATGACAGTTAATATTACTGTTAGAAGAACAATTATTCATGGAAAGCATGAAACACGAGAAAATCAAAACACAATGTTTTTAACAATAGAGTGACATTTGTATTTAATAAGCATAGAGATGTAGATTTTTGTAACTACAAGACCACACAGCACTTACACCTGCCACTGGCCCTGCTGACCGGCCTTCCAGGAGCTTGGACCGCTGGCCTCCTCCCTCTCCTGCTGGAGCCGCGCCACCCTGGCAGCCTCACGCCGTGCCGCAATGTACGCCTCCTCCTCCTTGCGCAGACGTTCCTCCTCTTCCCGCAACTGTCAACCAAACCAACTACCATACCTTATCATAACGGTGAAAACTTTTACTAATTAGAAACCTACTTACACTATCAGAAACCCACAAAAACATTACTGATAAGCAGAAACCTGTGAAAACCTATGGAAAACCTACATAATAGAAAACTATTGAAAACCATAACTCAACAGCGAAAAACCCACGAAAACCTAGCTAAAGTAGGTTAAGGAACCATGCACTTACCATGCACGAAGACACTAATAACAACATCTGTAGGCAGAATGCTTAAAATTCTAAAACATGACTGTGTAAATTTGGACAATTTTAGACAGTGAAATTTAGTCATGCTTACATTAAAATAAAGACAAACATGCATAGTAAACTAGTAGCAGGGTAAAATACATCAGTCAGTATGATTACAACTACAGCATTACCAAATCTCTTGACAAAATAACAAGGAAACTATGAAACCTTAACCACTATCATGTCCGACAGTTAATTAAACCTCTTTTTAATGAGATTTTTAGTACCGGTATTTGTGATTTACCTGTCTATCTATTTCAGTGTCATGCAGCTGCTGTTCATGAATCAGCGTGTTGTACTGGCGGTTGGAGAGAAGTTGCTTCTCACGATCGGTTACCAGTCTAACAAACAATACAGAATACTGTATGCAGCATGCAGATAGTGGTTTTAGTGTCTTCAAAATTCAAATTCATTTAAACTCTTTTCTTTGGTCTGAAAACAGCCAAAGGCATATATTTAACAGACACAATTCAATCCTATTTTTTGCATGATTCAGCTTTAATTTGTCCTGGCTCTTGTTGTTGTTTTCATCATAGGTTAAATAAGTACTTTGGAGGGCTCAAAAAACAGACAGGCACAAATAAAAACAAGAAAGCCATGATGACCCAAAGCGCTCATCTGAGAACTGGTACAGATGAAGACCACAATGTTGTGACAGGTTTGAAAATTAAGGTATCAGAACAATAGACAGAGGCGGTAGGATCAATTTTGATTTAAAACATCGGTTAGTGCAATGGGCTAACTAAAGTATGAGTTGAGTAGTGGATGTGCATTTTTTTGCTAATGGTTCTCAAATAATTTTTCTCGATATTCTTACCTGACCCTTTTTCATAAAGTAATTGACAATTCTGGAAAATGCACAAACAGTAGATTTTGATGTCTTTTTCGCAAACAGTTTTGGAAAACTAGTTGCAATGCGATAATTGAGATGGCTGTGCTATAGGGTTAAGTTTTGCTTTTTCTTTGATAATTTTCTTTCCAATGACGACAAATGATGTTAATGCAGGCTCTGAAGACATCAAAGTTGCATGTACAAATAACTGCATGCAAGGTTTGCAACTGTTGGAAATCAAATTATATCAATCAAGTTTTTATGGTCATGCGCAAACTGTGTAAGTTTGGTCAACATTGAATCAAAAATCATGTGTGCAAGCCAATCATTGATAACTTGATGATGTTTTCTTCCAAACACAAGGGGCAATAACTCTGGTGTTTCTGACCCGATCATGCTTATATTCGACTTCACCTGTAGTCTTACGTTCATAGACAAACTGTGCACAATTGGTGAAGATTAGATGAACAAGAGCTGTCAGAAGACAGCGCGCTCGAATATTCAATGTATTTCAGTTTGGTACATATTTTGGATAGTGAAAGGGCATAAATTTGTTAAAATACAATATTTTTAAGTGAAGCCTTGTATAGTTTATACATTTTTGGAACAAAAACTTTAACCACAAAGTCTATGTAAAAAGTGGGCTAACTCTGTTAAAATACAAAACAGAGTTATGGGTAATGTTGCCCCTGATACTAGAGTTGATGACAAAGGTTAGTTCCAAGTTTCAAGTGAATAGCTTATGTAGTTTTGAAGTAACAAAACTTTTGAATATAAACTTTAACCGGAAAATCTATGTGAAAAAGGGGCATAACTCTGTCAAAATACAAAATATAGTTATGGGTAATGTTGCCCCTGGTACTAGAGTTGACGATAAAGGTTAGTTCCAAGTTTCAAGTGAATAATTTATGTAGTTTTGAAGTTACAAAACCTTTGAATATAAACTTTAAACAGAACATCTATGTGAAAAAGGGACATAACTCTATCAAAATACAAAATATAGTTATGGGGAATGTTCACCCTGATACTGGAGTTGATGACAAAGGTATATTCCAAGTTTAAAGTGAATAGCTTTTGCAGTATTGAAGTTAAATAACTTTTGAATATTAACTTTAACCAGAAAATCTTTGTGAAAACAGGGCATAACTCTGTCAAATACAAAACAGAGTTATGGGGAATGTTGCCCTTGATACGGGAGTTGATGACAAAGGTTAGTTCCAAGTTTCAAGTGAATAACTAATGTAGTTTTGAAGTTACACAACTTTTGAATATAAACTTTTAACAAGAAAATCTGTGTGAAAGAGGCATAACTCTGTCAAATACAAAACCGAGTTATTAGGAATGTTGCCCTTGATACTGGAGTTGATGACGAAGGTTAGTTCCAAGTTTCAAGTGAATAACTTATGAAGTTTTGAAGTTACAAAACGTTTGAATATAAACTTTAACCAGAAAATGTAACTGAAACAGGGGCATAAATCTGTCAAAATACAAAACAGAGTTATGGAGAATGTTGCCCCTGACACGGGAGTTGATGACAAAGGTATATTCCAAGTTTCAAGTTAATAACTTATGTTGTTTTGAAGTTACAAAACTTGTGAATATAAACTTTAACCAGAAAATCTATGTGACAAAGGGGCAGAACTCTGTCAAAATACAAAACAGAGTTATGGGGAATGTTGCCCCTGACACTGGAGTTGATGACAAAGGTATATTCCAAGTTTCAAGTGAATAACATGTAGTTTTGAAGTTACAAGACTTTTGAATAAAAACTTTAACCAAATTCAGACGCGGACACCGGGGGTAGTAGATAAGCTCACCTATTCTTTGAATAGTCGAGCTAAAAATGAAGTCTCTATCCTGAATAAATGTCCATTTTTCCATATTTTTTTCACAAACAAAGGGCAATAACTCTGGTGTTTCTGGTCCAATCTTGCTTATATTTGACTTCACCTTTAATTTTATGGTCATAAACAAACCGTGCAAGATTGGTGAAGATTGGATGAAAAATGAAGTCTCTATCCTGTATAATGTCCATTTATGCATATTTTTTGCACAAACAAAGGGCAATAACTCTGGTGTTTCTGGTCGGATCTTGCTTATATTCGACTTCAACTGTAATCTCATGGTAGTAGACAAACTGTGTAAGATTGGTGAAGATTGGATGAAAAATGTCTCTTTCTATCCATTTTTGTATATTTTTTTAATAAACAAAGGGCAATAACTCTGGTGTTTGCAACACGATCTGGCCCATTTTTGGCGTCTGATGGTCATACACAAACTGTGACAGTTTGGTTAAGATTGGATGGAAAATAAAGTCTATACGGACGCTGGACGATAAGACGCCGGAGAGGTCCCCTGGACCAATAGCTCACCGAGCACTTAGTGCTCAGGTGAGCTAAAAATCATTACGCTTTTAAACTTCTAACATTTTCTTTTTAAGATTTGTCTTAAAATCCAGTGATAGTGATGGCAATAATACAATAAATTTTACATATAAAACAACATGAATACAACCAATTGTAACTATGAGAATCATGCAGATTAATTTTAAAAAAATCAATGTACACAAATGCTACATGACAGCAGACTAAACCACATCACACTTCAAATCAATCAAGACTGACAAATCCAGCTAAATGAATAAGGTATATGAAACTGCTGCTGTGATAAAATGAAAACAAGAGGGCAAAATGGCCCTGGGTCGCTCACCTGAGTTTCATTAGTCGAACAAATTTCCATGTGTTAAGATTTTTATACGGATATGGATATACTGATATGGACTGATGGAAATGCGGCCTTAATCGTTTTTCATGATTTGAAAAACTTGAGTGACAACAGACATTTAAAATTTTGAAGTACATATTGAAATTGAAGCTTTTCCTTAAATTTGACCTAGTTTTTGACCCCACATGACCCAGATTCGAACTCGGCCGACATACCAGACAAATGTTCTGACAAAGTTTCATGAAGATTGGGTAAAATGAGTGTTCACAAGCTTTTCCTATAGCCATATAAGGAAAACTGCCCCCCCCCCCACCCCTCCGGCGCCGGGCCCAGCTAGCTCAGTTGGTAGAGCGCTGGACTGTCAATCCGGGGATCATGAGTTCGAATCCCAGCCCGGCCACATAACTTGTGTAGGGATTGGTCATGAAATTATTTCTACGGCCATTCTCCCCTACCTCTGATTCAAGCAGGGCAGTTGTCAGTTACTGGCATAGGTATGTGCACTTAGTACTGGTGAACCGCTTAGATCGGCTAAGCTTGCCCAGGTAAAGTGTGAGTAGGTAGAAAAAAATCAAAATAAACAAATAACCCCCCCCTTGGCAGTCAAATTGTGACTTCTAGAGTGTTCACAAGCTTTTTCTATAGCCATATAAGAAAACCTGCCCGCCCCCTGGCGAACCATTTTCGAACTCTGCCGAGATATCATAAGAACAAAGGTTCTGAGCAAGTTTTATGTTGATGGGGCAAAAATTGTGACTTCTAGAGTGTTCACAAGCTATTTCTATAGCCATATAAGGAAAACTGCCCAGCCCCATGGCGGCCATGTTTTTCCACCGATCGGAACAATTTTCGAACACGGCCAAGATATCATTAGAACAAATGTTCTGAGCAAGTTTCATGTTGATTGGGCAAAAAATGTGACTTCTAGAGTGTTCACAAGATTTTTCTTCAATTTGACCCAGTGACCTAGTTTTTGACCCCACATGACCCAGTTTATAACTCGGCCGAGATATCATTGGGACAAATGTTCTGACCAAGTTTCATGAAGATTGGCCGATAAATGTGGCCTCCAGAGTGTTCACAAGGTATATGTTGACGATGCACGACTGACAAAAGGTGATCACAAAAGCTCACCATGAGCACGTTGTGCTCAGGTGAGCTAAGAAAAGCGTGCACTTACTTGGACATTTCATCTTGGACCTCATCCTGAAAGAAAAAAGACAGAACCATAGCTGGATAGTTATCTAAATTATTTATTTTTCTTCAACTTGAAATATTCTTTAAATGTTCATTTAACAGTAGTAGTATTTTCTGCACAGACACATTTAAAATTGATATTTCTGATAAACAATGTACATTTCACAGTATTAAAGACCAAAGTCAATATTCTGAAGTATTCTTTCTCACCATTTTCTAGTTAAAAGTAAAATGCTCTTTCATCTTTCATTATACAACAAGAAAAAGACCTATGTCTTAATGTATATTCATGAATCATTTCATAACTCTGTCACGTTAAAACTAGGGTTGGGACGATATGCTCATCGACCGATATGATACGTATCGATACGGAGGGCTGCCAATACGATATTTTACGATACGATACGATACAACCATATGTGATACTGTCACAAGCAACATTTCAACCAGATATTTTGAATATAATATATATAAATACGGTAATACAATGTACTCCCTCTATACCGAGCACCGCCCGGAACGGACCAAATGTTCGGTTTTCAGGGAAATCCGGTTTACTGAGGGCTTGAGGCAAAATACAATAATGCATACAGATTATATTGTTTTATTCGTTTTATTCAGATTTATTCATCTATGGCATTTTATGACAGTTCTAATTTAAAACGTAACACATTATTATAACATACAACACATTTTGAAATCATTGATTAAACAGAATACAAAACCAGCACACATCAATTTTAACACACCGCACAATCAAATAAATGTCACAAATCAGCATACATGTATCAGTTAAACTTATACAATGTATGATAATACATGCAGACAATTTTTATACATTTTATTAAGACTAATACAATCCTGACATAATGTGGCATAATATGACGAAAGTAACACAGCAAAAACCAGTCCCAAGTTTGTCAAATTTACATGCATTTCCGAAATGACATTTCTCCCGCGCAGCATTTCTCTCCCACTGTTCACTGTAAGTAGATTTTCGACGAATTATTTCACTAACTGTAGACCTGCCTACTCCATACTTTTCACTTTGAACCTTAAGGGAGGGTTTGGGGATAAATTCTGCAACACTGATCGATTTTATTTTGTTTTTGAGAGTTAATTTAACCCGTCGACTTTTAGAAGGTGGTTCAGACATGTTAACACTGTACTAACTTTGCAGAATAATGATAGTTTGTAAGTAACATCGCACATAAATACTCCATCATTTCTTTCAAGAAAGCTGGTTCTGCTCGACATTTCTTTGACTGCTTTAATAGACTGTAAATTCGACCAACATCAGTCAAATTATGTTGTAATTAAAGTAATCATTAATAATTATTACATCATTAATAGCTATTATCTGAGTTACATAAATTGTTTGTAAAATGTTTATATATTTTCTAAAAAAATGAAACAGTCTAATACTGTTTGTTGTTCACACTTTATAGGCAATACCCATTTATTTAGCGACTAAACACCCTTATCTGGAGTCCTAATATGATGTCTAACTGTTGCCCCTAATCATCGGAATTAGTGTGCAATCACCCTGCGGCTAGACAATCGCGCGCTAAAGATAATCGATCACATCAGATTGTCACACCTGTTCGGTTTACAGAGGTTAATTTGTACTCCGAAACAAAGCGATGTACCGCTCCTGCTGTTCGATATTCAGAATACAGAGGTTCCGGTATACCGAGGGTTTTCGCACATTAAACATATAGGCAAACAAATGGGACCGGAGCGTCCGTTCGGTTTATAGAGAGTTCGGTTTTAAGGGAGTACACTGTATATGTTTGGAAGTTATTTAAATATCTTTTAATTAATAAACAGTTGGATATTGTTGTTTGTTAATAGCCAATAACGTCTTTTAATATGATTCATGTTTAAGTTCAGTTATTTTAAATTTTCTGTCAATCAAAATGAAGCGTTATTGAAATGTTTTTCAATATTCTTAATAAAAGTCGAAAACACTGTTTTATTTTATGCACTTTGTAACAAACAAACACTTGTAGACTATTGTAACTAAAGAGAAAGAATTTGCTTCACATGTTGAATTGTTCATGTTGTGTTTCAAAGGAACAAGTATGTCCACCATATCTGGAGTTAAACTTACCTGTTCTCGTCGCCCATTTTGATAGTGTTAACGAGGTAGGTTCTTATTGACGTTCTGATTTATCAATGGCCCTCCTTGCAGACAATGAAATCGTGTTTTACATTCTATGTTAACGTCTGGGAAGTCTGTATCGATACGTATAGGGAGCAGTGCATTTCGATAAATATCGATATTCACTGTATCGTCCCAACCCTAGTAAAAACAAATGTTTATGAAAAGTTTATAAGTTTCAATCAGTAGCAACATATTGTGTGATGTTGAACACGCAAACCATATATGGTACGGGATAGTGCTGGGTCACCTTACCTCATCCATTAAGTTCTCAAACTGAAATAAAGAAGAGAGACAGTGCAAAATATAGTGTGCTGGATTATTTGGGATATACAAAGCTTGTAAAGATATAGGTCTTGAAACAATCAAACAAAGCTTACTTTAGGAATTATGTAGATCCTCTATTGATTATTTACTTTTTTTTTTATCTTGAACTGGATTTTATTATTTTATACAAGTAAGTAAAACAATATTTGCAATATAATGTACCCCAAAAGCCACACAAACATTTTAAAACTAATTTATAAAATTAATGATTTGTTAAATATTTCTGTAATATAAACATGGCAATGGATGGTATCTTGCTTTAGGTTACAAGTGTCAACAGGAATATAGTTGGTGAATATGGAATGATATTAAGTTTTAAAGATAAATTTTAAAGGTATAAATCTGAATAAACTGTTTGTGTTTAGTTTTACATGGCATATATATATATATATATATATATATATATATATATATATATATATATATATATAGTCCGCTGCATTTATCTGTCAATATTGGTTTAACACTCCAACATGACTAATGGACATAAGTTTTACTATCTTGAAATGTTTTTTAACAAATTCTGCATTAACAATATCACTGAAAATAAAAAAAGTTTTCAAAATAATATGGCTATTCAACCTTTAACTACCGAAATATTAACAATTTTATTTTGAAAGGTTGCTGCCAAAAATAGATTGAGACAAAGACTAAATATTCAATCATTCAATGCCATTTGTTTTCATTTTCTTTTCAATATATTGTAGATTTCGCAACAGTGTCAGTTTCACTTGTCTAAAACATTACAGATACACATAATGCAGGTGCTTTCATGTTGCATTTTAATTATGAACAAGTTCATAAAGGAATACATATATTTGAATTGACTTAATATGAATTTTCAGTTACCCTTAAAACACTTTTGGTTTTCACTTGGCAGATAACTTATGCTTATAACAATATTCATTATTAATACATGAATTACTGAAAACTATAATATTGACAGTAAAAATATGTACTTATAGTTGTATTGCTTCATAAAACACCTGGGCCCGCACCAAAGTAATCAAAATGTAAAAAATCATATTTTTATTTAATTTGCCCTCGCTCACTTCATTATTTTTAGAAGAAAAAAAATCAGATGACCAATTATTTAATTTTGTGTGTTCAAATAATGATATATTAATTGGCTTGCATTACTGTATAAATCAAATGCCAAACTACATTGTTCCTACCTCGACGGATGCATCTTTCTCAACTGAGTATCTCAGGTGCAGGAACTTCCTCCTACAAGAAGCATACATCGATCATTTAAATAAATCAGAGGTCATTTTTCCAAAATGTATTTATCAATAATTATCTGACTATAAATGAAGATCCTGCATGGTGTATCTATCTATCTATCTGTCTATCTATCTGTCTATCTATGTCTGTCTGTCTGTCTATGTCTGTCTGTCTATGTCTGTCTATGTCTGTCTGTCTGTCTGTCTATGTCTCTGTCTGTCTGTCTGTCTGTCTGTCTGTCTGTCTATCTAATCTATCTATCTATCTATATGAGGACAATATGAGTACTTTTTTTTATACTATCCAAAATCACAATTACAGTTAATAACAGGAATAGTTTGGATTGCAAATCCTTTACTGGCAAGACATAAGTGATATTTTACATTCACTTATTTGACTTGTAATGTAGATATACATTTTAAGATTAAACACAAAGCTGATGTATAATGGTTTGGTTAATTTGTTTAATTGTGATTTATAATAATAAAAGAATGTCTATTGTGACCAAATGTTAAATGTACAGAAGTTATGACAGTGGGAACCCATGCCCTGGCACTGCCATGCAAGTTGAACAGCACAACTGCCCTGATGGCCGAAACATATCTGAGGCTCTGAGCAACTTCTTTTCTACTTTTCTGTATCTATTTGGCATTCTTTATGTTTTTCTCGACTGATTTTTTTTGCGTAGCTGTCTAAGATCACTTTTGACCTAGATTTCTTGCGATAATTATGCAGCGGGAAAATTGAATGCCAATAGAATTGGGCAAATTTTATAATTTGAGCGAATGCAAACTTCAAACAATGGTTTAACGTATATCAATAACTGTTGCATACTTTTGGGAATAAAAATTTACATAATTGTTTACTTAAGCGGTTAAAATGAAGTTATAAACATATCCTCGACATATACTCTAGAACTGAGGCTAAGTATGAACGTATTTTCTCATTGTATGCCATAAACAGAATGCTATATTCATTCACGTAACGAAATAACTATTTTGTTTAGCCTACATTTATATAAGCGTTACGCTCTATAAATAGCAATTGTGCAATGTTCCCATGCATAAATCTCACTCAAACAGTTGCCGTTCCATGTAGCCCATTGATTCTAGCGAGTTCATCGCATTCCAGAAACAGTAGTGGCATTCTAAAATAGCGCGCGTAGCTAGCAACGGCTGTATAGCTATGTTAAATGCATCAATAATAGCGTTCAAAGAATCATAAACCTAAAAATTTCAATAAATGTGGAATTTATATTAGGCGTAAAAAAAAAATGTTTGTTTCAGGTAACCCGACCTACCCTAAAAAAATGCCCCAACCCTAGAAAATGTATTGGGTTTGTCGGACTGATTTGTGTTTTATTTACCTTTTTCGATAATTAAATGTGTTTTGGATAAATAAGTGTTTCGTTTTGATAGTATCCACTTATAAACAATGTTTAAGGATATTACTGATATGTTTTGAATATTTATTTAGTTTTAGAATCTTTAAGTTGACCATATACCCCCCCCCCCCCAAAAAAAAAATAAAATAAATCCCGACCTACCTACCCTAATTTTTGGGGGCATGTTACCTGAAACAAACATTTTTATTTTACGCCTTATAAACTTACTGTTAATTTTGATTTAAAATTGTGGTTACGATTTATTAACGATTATTTATAATTGCATCTTTCTATCAACTTCTCCAGTAGATGTTATTTAGTCTGTAAAAGATGCTACATTTTTTATAGATAAAATGTTATGAAAGAAGATTCGGAATATGTCGAATTGTTATTCGCGTAGCATGAATACACAATTTGCAATACTAATTATACAAAGGAACCCTTGATATATCATATTTCTAGATATAATTTAAAATCGTCATAGTCTAATGAATTTTTATGTTTGCGTTATCAAAAATAAAGTCTTAACATTTCAAAAATCGCTGAATGTTCCCTGACTATTGCTTTTTTATTGGGATACACAGTATACATGCTTATCTGACTTCAAATGGTTATTATATTAGATAACTAACATGAATGGTATATTACCCGTACTTTAAATAACTATATAGACTCGTCTGATACATAATAATATTAATTCATTCCCGAAATTATTTTCTTACATTGTTAATTTGTTAAATTGGCTTGACAAATTCAGATAACAATTATGTTAACCTAAATTATTTTGGTTATTCATATATCACTGGTGGAAAAATGGAGTTGAATATTAATTATAATTTTATTTAAATTTTAAATTTATAAATTTATCTCAAAATAACTTTTGGGTCCGAGAAGTTTTCATATAGTGTCCGAAAAATCTGGGTGGGGACCAAACAATCTGGGATCTGAGAAGTCACGTAACCGATCATCTTGGCCGTCTGTTTAGGTAATTTTTAAATGACATCTCAATATTAATTTCAACGCCGAATGTCTTTTTTAAAGACATTTCTTGTTTTTCATATCTGTCCTTTATTTCTCTATATATCTATATTTATGTCTAACGCACCTTCAAATAAATGTCATTTTTGACAGATTGAAGTAAACTGTAGATGTATGTTAATGAATGTTAGGGTGATATTAAATGTTCATATTCTGTAAAAATTATATTTATTTTACTTTTTGATAAATCAGAACATGTCATCTGACTTTATGGGTTATAAACAAATAAGAACTGGAGTCAATGCATGATCATTAATATGCAAATGTTCAAATAAATGTTAATATTAAATTTTTTGTACAGTGAATACATTAGAATGAAGAGAAAATAAAACAAAACACAACAAAACACTCAACAGCCTGTTTCCAAATGATCTGGATTTATTGTCGTATTTAGTTGTATGTAACCTTTGCGTCTGTACACAGTCCAGATTAGACGAACTTCGAGTTTTCTAGTTACTACAACGATTACCTTTTATCAAACACTCCAAAGCATTTGCGCAGGCAGTTTCCCATCGTTACAAGTCACTTCATTATGATGACAAGGTCAATATTTATCAAATTCAGGCAAAATTTTACCATAGCAGACTTTCTTCCTTGTTTGTCGATGTAACCGGAAGCGAGTTGCCGCCCCTATCAAATCGTGCACAACACGCAAATTTTTTAATGTAACAGCTGATCTGATCAACAGAAATCATTACACATATTGACCTCTCCGCAATGTGACAGTTTGCCAGCGAAGAGAGACCGTTGGTAAGTGCGATATCACAATCTGTTGTGAAATAATGATCATGAACACGTTGATTCCTATGTGTAAATGAGCAAACATTCGCGTAAACACATTAGCCTGATTAGGTTACACACAACTTCAAATTCAAGTTCATTCTCTACTCTCAGTGACTGAGTGAGTCAGTGACAGTCTGAGTCTCAAGTAGTCAAGGCTTAGACTTCATGTAAAATAAACGTAGATAGTTAACAGATGTTCTCCTTGTCATGTTAAGAGTATATTTATACAGATGTACATTCATTTATATTGTTATGCCCCCAAACTGAAAGGTGGGCATATTACGATAGTACTCCTGTCTCTCCTTCCATGATAAAGTCCAATATCTTGAATATTATAAAAGGTATTTACTTAAAACAGAAACTGCTTAATTACTATAAACGTCTCCACCAGGGAAAGCATGCATCAAGCCCAATATCTTAAATACTATCAAAGGTATTTAAATTTTAATTGAAACTTATAATACTTTTTTACTCTCAAAGTCTCCACCCAGGAAAGCAATCCTGATCATTCTGTTATCGTTTTTGACAAAAGAGCATTCAGGGGCATGTGTCACATTATAGTGACAAGGTTGTTTGCTATAGAATTATAATCTACTCTAGTATCGAAAGTAAGGAGCACACATTTTAGATTGCCTTAATGCCAATCATCAACTTGATGGTTAAGTAAATAAATATCATTTTCAAAGCATCTTTTTATGATTTCAGCTTTGTTCTCCCAGCTTGCTGTTAATATGAGCTGACTGATTGCTCTGTCATGAAGCCTACAGTGTACTCAAGCAGGGAAAATGAGAGCTTCGTGTATAAGTATGCTCTCTCTTCAGCCGCAGCAGTTGTCTCAGAAACTGGTAAGAATCTATAAATGCAGAATCAATAGATGCTCAAAAACCGAAAGAATCATGAGATCTATGACCCATTGAATGCATAAGCTCAGAACCTAAACAATCTCGAATTTAGATGTTCAGCACCCTAACTGTCTAGAAGCTTAGCGGCAATATAATCTACAAGCCCTATACCCAAACATTCTAGAAAACCAGATCCTAAACAGTCTTGAAGCCTAGACCACAAACAATTTAAAAACCAATAACCCAAACAGTTCAGAAGCATGGAACTAAAAAAATCTACAAACACAGAACCAGTATGATCTAAAGCCCAGAACTCTAACAATATCGAATGCAAAAACCAATATAGTTTAGAAAATCAGAACCCATACAATTCAGAAGCCCAGAACCAATATTACGTAGAGGCCCAGAACTCAGTAAACAGTATAAAAACCCAGAACCCAAACATTCTAGAAGCCTCAAACCCAGCCCTAAAAACTGTAGAAGCACAGAACACAAACAATCTAGAATCCCAGGTGACAAATGATATAGGAGCCCAATTCACAAACAATCTCAAAGATCTCAAAGAATTTAGAAGGCCAGGACAGAAGGAATCTAGGAGAGCCAGATACTAAAAAATCTGGAAAACCTGGACCCAATTAACACAGAAGCACAGAACCGAAGTATCTAAAAGCCCAGAACCAAAATAATTTTGAAGCCCAGAACTAAAAAAATCAAGAAGCCCAGAACCAAAATAATCCTGAAGCCCAGAACTGAAACAATCTAGAAGCCCAGAACCGAAACAATCTTGAAGCACAGAACTCAAAGAATCTTAAAACCCAGAACCCAAAGAATCTAGAAGCCCAGAACCCTAAGAATCTAAAAGCCCAGAACCCAAAGTATCTAAAAGCCCAGAAACCAAAGTATCTAGAAGCTTAGAACCAAAGAATCTAGAAGCTCAGAAACCAAAGAATCTAGAAACCCAGAACCCAAAGAATCTAGAAGCCCAGAACCCAAAGAATCTAGAAGCCCAGAACCCAAAGTATCTAGAAGCTCAGACCCCAAAGAATCTAGAAGCCCAAAATCCAAAGAAGCTTTAAACCCAGAACCGAAAGAATCTAAAAGCCCAGAACCAAAGTATCTAGAAGACTAGAACCCAAAGAATCTAGAAGCCCAGAACCAGGCTCAGAACCCAAAGACTAGATAGAAGCCCAGAACCAATACTGGTAGAATCTAGACACACAAAACCCAAAGAATTAAGAAGCCAAGATCCCAAACAGTCTTAAAGGGACCTGTTCACAGATTGACGAATTGACAATTTTTCAAGCTTTTGTCACCGATTCCAAAAATAAAAGAACAGTGAATACAAGAGAGCAAAATAACACTACGGACTTAGGAATATACTGTAAAAACTGTTCTGTTTATGAGTAATCATCAGTTGAAATTTATACAATTATAAAGCGTTTGTAACACTTAACGATGGACTAATTTGGAGTGTTTCTGTTGTTTTTGTTGAAATATTTGACAACACGTGTAACACTTACATAAAGTAAATAATACAGAGTGATATATAGAGGCGATAGCCTTTTAATCCGGAGGTCTCTGGTTCGAACCCCAGTGGAACTTTTTTCTTTTCTTTTTTTTTCTAAATATTTTTCTAGTTATTATACTTGAGCTTTTGAGTTTCGATCCTTAAATCTGTCATGTTAAGACATTTAATGGCATACTTCAAAAAATGCGTAAATCTGTGAACAAATCCCTTTAAAGTCCAAAACCCAAATAATTAAGAAACCCCAAACATTATAGAAGCCCAGACTGCCCAGTACATTATCAGCCTGGAAGCCCCGACTGCAAAGAATCAAGAAAAACAGATAGCAAAGAATCTTGCAGCCCAGAGCCAATAAAATCTAGAAGCTTAGAATCCAAACAATCTAGAAGACCAGAACTCAAACGATCGAGAAGCCAATAACCCATTTACAATACATGGAAATGTATTTTTACTAATAGGTTGCTCAGAAAGTCAGTAAACAGTTTCATCAGTGCTCCTGCCTCAAGATATTGATCATTTTCAAAAGAACCTCCTCTGTTTGTAAGATATTTGCTATATAACAATACCATGGTTCATTCTGCCATGATGCAAATTATGGTTGTCAGTGGCTACAGCTTTAATATTTGACAAAAGAAAGTTGATTTTGGCTACAGCATTTTCATTATTAAATTGTAATAATTGACCAAAGTAACCTGATTTCTGAAAACTGGTAAAAGTTTTCTAAGAGTACATTTAAATTAATGACATGATAATGTTAAGACTGCAGAAAGAAAAAGAGACTTATTTTGAATAGATTAATGCTGTCTCATTGACTTTGGGAAATGCATAACACGAAGTCAAACTGTGGAAATTATGTTGAATATTCTAAATTGGATATATGTATCAATTTAAATTTGATGATACTTTTAGTTACATATCCTCTGGACTTGACCAAAACACGGCTACAGATTCAGGGGGAGATAAGCTTGGGGGGTACCACCGTTTCGTACTCCAACAGGGGCATGCTGAAAATTCTGCATGGTATAGGTAACATATTTTGAGGAGTTTTTGTTGTTGTCATTCCTAAAAAGTGATAAAAAGAAAATGTATAAACTTGATAATAATTCTTATAGATCTTGTTCAGGTACATGTGTCTTCAATTTTCAAAAGTTTTCATCAAAAGAAATGGAAATGATCAATAAAAACCAACTGTAGAAAAAATAATTATAATAATACATTTTTTATTTAGTGATGTGTTATCAAGAGGTACTAGTAATGTTTTGTGTTACCAATTCCATGAGTCATTGCCTAACATTATGCCCAATATGTGTAAAATGGTATTATGGAAAATGAGCTCATTTCATGCAAATTAAGAAGCAGTTATTTTCATCAACAAGAAAATGTCACTGTTAACAAGTAATGCTCACTGGTTTATTTGCACAACCAGCAATGCATGCTGTTGGCAAAAAGAATATTATCATAAGGCCTAAATTAAAAAATCTTTTGTTTGCCCTTTACTGACCCGAAATACATTATAATTGTATCTTTGTTTGAAAATCACAATTACTTTCTTCACCTTGATTGATACAACCAAGAATATACATTGTAAAACTGGCTTTAATAATAGACATAACATAAAATAGAACACGCAATGCTTTAAAAACAATTTGTGAAGTATTCTATTTAATACGAATGGCTGAATTGACTAGACACACATATTAAATAATACAGCATAGATACATGCTATCTAGAAAACATGTGTATTATTATCAATGGCTGAACTGACTAGACACACATATTAAATAATACAGCATAGATACATGCTATCTAGAAAACATGTGTATTATTATCAATGTCTGAACTGACTAGACACACATATTAAATAATACAGCATAGATACATGCTATCTAGAAAACATGTGTATTATTATCAATGGCTGAACTGACTAGACACACATATTAAATAATACAGCATAGATACATGCTATCTAGAATACATGTGTATTATTATCAATGGCTGAACTGACTAGACACACATATATTAAATAATACAGCATAGATACATGCTATCTAGAAAATATGTGTATTATTATCATTGTCTGAACTGACTAGACACACATATTAAATAATACAGCATAGATACATGCTATCTAGAAAACATGTGTATTATTATCAATGGCTGAACTGACTAGACAGTCCCAATCATATTAATATGATTCTGGTTGACTAGAAAAATGTCAAATCATTGAATTGAACATTAAAAATAATTTGA
This sequence comes from Congeria kusceri, assembly GCA_027627225.1. Classification (NCBI taxonomy): domain Eukaryota; kingdom Metazoa; phylum Mollusca; class Bivalvia; order Myida; family Dreissenidae; genus Congeria; species Congeria kusceri. Next base: position 48,827,452 of record CM051031.1, on the reverse strand, counting down.
TTAAAATGTCACAAATATGAAAATCAGAAATGTTGTTAACTCGGATGTCTCTGTCCTCGCAAATATAAACTGTGTTTTTGTTAATGACAATTTAACAAAGGACACTTACTAGTACTGATAGAAGAATTATTCCTTAACAAAGCCAGTATTGACATACACTTTTTTGTTAACATCAGGATAAAACTTTTCTGCACTGCCACTTGTTGATTTGCTAACTGAAATCGAAGCTTTGTCTGTAATTTTCTTGTTCTCGTCTACCACGCACAATAGATTATACAATACATCCCAATTTTTACTTGTTTCAACATTATGAATTTTGTATTTATTTATCGATTTCAACAAACACGCTGAAGGTTAGAAACAGGTAAATCAAATCTCCACAGGGTCCCATTGTAAAACAGCGAAATCTCCTGGCATCGCCACTCTTCTTCGATTCAGATATTGCGAGTCTGATCTCTTTGGAAAGATGGTTCTCTCTGCTTTTCAATATTTAAAATAAACAAGAGCTGTTAGAGGACAGCGCGCTCGACTATTCGAAGTATTTCAGTTGGTACATATTTTGGATAGTGGAAGGGGCATAAATTTGTTAAAATACAAAACTTTTAAGTGAAGCCTTAATACATTTTTGGAACAAAAATTGTAACCACAATATGTATGTAAAAAGTGTGCATAACTCTGTCAAAATACAAAACATAGTTATGGGTAATGTTGCCCCTGATACTAGAGTTGATGACAAAGGTTAGTTCTAAGTTTCAAGTGAATAACATATGTAGTTTTGAAGTTATAAAACTAAGTGAAAAGGGGGCATAACTCTGTCAAAATACAAAATAAAGTTATGGGTATTGTTGCTCCTGATACTAGAGTTGATGACAAAGGTTAGTTCCGAGTTTCAAGTGAAAAGCTTATGTAGTATAGAAGTTACAAAACTTTTGAATATAAACTTTAATCAGAAAATCTAAGTGAAAAAGGGGCATAACTCTGTTAAAATACAAAACAGAGTTTTGGGGAATGTTGCCCCTGATACTGGAGTTGATGACAAAGATACATTCCAAGTTTTAAATGAATAACTTATGTAGTTTTGAAGTTACACGACTTTTGAATAAAAACTTCAACCAATTCAGACGCCAACGCAAAGGGTAGTAGGATAGCTCACCTAGTCGCCCGTAAGAAACACTCGCGCTTTCGACAAAAGGACATGCTGCCTATACATAAACTGCTGAAAATTAAATTTCAAGTAATTCGGTGTCATGATACATCAAACTGCACAAAAGACCGGTCGTTTTCAGGAAATAACTATTAAAACCAGTGTCCATTATGCGAAATGTCTCTTTCCTTTGACAGAAGAAAAAACTAACTATTTTATATACGGACTTTCAAGGGATCACCCTACTATTTACTGGTATCTAACCTTAAAACAAAACGTAGTTATATACACAGATAATGACGTTATACTTCGACCGCTGGGTACACGACAAAACGTGAAATAAACCATGTTTACTAGTATCCGGTCAATAGGCGCTTGTTTTCACACTTTTGTTAAAGCGCCTTAATGATCAAAATTGTAGCTTATGAAAGTTGTGAGCGAAACAAAAATACAAAATTTAAAGCAAGAAAAAAGAACTAAATAAAAAAATAATTACTGCAGATTTTGCAATAATTTTTTTGAGTCGGCGGCTTTTTTGTGTGTCGGTCAGTAAAGGGCAAACAAACTTAATTATAATTTAGGCCTAATATAAAGACAAATAAAAAATTTAAATTACTCAATGCTCATGAATGCTTCTATAAACCAAATAATTGTTACAGTTATCTCAGTAGAATTATTTGTACAGTTACAGAAGAAGGGTTTTTCAAGCTGTGGCAAGGCGTGTCCCCAGCACTGTACAGACACATCGGTAAGAACGAAGAGTATTTACAAATATTTCTGTGCCAGTATGTAGAGCCTTATTCTTATAAAGCTAGAGAGAGAATCAATTGATTTCAGTGTACACAGAAATAAAACTATGTCTGTGATTGATATCTGTGTAGAAGAGAATATAACTCTGTCTGTGATTGATTTATGTGTATAAGAAAAGATAACTATGTGATTGATTTCTGTGTATAAGACAAGATAACTGTATGTGATTGATTTCTGTAAATAAGAGAAGATAACTCTGTGATTAATTACACTGTATAAGAGATCATAACTGTCTGTGATTGATTTCTGTGTATAAGAGAAGATAGCACTGTTTGTGATTGATGTCTTTGTATAAGATATCTCTGTGATTGATGTATTGTATAAGAGAAGATAACTCTTCTGTTATTGAGTTCAATGTATAAGAGAAGATAACTCTGTGTGTGATTGATTGAGTTCACTGTATAATAGAAGATAACTCTGTGATTGATTGCAAAGTATCAGAGAAGGTAAATCTGTCTGTTATTAATTTTAGTGTATAAGGCGTAAAAAAATACAAGTTTGTTTCAGGTTACGGTTACCCGACCTACCCTTAAAAAAAAAAGTTATTTATTTCAGTGTACACTGGCTGCAGAATGAATATGTACGAAGTGCTTAGGGACGAAGTGTTCTTGAAGAATGAAGATGGCAGTTTCTCATTTTGGTAAATACACATAGTTTGATATAACTGAATAATTGCTCAATGTTTAAATAAGACAGAAAGAAATCATGAATGGTCATTAATTCCAAAATAATTGGTAATGAAAAAGGTTGTAGTAACGGGGTAATCAATATATTCAGCATACTTTACGTATTGAAGTAATTATAGTTTATGGGCTAACTAAAATCAATTTTCACACTGTTGAATAATGAACTGGCACCATAACTACTGAGTGCTCAAAACATAGGCACATTTTTACGTATTGACCAATTAAAATTGTTCTTAAATATGAACCTTGGATTTTAGCCGCTTATATTTAAGATTAAGACTATCAGCAAGATTGAGTTTCAGGCCCAATGACTACGAACATTTTTAAGCTCAATCTTAGTCTTTAAACACATTAAGCCAATCAAATTCAAAGCTCAAAATGTTAAGGTATCAACCGTTCTCAATGGTCAATATGTTGAGTTGAGACTAAGTTTGCGCTTGAGAATGTTCATAGTTGAGGGGCCTGGTCATACGACTACAACTGTTGAGGGGCCTGGTCCTACGACTACAACAGTTCTCAATCTCAACTTAAATTATCTTCAAATGAAAACATTTGTTACATAATGTGCTTTGATTTTCATTGGTCAGTATTTAAGATTAAGACAAAGACTTGGCTTAAGAATGTTCATAGTCATGGGGCCAGACCACTGTAGTCATGTGGTCAAGTCATTTCTACTTAGAATAAAATGTACATGTATTTGAAGAAAATTGATGTACATGTATCAGTATTACTAGTATGTGGTAACCAAGTAATCTTCTGATTTTCTTCTCAAGTTGTGAGTGATGAACATGATGCACCGGTACTTGATTATTAGGAAGGCTGTGATTGTCGGGGCTTGTTCCGGAGCATTTGGTCAGCTGGTGGCCAGTCCCACTGACCTTATCAAGGTCAACATGCAGATGGAGGGGAGACGGAGACTGGAGGGGAAACCTGCAAGGTATGTCTCAGGGGGAGGGTTCCCAGGATTTTAGCTTTAAAAGGGTATAAGATAAGACATTTTTTTGCAGGTGCCCGATAGTACAGTAATCACCCTGTTTGTCCCTCCGTCCACATTTTTTATGGCCCCAAAGGAGGGCATATAGTAGTCGCACCGTCCGTCTGTGGGTTGGTGCGTGCATGGGTCCATCCGGCCAGACTTCGTTTCCGCTCTGTAACTTTTTAATGCCTGGATGGATTTTAATATAACTTCAGATTATTATTCCCCATGACTAGACAATGTGTCGCGTACAACTCCATGCTCGTCGGTCAAAGGTCAAGGTCACAATTCTAGGTCAAAGGTCGTGAATTTTTGTTTCCTCTCCATAACTTCTAAACGCCTGGATGGATTTTAATATAACTTCAGGTTATTATTCCACATGACCTGACGATGTGTCGCGTGCAACTCCCATACGCGTCGGTCAAAGGTCAAGGTCACAATTCAAGGTCAACTGTCATGAATTTTTGTTTCCGCTCCAGACGTTCTAAATGCCTGGATGGATTTTAATGTTACTTCAGATTATTATTCCCCATGACCAGACGATGTGTCGCGTACAACTCCCATTGCTTGTCGGTCAAAGGTCAAGGTCACAATCTAAGGTAAAAGGTCATGAATTTTTGTTTCCGCTCCATAACTTCTTAACGCCTGGAAGGATTTTAATATAACTTCAGATTATTATTCCCCATGACCAAACAATGTGTCGTGTACAACTCCCATGATGGTCGGTCACTGGTCAAGGTCACATTTCAAGGTCAAAGGTCAATTATTTTTGTTTCCACTTCATAACTTCTAATCATCTGGAGGGATTTAAATGTTACATCAGATTATTATTCTCTATGACCAGGCAATGTGTCGCATACAACTCCCATGCTCGTCTGTCAGAGGTCAAGGTCACAATTCAAGGTCAAAGGTCAAGGATTTCTGTTTCTCCACCATAACTTCTAAACTATTTTAATATTACTTCAGATTATTATTTCCCATGACCAGGCGATGTGTCATGTACAACTCCCATGGTCCTCAGTCAAAGGTCAAGGTCACAATTCAAGGTCAAATGTCAAGGAATTTTCTTTCTGCTCTGTAACTTTCAAAAGCCTTAAAGGATTTTAATATTACTTCAGATTATTTTTTCCCATGACCAGATGATGTGCCACATACCACTTACATGCTCCTCGGTCAAGGTCTGTGGGTCCAAGGTTACACTTAAAAGGTCAAATATTAGAATGAACTTTTTGTAGGAAGCATCATTTTGGCCAACATGTAAGGAATGTAAAACTTGGTGGGAAGAAGATCATTTCGAGGCAGTGTGTCACAACAACAAACAGCCGTGTTGCTGAAATGTCAAGATATTTGTCCAGGGTATAATATTGTACTCTGATTTTGTTTTGCCTTCCTCTGACAAGCTTATGCTTCAGGGGCATATGTCACATCCTGTGACAAGCCTTGTTATATTTGTCCTCAATAACTTCAAAAGCGTTTAAGATGTTAACTTAAAATTTCACAGGTGGATAGATCTCATTGAGGAGAAGTGCAGTGCACAAGAACCGTTACTCTTTATTTCATAATTCTAGTTATTGCCTTTTGTTAATTTTTCGAAAACTTGAAGAGGTATTAACTTGAAACTTCATAGGTGGATCGATCTCATTGAGGGGAAGTGCAGTGCACAAGAACTCTGAACTCTAAACTTCATAATTCTGGAGTTATTGCCCTCTGTTAATTGTTCATACTTCTATTTTTGAACGGAATATAGAGGGAACATTTCTTGTTAACGGAATATAGAGGGAAAATTGAACATGAACGCAGCCCCTCCTACAAGTCCCATTGGATTTTCTTGAAACTTGTCTGCATTCTTGAGGGTAATGTGTAGTTGTGCGTAAATATGTGGATTAACATTTTTCTCATCCATTCGCAAGTTATGGCCCTTTGATTATTTCTCCTCTATAGAATACGTAGGTAAATTTCCTTGTGAACGTAACTCCTACAGTTTCCAACGGATTTTCTTCAAATTAATTGTTAAGGGTAATGTGTTGTTGTGTGTAATGATGGGGAATTAAATTTTTTTCATCCATTCACAAGTTGTGGCCCATTGATTATTTCTCCTTTATGGAATATATCGAGAAAATTCCTTGTGAACGCAACTCCTCCTACAGTATCCAACAGATTTTCTTGAAACCTGTCTTCAATGTTGAGGGTAATGTGTTGTGGGTAAAGATGGGGTTTTACATTTTTCTCCGCTATTCAGAAGTTATGGCCCTTTGATTGATTATTTTTCCTATCAGAACTTTGAAAAACTGGCTGGCCCCCACCTTCAAACATGCTGTAATTCCGGGCCCATTGTCACCCCTGTGAAAAAGTTATAGTTAAGTTTCATATGAACTGTTTCACATGGCTTTTGACAGTAATGTTAATACATTTTGTAGTAACAAAACTTACATGTATATTGCAAAAAAGTTGCGTATTTATTTACTATAAGTATACCAAAAATATTTTGTCAAGAATGTTTAAATACAAGGAAACAAACATGGATATCAGAAAAAAAGGTGAAACAATGAAGAAAACCTCAAAAACATGTCTGCTGTTGCTTAACTTCCATTGCTCCTAACTTAGTTTGCCTTAACCGAACATTCATTTACTCAACTGCATCAGCTGGGGAGAAACCCATATTGATATTCTACAGTCCTAGTACAGGCAAGTGACTAATATTCACATTTTGTCAAATGTTCTGCTTGATGTTACAGAATCCACAGCTGCTCTCACGCATTCCGGTTGATCTTGGCCGTATCTAAAATGTTCTGCTTGATGTTACAGAATCCACAGCTGCTCTCACGCATTCCGGTTGATCTTGGCCGTATCTAAAATGTTCTGCTTGATGTTACAGAATCCACAGCTGCTCTCACGCATTCTGGTTGATCTTGGCCGTATCTAAAATGTTCTGCTTGATGTTACAGAATCCACAGCTGCTCTCACGCATTCCGGTTGATCTTGGCCATATCTAAAATGTTCTGCTTGATGTTACAGAATCCACAGCTGCTCTCACGCATTCCGGTTGATCTTGGCCGTATCTAAAATGTTCTGCTTGATGTTACAGAATCCACAGCTGCTCTCTCGCATTCCGGTTGATCTTGGCCGTATCTAAAATGTTCTGCTTGATGTTACAGAATCCACAGCTGCTCTCACGCATTCCGGTTGATCTTGGCCGAATCTGGAGTTCGGGGCCTCTGGCGAGGATGGATACCGAACGTACAGCGCGCTGCTCTCGTCAACATGGGAGGTAACTTTGCAAACAGTCGTAAATCTTGTGTATTTGGTAGTGATTTAAATGAATCCCTATTTTCTGTGAGTAATGGTAAATATGTGTTTTAGTGTTGTTCTTGGTTTGTTTCTTAACCGAATTTTATATTGCATGTGTGTTTGATTTTGTGTGATTTACATAAAGCATGGTATTAAGCTTTATGACTTTTGTGTGTGGTTTGTTTCAGATCTGGTAACTTATGACACTGTCAAACGGAAGTTACTCAACAACACAAAATTGCAGGATAACTACGTTGTTCACAGTTTATCAAGGTACGCTTCAGTGTTTAGCATCACATGAACACTGGGGCATTTTTTAAGAGTGTAAATGAAACAGCAAGATTTATACCCCATGATATTAATGTATCCTTTTTTGTGTATTTTGCAAATTACTATTCAGCACAGTGTGAAGATGTTTATAAAATTCATACATTTCTTATCTTAATTATTTACTTATTTTAGGTGTAACATGTATATACATTAGGGATGGCATCGAATACCAAAATTGGTATTCGAATAATTGCTTTTCCATTCAATCGAATATTCGAATATTCGCATAAATTCTTTTAAGTACTTTGAGCTTTGTAGATTGATAATTATTTTATATGATGATTTAATACTGATTAGCGAGTAGATCTATTGTTGCACTTTCTAATTAATGCATAAATTACACGGAATTACGCGTACACTTTAAATAATTTAAGGTCCCATGTTAATTGTTCTTTAAATCAAAATGTTTCAATGAGCCACACAATTTTATAAGTATAGAAACGGGATTGTTAAACAAAAAATTGGAGCAACATTTCTCTGTTGTACTGGCTGCTTAATGCGTGATCTGTTAGTTATTCTTCGTTATTACCCGTTAGTTTAACGCGTCTAAATGCGAGTTATAATTACCAATTAACAGTTATGGTGTCATACTGGCTGATGTTACTGCGTAATACTTGCGACTTGACGAGTGCCCGCTGAAAAAGACCCGTGTATTCAATATCTCTCGATCTGACACGTGACACGGGCCATACTAATGAAAACATGGTATTAAGTATGTAATGGTGAAATACTGCCATTATGTTGACAGAAAAAATACTTGATACAATCCGGAAATTATTGGGTTTGAACAAGAAATACAAATTTGCGAATATTCGAATAGCGTTTTAACTATTCTAATGGTGATCATTCAATGGAATATTCGAATATTCAAATAGTTTTGCCATCCCTAATATACATGCAACCTCTGGACTTTTTGTTTAGCCTAACCAAACTAACCGCACTACTCTGACGACATAAACCTGTCATAAAAACCAAGTATTCAAAACATTTTAATTTAAAGAGGCCCTTAGTTTTGTTATATGATTTTCCTGGCTACACATAGATGGTTTAGTGTAGAGCTGTGATAAATGAGTTTTTTAAGGACAGAGCTCAAATGCTGTCAAATTGTATGTATTTCTCGTTCAGTGCCTGTTCGGGTTTGGTGGCAGCCATTATGTGTACTCCTGCAGATGTTGTGAAGACGAGGGTGATGAATCAGCCACTAAAGGACGGCAAGTATGTGACACCAGAGATGTTTTCAGCTCTGGGCCCATATTTAAAGATTATAAAGTTATTCTTAACTTCAGTTGACAATTAATAAAAATCTGAATTTGTGTGATTTTTTTTTTGAAACATGTGCATGACAAATACATACAATGTACTGTTGACAAACTTTAAATTTTATTGCAAATATGTGGGTCAAACTAAAACAATGCATTTCTTTATTAGAAAATTCATTTCCATGTATAATATTTTAGAATTGTAAGGTTTTCCTTAATTTTTAGCTCAACTTTGGAAGAATAGGTGAGCTTTCCTACTACCCCAGCATCAGCGATTGTTTCTGAATTTGGTTAAAGTTTTTATTCTAAGGTTTTGTAACTTCAAAACTGCACACGTTATTGACTTGAAACTTGAAGAATACCTTTGTCATCAACTCCAGTATCAGGGGCAAGGGCAACATTCCCCATAACTCTTTTTTGTATTGTTACAGAGTTATGGCCCTTTTTAGGCATATAGTGATCATCCGTCCTTCTGTCTGTGATAACGTTAAGTAGAGTTTACCGTTTCGTCTAGCACCAACACCGCTTACTACATCACTTTGATACTTACACAGTTGTTGCTTATGAGCATTCCCTATCCACCCATATCACCCAACATTACTTTGACCTTGACCTAAATTGGGACTTAAAATAATTCAAAAGTGCCATTTCTTGGTTAACTAGATTTTACCGTTTCGTCTAGCACCAACACCGCTTACTACAACACTTACATATTTACTCAGTTGGTACTTATGACCGTTCCCAATCCACCCATATCACGCAACCTCACTTTGACCTTGACCTAATTTGGACTTAGAAATGGGCTACCCAGCACCAACTGGGGGCACGTGTGTTTATCAAACACAGAATCTTGTTTCACATAGATTTTCTGGTTAAAGTTTATATTCAACATTTTTTTTACTTCAAAACTACAGATGTTATTCACTAGAAACTTGGAATATACCTTTGTCATCAACTCCAGTGTCAGGGGCAACATTCCCCATAACACTGTTTTGTATTTTGACATTTATGCCCCTTTTTCACATAGATTTCTTTGTTGAAGTTTATATTTAACAGTTTCATTACTTCAGAACTACATAAGTTATTCACTTGAAAATGTTTAATATACCTTTTTATTAATAGCTAAGTAGTGAAATATAGAAAAATATCAGTGAGATATATCCCTATATCACTCACAGTGAGGGACTACTTTTTGGGGTCCCGATTTAATTCAGTAAATGAAACGGACTGTCATCGATGACGGGCTCGAAACTGTGAAATGACACCGAAAACAAACAAATATCCTCTATGTCATCAACTCCAGTATCAGGGGCAACATTCCCCATAACTCTGTTTTGTCTTGTTACAGAGTTATGCCCTTTGTTCATATAGATTTTCTGGTTCAAGTTTATATTCATAAGTTTTGTAACCTCAACACTACAGAAATTATTCACTTGAAACTTGGAATATATCTTTGTCATCAACTCCAGTGTCAGGGGCAAGATTCACTATAACTCTGTTTTGTATTTTGGCAGAGTTATGTCCCTTTTCCACATAGATTTTCTGGTTAAAGTTTATATTCAACAGTTAGAACTACGAAAGTTATTCACTTAAAAATTGGAATACACCTTTGTCATAAACTATAATATCAGGGGCAACATTCCCCATAACTCTGTTTTGTATTGTGACAGAGTTATGCCCCTTTTTCACATAGATTTTCAGGTTAAAGATTGCATTCAAAACTCGTATAACTTCAAAACTACACAAGTTATTAACTACGTAAGGTTGAAACTTGGAATAATTAGATGAAATAATTGCCATAACTCAGTTTTGTATTTCATCAAATATATGCCCCTTCCCCGTTCCAAAATATGTACCAACTGAAATACTTCAAATAGTCAAGCGTGCTGTCCTCTGACAGCTCTTGTTTACTAAGATTATTCATAAAGCTCCTAATGAAATCTTAAGTGTCTCTTTTTTTGGTGAATTTCAACAATTAACACTGACAAAAGGTACATGTACAATGAGATGGAAATTTCCAAACTGTAAATTAAATCTTTCAGTATACTTAGTAATTAAACTTGAAATGAAAAATGTCCTTTGCTTTAGAAATTGAATGGTTTTGAATAACAAACTTACTGTCTTAACATGTCAGCATTAGAATGAGTATGTGTGTTAGTGCTGTTAAGCCTTAGTTGCAGTGTATTTTCATCAACAACATTGATCATTACCAAAACATCACTGCATTTGTGGTGCTTGCTATTTCAGGCCCCTGGTCTACAAAGGATCCGTGGACTGTTTTCTAAAGACGTTGAACCAGGAGGGGTTCTTTGCCCTCTACAAGGGTCTCTTCCCTACTTATTGTAGAATGGTAAGATATATGTTAGCACGTCGCTCCTACCCCTACAAACTGGGTACAGGTGACTTATTGATTCTGCCATTCTTGTCTTTGCTTGGCCTGTCTGTCTTTTCCTGTCCTGTCCCATCTGTTGTGTTTTGTCCCATCTGTCAGTCTGTCTGTCAGTCTTCAAGAAAGTTTTGCTTCAGTTTGGTGTAAAATCAGTCCTAGGCCTCATGTTTGTCTTATTGTACACTGTTAGCAGATTATTTTGCAACATTAGTTTATCACATAGACTATCTTATCTAGTTATAATTCTGTTTCATATAATACCAGGTGTTTTAATAAAGAAGTTGTATACAATTGTGAAGTGACCTTTATATTATGACTGCCATTAGTAAAATTCACGATGTGACAGCAACCTAAAATCTGCTTTGGCAGTTTCCCAATTGTAATTGTTTTTTGTTTTTAATTATTTGTTTTTTATTTCATAATTATAAAATGTTCTGCCCTATGACCATATTTAAATAAGAACTGTTAATTAGAACACATAACTTTAAACATTACTTATTGTCTAAGAACTTTAGAAAGTTTTCAGCTTGCTTCGTGTATATTATTTCAGGCACCATGGTCGTTAACATTTTGGATTGTGTACGAAAAACTAAGGAAGTTAACTGGCCATTCATCATTCTAACAAAGTGCCTGCAGAAGTTACTGCCCCTAGTGTTGCCTGGTAATAAACTGGAAGATAACATTGAATTCCAGGTGCATTTTGACGATGTTCATACCATTTGTGATACTTTTACTTCCTAGAAATTTGTGTCAGTGTTTGTTGTTGTTGTATTATTGTATCTTGTTTATGAATTTTGCATAATGAATTTCATGAATTGATATTACTAAAGGGGATGATTTAATTTTAGAATATATGTTCAGTGTATGATCTGTTTACATGCTATGTGAATATAAAATAGATTTATAATTAAACAAGAGACTTTTGTGGTGTTTTAATACATGTTTTATTTACAAATACATATATACATATTTGTAGCTGTATTTGTGTATTTCATATATTTCTTCTCCTGAATATATACATATTAATATTCTATGAAATAAGCCAGAATGTAACTTAAAACACAGTTTGAATTAATTTAAATGGTATAAATTATACGATAATGCTATATGTAAGAGGAGTATTGGGGTACATATACATTTTAAATTGGGAAAATAATCGTTAAAAAGAAACAGAGTACCAGTACTCATTCAAATTCTTACAGACATTGTGATTAATAAACATCACATGTAATTTGAACATTAGTTTCGTACTGACGGATGTTATATATTGATGGAAATATAGTTGACATTAATTGAAGTTCAGTTCTTTATTCAGTATTTATAGTTATTTAAACCATTAAGATAGACATTAATACATTAATTTGTAGTGTTGCATATGAAGAGGTAAATACACCTAAAGGCTTTATTTTTTAATTTAGGAAGTTCTGGTACCGTTTCTGCTGCAGAAGTAGAAGCTCTTGTTTGCATTCAAATATTAAAGGATGTTTGACAAGTGTTCACATTAATGACGAAATCAGTGGCGTGTAACCTATAACGCATGCCTGCTTGATCACGGCATGTACAGGCCCGCTGGGCACATGTTGTTCTTCTGAAACCCAGAAAATTTAACTTTGTTTAGAAACAGTTCTAGAGAGTAAAATCATTAGAGACTTTCCGGTGATAAAACAGTTAATATGGTCATCAAAACAAAGGGAAAAAAGTGTTATTGTATTGCATGGATTTTTTATGTGTAATGGTTGGATATTGTCAGCTCAGCTTGCACAATTTCCTGATTTAGACAATAGCGCATGAAAGATATATAGATCTTAGTGTACATAACGTTTACTTGCCAGGATGCCTCGACTTAGACGTAAGTTAGCATAAAGCTTACCTGACAGAAAGCCATGATATCTGGCACACGTTTGAGGTCGTCAGCCAGCTTCATGGCGTAAACCACAAGTGGACGGAATGACGTCATACACTGCAGCGACATAACAAATAAAACATGGAGTCCCACATTATTATTTAAGACTTGTTCGTGTAAATTGCAGGTAAATGTAATACTCTTCAGTACACTCTATATTATGGTGATACAGGTACTTAAATTTACTGGGAAGTTCGCCAATGTAATTAAATAGAGAACAAGGATCAACTTCAAGATAAGAGTGTACTTTTTATTCTCTTAGCGTTTCGGTCAAAGTGAACTTCAGCCTTAGATTTCGCGCAATTTTACGTAAAAGTCTCGTTTTGAACCCTACCTCCTGTCGCATGGAAGGCCTCTCGGTCTCGCAGAAAGCGCGGAAGATAAGCTCGAGTCTGTCGTGCAAGGCGGGGTCGTGCACCGTGTCGTAGATCACACCGAGGCCTAACTCGCAGAGCCGACAGTCCTCGCGGGCCGCCAGAGCGTCTGAAAAGAAAAAAACACACGGAAGGTATGTTTTTGCCGGAGTGAATTTGTCTTTTTGTTAGTTCACTACTTACGCAAAAAAAGGTACCAACGGATTCGCATGAACTATTCTGGGAATGTTGGACATGGACATATGAACACATGTTTAGATTGTGGTGGTTATACGGGTCACCGTCAGGATCCCAAAATCGGATCACCGTCTGATTCCAGAAAATTTAGATCACTGTCTGGATCCAGAAATCAAATGGACGTCTGGATCCATTCATTTTTTCGGCTTTTTAAGGACCTAGCTGCTTTGACGGAGGTCTGCGCTCTCCGAGTGCTTTGTGGTGTGAATGTTTAAGTATAGCTGCAATATAAGTACCTGTCATATTAGGACAGATGTGGAACACTGAGTGGCATATTTCCGGTTGCACGAATCTACCGAGCAGATTTATGATCAGGACACCGTACTGGTCCACGAGGTCCGAGCAAGTCTGGCCAACGAACGGTACATAGCTGCACGCCAGCTTCATTAGGCGCAGGATAACCTTCTGTTAGTGCGAACATGTTGGTAAAGATATCCAAAATATGAGTGTATGTAATTTCCTTTTATTATAACTGTTCATACAATAAATACATTGCTGATACGTTTGCACAAAGAATGTGCATGCAACCCTCATACCTTCTGGAATTGTGAAAATAGTTTATAGTAAACGTTTGGAAAGTTATCTCAAACTCGTTTCTACGCTACTTCTTTTGATTGTAACTTTTCATACAATAAATGCAGTTTCTGTTAAGATTGCACCAGGAATGTGTCCGTAACCCCATATACTCGTACATTTTGCAAAGACAGGCGACCCCGGAGGAAACACGTATCCATAGATGTAAATCATGCAAATTAATCTGCATTTATATCTAATTATTGAACTAATCTGTCAACTCGCGCCAAGTCCCCTTCGTTTTTATCTTAAACAAGTTAAAAAAATTTGCTTTATTTTATATGATAAATGTTTATAAGTAAATGTTACAATATGGATTGGTAATAGCATTGCAATCAAACAGTAGCTTCAATGAATGCATTTGTAAGTACCGGTAGTTGCCCAGTAGTGTTCTAATATGAATTTGTCTGCATATGCAATTGAAATTGGTCCAATAATTTTAAGGTATGACTATGGAATTGAAATTACACGCAGTATTGTTTAAGATAAGACAGTTATATTATACAGATCGAAAAATCCTGGGTAGCTGTGTACATGCAGTTGCATCCCAACAAACGCGTACCTGCCAGTGTGGATCGCTCAGAAACCGGTGAAGGGTGGCGGTGACCAGCCTACAAACGTGACACCACAATGTGCCTCCACGAAGCGTCTCTTCTGTAAATACATGTGTTTGCCAACAACATATTCAACTCACCAGCCATTGTTACAGGATTATTTTTCGTTCATCAGGCGTCACAAACACCACAAGCTTTTACCACGCGTACTTTTGTGGAAACTAGGTTGACATCCATGTGACATCCGAGTGCAATGGTTGGATAAAACACTAGATTAATTTGCATAGTGCATATGTTAACGAGGAACTGGCCGGATAATACATCTGGACCCAGGTTACAGATATACCTGGGTCCAACCACCATCAGGTATCCGGTAATTTGCCGCGGAATCAACACAATAAGGTGGCGAGTATTTATAAATTTGATTAGTTGATGGAAAACGAATAAAACGCGATTTTCAACGCCAGCAAAACTTAACGAGCTTATCTGTCTCTGTCTGCAACGTCAGACAGTGTACATTTATCTGGATATCCGCCCTATCGGCGGGTTGAGTGGGGGTGGGGCGGAGACAGTGTACATGTATCTGGATACCCGTCCTATCGGCGGGTTGAGTGGGGGTGGGGCGGAGACAGTGTATATGTATCTGGATACCCTTCCTATCGGCGGGTTGAGTGGGGGTGGGGCGGAGACAGTGTACATGTATCTGGATAACCGTCCTATCGGCGGGTTGAGTGGGGGTGGGGCGGAGACAGTGTACATGTTTCTGGATACCCGTCCTATCTGCGGGTTGAGTGGCGGTGGGGCGGCTACAGTGTACATGTATCTGGATACCCGTCCTATCGGCGGGTTGAGTGGGGGTGGGGCGGAAGCGGCGTACGCAACCCACACAGTTGTCTAACAAAATTGGAGTTTTGAATAACTGCGACATGCTTTCTCAGCCAAGAATGATAAAAGTTTATCACAATTCGTATCAGGTGATGTTGCACGTTAGTACCCGTCCAGAATCTCTGCAAAAGGATTGACTATGACATTGCGCAATTTAACTGTCATTGTTGCAAACTATATAATTATACATGGACGTTTTTTTCCGCCCCTCACTGCAAAATCTGTATCCGCGCCTGCGTACCGCTTTATTTGTATTTTTGTTAAGGCTGTTACGCTGATGCAGGTAACATCGATAGTATTGCAATGGAACGGAATTGATATCGCACGCTGATGCAGGTAATACCGATAGTATTGCAATGGAACGGAGTTGATATCGCAAAGAAAAGGACACGAAACTGTTCTATGCCAATTTATGTTAAAAAGGAACGGTATATTAACATAACATACATAACATATCCTTTATTGTAACTTAAGCCACCGGCCACCAGCCCAGGATACATGATATTTGTTATGCGGTGCGTCATGCATTCATATAAATTAACACATATTTGAACAATACATATTAAGAAAACTATCTGGCAAACATATTATTCGGTAACGCGTGTTTGGCAATAAGACCGTTTTAATATCCTTAACAAAACTGTTTAGATTTACGGATGACGCCATTGTCCACGGTTGCCACTGGCGTCATTTCGCACTGTCCCAGCATGGCGCACATCTCCCGGGCAGACAGACCCTCATCCGCACTCTCGGGCTTAAACACACAAGGCTTAGTATAAATTGTCTAATACATGCTGATGAGAAATGAATTCTGTTTGCATTGTGCTCGTAATTACTACTTGTAGCTGATAGTGATTCACTGGCACGTATCGGAATCTGGTCTTTCTTGACAAATACGTCATGTTGTATAGTATGGTTATTTTCATAGCGATTCTTCGCGCCTGCATATTTGTATAACAATCATTTGTAGGTAAAGATAACTGGAGAAAATAGCAGACTGCTACTATAACAATTATTCTTTTATCCTGTAACAATTATTCTTGCATTTCACAATTGCCTGAACCGTTTTGATCCGAAAAAAGTCCCCATAGCTAGGTTGCTTGTTACCGGAGTTTGTTATTAAGCATAACATAATTTATTGTCTTGTAGACCACAACTAATACGGAAAGTCATAGCAACAACATGGTACTAAACTCACCCCCATAGAATCTAGCAGCGTCATGCATTGCGAACACGTGTCTGTCCCTGGGGCAGCTACAAAGAAAACAGTGGAAACCGTCAAACATGTGCATGTATGGTTCGCGTTATGGACACAAGGAAACCTCATAAAACGTCTACTAGAACATGACTCTCGCCAGTTTTTCTAAAGACAAAGAACAAAATTATTGTTGTTGAACTACCCAATAAACAACGCAAAAAGAAGTTCCGATTCTGAGCGGGGCATATTAAAATGTAGTTCCAATTAAAGTTGCAAAAATAATGTCAAATCATGGTCAAATCGAAATAATTTTCGCATTATCGTTGTTTATCTGTCAATAAACAACTCTTTGTCGTTCTGCTGCGTGGCTATAAAACAACTTGGGCTAACGCTTTCGTGGTTTAATTCCTACGCATCAGAACTCCAAATTGTTGTTTATTGGCCGATAAACAGCGATAAATCGATAATTATTTCTTAAGAATAACATGGAAACGAATACTGGAGAATTCTTACTTTACAAGCAGTTACTTTGCCCATGAACGCAAATGTTTCAGTATAAGTAAATGATTTTTTTTATATCGAAACACACTCAAGTATAAACCTATTTACTTTAGCTCGATTTTGTCAAGTGTATATGGGTTTTATTTAGTCCGTTCCCGGTGTCTTGGTGAGAAAGATGACTTCAACGTTTCCCCGAGTTAAACTCACACTAGCCCGATCGCAAGGCGGGCACTTTATCCATTACACTATTGCGACAAATCGTTTTAAGAAGTTTTAATCATGCAAATTCGAAAATAAACACGCAACCCCAAGGCAATAAATCCATGATGTAATTTGTAATTTAATAAATTAATGGACAAATAAATATACAATAATACCTGAGATCAAAGGTACGAAGACAGCCAAGCATAAAACCACAAAGATCCCCATTTTGGTTAATGCTAAATTGCACCAGTGACGCGAACAATCCGGCTGGTAAGCATATATACATTCGTATGTCCGGGTCGTAGAAGTGGTGGGGAAGATATCGTCATTGGGTCCGCCAGCTGGCCATACAATATCAGCAACTCACACGCATTGGCAGGAAATTGAACGCGACGTTTCAAGTGTTTCCGCGAATTGTAAAACAGTTCAAGTTCATGGTGTAAAGCTCGTCTTATTGTTTTGATTGTTTGTTTTTGCAGACAGAGGATGTACAAAAAGCAAAACTTGATTAGTTTCAAGTGTCCTTAGATATTGAAAGTTTAAAAGAGTGATGTAAGCAAATCACAATTGAAATATGAAACAACGGCCTACCAAGGCGCAATGTAAGCCTTTCACATGACACATGTAGCTGTGACAGTACAGTGACAATGTTGTCCAAGTTACTTCAGTACTCGATACAACTATGTTGATTTATTCATTCTAAAACACATAGCGAGGGATAATCATAATAGAATCGAGTTCGAGATATAGAGAAATTGCAACATTAACATGTAGTTTATGAAACTGTCACAAACAATTCAAGGGCAAACTTGGCTCATGTTAAAGGCATGTTCACAAGACACATGAACTATTATTTTCTCAAATGCAATTGAATATGCTACAGAAACTGTTAACGTAGTATTTGTTTGACTCCAATTTAAAGTGATGTTAAGTAAACTATTAGTCTCAGTGAACGTGCGTCGTCACCTAAATGGCCCATGAAAGCCCGAAAGCCTATTTATGGAAGGGTTCCCTGACCACTCTTGTGTAAGGGCCGCCGGCTAGTACTAAGAATTCATTATTTTTAATCCATTGTGCGGCTATTATAATTTGTATTTGTTACAAGCACAACAACAACCATGTACCATATAACGTTTAATTAGTATTATGTATAAATATTGAACATTTTCAACAAAAGTCTATACTGATATTTCTTCCATAAGACTAGCCTATATAGAGATAAAATAAAAAATTTCATCGATACGTCTACGGAGTCAAATAATTGTCTAGTGAGTAATTAGTAAACGTATGGCACATTAAAAAGAAAATCTGGTACATCTGTATAATTTACGTATCTGTAGAGGATGATGTCTATACTTCTACGAGATCGGTTAACCGAATTTTCCAGACAGATCTCTACATTGTATCATCACTATCTTTACAATACGTTTGTCTACCTAGATCTCTACATTGTATCATCACTATCTTTACGATACGTTTGTCTACCTAGATCTCTACATAGTATCATCACTATCTTTACGATACGTTTGTCTACCTTTCAATCGAAAGAACTGACACAATGATTAGAAGATTCATCAGAACAGAAGCTGCGTATTCGAATATCGACCCAACAACGTCAAACTTTTAGAAATTATTTGATTTCTGCCAAGAATTATTTCCATACATTCTGTTCACTATATCAACATTACTGTTCCACGTAATACAGTAGTTCAACCACGTAGACCTCTAGCTCACGTCTTCTTGCTCATTTAGGCAGTCCCGCCGACAGACAGACGTCATATGACGTCATATCCGTCCGGTATCACAGTCAGATAGTTTACAAACGGTTGGTTCACACGTTGTTAGGAGGTTTTGTGTGATCTGCGGAATGGTTCGTGAAATACATCGTGAAGACGCTGTGCCTAGAAGAATAGCATACATCATGTGTAGACGCTGTACTATACGAAAACAATGTTATGCGTTACAATATAGAACCGCAAATTATAAGCATTCAGCTCGACTTATGAGCAAGACAATGTAACATGACAGGAGTATCACAGTATTAGTATATTAAAAGACTGCAAACGTGTTATATTCGTTTACATCAGTGACACAGTAACATTACCATCTTCTAAAGAAAGACTGCAAAGTACAAATGTCCGTTGAAACTTAACACATTTCCAAAAATGAAACTGAAATATAAAGACAAGATGAAAATACTTTCTGTGGTCCAAATCCAGCACAAAGGGACAGATCTTCCTTGCTGGCGTTGATAATGCCCTCCATAGACTGAAATAAACATGCAAGATCTTGATACACTAATATAACCGTGATTTCTTATTTTATACAATCTACATTTGATAAAGGTGGTGTTAATGCGATTGCATTTTATTTAACTTGTAAATTACCCTGTAAAGGATGAATTTAAATGCACTTAAAGCATATAATTATCAATGCCAATGAAAATTCACGCCCGCGATGGTTTGTCTGTTAATGAACAAATTTTGCTTGAAGTTTTCTGGTAATTTAGGAAATAGACCCGGTTGAACGAATACTGCGATTTTGGTGGTGTCTGGAATGTCGTACAGAAAAATGATTTTTCTAAAAGGATAGTTATTATTGGGAGATAGGGCAAATGGCTGCTCAGGTGGATGTCTGTGCTTACCGAGTGCTTACATTATGAGATAGGGCAAATGGCTGCTCAGGTGGATGTCTGTGCTCACCGAGTGCTTATATTGGGGGATAGGGCAAATGGCTGCTCAGGTGGATGTCTGTGCTCACCGAGTGCTTATATTGGAAGATATGGCAAATGGCTGCTCAGGTGGATGTCTGTGCTCACCGAGTGCTTATTGAAAGATAGGGCAAATGGCTGCTCAGGTGGATGTCTGTGCTCACCGAGTGCTTATATTGGGAGATAGGGCAAATGGCTGCTCAGGTGGATGTCTGTGCTCACCGAGTGCTTATATTGGGAGATAGGGCAAATGGCTGCTCAGGTGGATGTCTGTGCTCACCGAGTGCTTATATTGGGAGATAGGGCAAATGGCTGCTCAGGTGGATGTCTGTGCTCACCGAGTGCTTATATTGAAAGATAGGGCAAATGGCTGCTCAGGTGGATGTCTGTGCTCACCGAGTGCTTATATTGGGAGATAGGGCAAATGGCTGCTCAGGTGGATGTCTGTGCTCACCGAGTGCTTATATTGGGAGATAGGGCAAATGGATGCTCAGGTGGATGTCTGTGCTCACCGAGTGCTTATATTGGGAGATAGGGCAAATGGCTGCTCAGGTGGATGTCTGTGCTCACCGAGTGCTTATATTGGGAGATAGGGCAAATGGCTGCTCAGGTGGATGTCTGTGCTCACCGAGTGCTTATATTGGGAGATAGGGCAAATGGCTGCTCAGGTGGATGTCTGTGCTCACCGAGTGCTTATATTGGGAGATAGGGCAAATGGCTGCTCAGGTGGATGTCTGTGCTCACCGAGTGCTTATATTGAGAGATAGGGCAAATGGCTGCTCAGGTGGATGTCTGTGCTCACCGAGTGCTTATATTGGGAGATAGGGCAAATGGCTGATCAGGTGGATGTCTGTGCTCACCGAGTGCTTATATTGGGAGATAGGGCAAATGGCTGCTCAGGTGGATGTCTGTGCTCACCGAGTGCTTATATTGGGAGATAGGGCAAATGGCTGCTCAGGTGGATGTCTGTGCTCACCGAGTGCTTATATTGGGAGATAGGGCAAATGGCTGCTCAGGTGGATGTCTGTGCTCACCGAGTGCTTATATTGGGAGATAGGGCAAATGGCTGCTCAGGTGGATGTCTGTGCTCACCGAGTGCTTATATTGGGAGATAGGGCAAATGGCTGCTCAGGTGGATGTCTGTGCTCACCGAGTGCTTATATTGGGAGATAGGGCAAATGGCTGCTCAGGTGGATGTCTGTGCTCACCGAGTGCTTATATTGGAAGATATGGCAAATGGCTGCTCAGGTGGATGTCTGTGCTCTCAGGTGGCTGTCTGTGCTTACCGAGTGCTTATATTGGGAGATAGGGAAAATGGCTGCTCAGGTGGATGTCTGTGCTCACCGAGTGCTTATATTGGGAGATAGGGCAAATGGCTGCTCAGGTGGATGTCTGTGCTCTCAGGTGGATGTCTGTGCTCTACGAGTGATTATTTTGGAAGATAGGGCAAATGGCTGCTCAGGTGGATGTCTGTGCTCTCAGGTGGATGTCTGTGCTTACCGAGTGCTTACATTATGAGATAGGGCAAATGGCTGCTCAGGTGGATGTCTGTGCTCACCTAGTGCTTATATTGGGAGATAGGGCAAATGGCTGCTCAGGTGGATGTCTGTGCTCACCGAGTGCTTATATTGGAAGATAGGGCAAATGGCTGCTCAGGTGGATGTCTGTGCTCACCTAGTGCTTATATTGGGAGATAGGGCAAATGGCTGTTCAGGTGGATGTCTGTGCTCACCGAGTGCTTATATTGGGAGATAGGGCAAATGGCTGCTCAGGTGGATGTCTGTGCTCTCCGATTGCTCAGGTGGATGTCTGTGCTCACCGAGTGCTTACATTATGAGATAGGGCAAATGGCTGCTCAGGTGGATGTCTGTGCTCACCTAGTGCTTATATTGGGAGATAGGGCAAATGGCTGTTCAGGTGGATGTCTGTGCTCACCGAGTGCTTATATTGGGAGATAGGGCAAATGGCTGCTCAGGTGGATGTCTGTGCTCTCCGATTGCTCAGGTGGATGTCTGTGCTCACCGAGTGCTTACATTATGAGATAGGGCAAATGGCTGCTCAGGTGGATGTCTGTGCTCACCGAGTGCTTATATTGGGAGATAGGGCAAATGGCTGCTAAGGTGTTTGTCTGTGCTCTCCGATTGCTCAGGTGGATGTCTGTGCTCACCAAGTGCTTATATTGGGAGATAGGGCAAATGGCTGCTCAGGTGGATGTCTCTGCTCACCGTGTGCTTATATTGGAAGATACGGCAAATGGCTGCTCAGGTGGATGTCTGTGCTCACCGAGTGCTTACATTGGGAGATAGGGTAAATGGCTGCTCAGGTGGATGTCTGTGCTCACCGAGTGCTTACATTGGGAGATAGGGAAAATGGCTGCTCAGGTGGATGTCTGTGCTCACCGAGTGCTTATATTGGAAGATAGGGCAAATGGCTGCTCAGGTGGATGTCTGTGCTCACCGAGTGCTTATATTGGGAGATACGGTAAATGGCTGCTCAGGTGGATGTCTGTGCTCACCAAGTGCTTACATTGGGAGATAGGGTAAATGGCTGCTCAGGTGGATTTCTGTGCTCACCGAGTGCTTATATTGGGAGATAGGGTAAATGGCTGCTCAGGTGGATGTCTGTGCTCACCGAGTGCTTACATTGGGAGATAGGGTAAATGGCTGCTCAGGTGGATTTCTGTGCTCACCGAGTGCTTATATTGGGAGATGGGGCAAATGGCTGCTCAGGTGGATGTCTGTGCTCTCCGAGTGCTCAGGTGGATGTCTGTGCTCTCCGAGTGCTTATATTTACAGTATATAATAAATACCATTTCTGTCAAATTTGGAATTGTCGGGTATTTTAAACATTGTTGAAACGAAATTAGTCATTTCTACGCATGATTATAAATCTATTTTACAGTAAATTAAACACCTTTTTACCAATTTTTAACATTGAACAGCCGTGAAATGTTTAAGAACAATACATTACCAGTAAATCGAATTAAAAACTAACATTTCCATTTGACGAAATGGAAATGTACTTAAATATACAGACCAGTCATAAGCATTTAAAAATAAAATACACTGTGGCATGTACAATGACTGATTATGAAACTGAATCCTGTTCGAGTACCAAGCCTTTACCTTAAACGCTGTCAGCAGTGTCATCGCATCAGTCTTGTTCACTGACTTAACTGTTGTCAAGCACTCTGTCAACTACAAATACAACAATGAAAACCAGTTGTGAGAGAATACCCTATTAATTGGAAAGAGAAGAATTCGTATGCATGATCACCAACACTGGGAAGCTAGATCATAACTGGCAAGATATCAGACATTTGCATTAGAGGTTATCAAAACACTGAAAAGTAAAGACAATGGTTAATGCTGCCACTTTATGCCTTATTGATTTAAATGTAAACAGAAGAATAAACAAGAGCTGTCAGAGGACAGCGCGCTCGACTATTCGAAGTATTTCAGTTGGTACATATTTTGGATAGTGGAAGGGGCATAAATTTGTTAAAACACAAAACTTTTAAGTGAAGCATTGTATAGTTTAAAAATTTTTGGAACAAAAACTTTATCCACAAAGGCTATGTAAACAGTGGGCTAACTCTGTCAAAATACAAAACAGAGTTATGGGTAATGTTGCCCCTGATACTAGAGTTGACAACGGTTAGTTCCAAGTGAATAACTTGTATAGTTTTGAAGTTACAAAACTTTTGAATATAAACTTTAGCCAAAAAATCTATGTGAAAAAGGGGCATAACTCTGTCAAAATACAAAACAGACTTTGGGTAATGTTGCCCCTAATACTAGAGTTGATGACAAAGGTTAGGTCCAAGTTTCAAGTGAATAACTTATGTAGTTTAGCAGTTACCAAACTTTTGAATATAATTTTAAACAGAAAATCTAAGTGAAAAGGGGGCATAACTCTGTAAAGATACAAAACAGAGTTATGGGTAAAGTTGCCCCTGATACTAGAGTTGATGACAACAGTTAGTTCCAAGTTCCAAGTGAATAACTTATATAGATTTGAAGTTACAAAACTTTTGAATCTAAACTTTAAACAGAAAATCTAAGTGAAAAGGGGGCATAACTCTGTCAAAATACAAAATAGAGTTATGGGTAATGTTGCCCCTGATACTAGAGTTGATGACACAGGTTAGTTCCAACTTCATGTGAATAACTTTTGTAGTATTAAAGTTACAAAACTTTTGAATATAAACTTTTACCAGAAAATCTAAGTGAAAAAAGGGCATAACTCTGTAAAAATACAAAACAGAGTTATAGGGAATGTTGCCCTTGATACTGGAGTTGATGAAAAAGGTTAGTTCCAAGTTTCAAGTGAATAACCTATGAAGTTTTGAAGTTACAACACTTTTCAATATAAACTTTAACCAGAAAATCTAAGTGAAAAGGGGCATAACTCTGTCAAGATAGAAACAGAGTTATGAAGAATGTTGCCCCTGACATTGGATTTGATGACAAAAGTATATTCCAAGTTTCAAGTGAATAACTTGTATAGTTTTGAAGTAACAAGACTTGTGAATAAAAACTTTGACCAAATTCAGACGCGGACGCTGACTGTAGTAGGAAGCTCATCTAAGCTCATCAAAAAGGAACATCTCTAAGCTAATGAAAGTGATTTTTCCACATCAGCTTAAGACAAAATGAAAATGAAATTATCTTTCGTACAGTAACTGCTTTTTATCTAAATAATAAATATTCAAATTTGACTCAAGTAACGGGTACATGTATATTGCTTGTCTGCCAGACAATTTGTATTGCTGTTATACTCAGTCAAAACTATGTGGCTTATTAGAGAGTCCAGTGGAGTGATGAGGGGTAGGGTTTCTGTGTCTTGAAAATGTGCCTGACAATTGTCCTAAGACAATACAAAATGAAATACAGATATGTACCTTTGACACAACACTTGCATCAGTTTTCTCCATGAGAGCATCAGCTGGCTTGTTTTCGTACACTTTGTAAGCCTCCAGATACCTGCCTGCCTCTTCAGCGCTGGAACAACATCAGCATGTCATTTGTATAAGGCACATGGTTAAAAACTATTTCAACAATAAACATGTGTGGTCAATAAAAGTTTTTTGGAACCACCATATATAAATGTTAAGAACTGGCTAAACATTACAGGTGAGAACGTTATACAAAAGTTTCATCAGACAAAATTATTTAATGAAACAGGGAAAATAGTCTTTGTTTAAAAGAACATATAGGTGGCAGGCATGAAAACCAAACCAAATTACAATTACAGTAACATGTAGGTGTTTTTACATTAAAATGTCTTAAACACAATTTAGTAAATATTACTTACATGTTTTATATTTTACCTTTTGTGAACAGAAATCATTCAATTTACATAGAAAATTTGATCTGAAATTTTAGAAAAAGTGCAACTTAAGTTAAAATTTTCCTTAGTATCTTTGTGCGTGCCTAGAACAATATTTATGCAAGTTTCTGAATCACTATGCTTACCTGAACGCTAGTATCATAGTCACATTTGCAAGTATACAAATCTTGGCTAATTCCTTCAAAAGATGATGGGCCTCTTTCTGTGTAAAGAAACCGAAACACAACCCTAAGAACAATGTCAATATGGTTACAGTATTGGGATATATTGATACACTTGATTGATGATGAAGATGGAACAATCTTATTTCAAAGATAGAAATTACAAAACCATCAGGCGTGTTTGTTGCTTGAATGTGAAAGCAATACAAAATCAATAATCGTAGAAAAAAAGCCTACATAGTTAGAAAAAAAACTCTGCACCAGACACCTTGCTTTTTACACTCGCCACATTTACCAGTACTTTAATAACAAATCATCAATTTATAACAAAAGTCAGAAGGTGACAGATGGCAATCTTCAGGGCCCAGTTGCTCAAAACTTTAACGGCCGGTTAAGCTAACGGCGTGTTAACTTTAGATGTAAATAAAACTAATATTACAAGCAACTTGCTTATGAAGCATTTGACAATTATTTGAGCATATCAATTTATTTAGAATAAATGCAGATTTTAAAATTTTAACATTTTATTTACACCAAAAACTTCATCCAAAAGTTAACGGCTGTTAGCTTAATTGTCCGTTAAAGTTTCGAGCAACTGGGCCCAGGTTATATGGAGTTAACACTGAGAATAGCACAATTCATGAGTAGTTAATAAAATAATGAAAGGTACATTAAATGTGTGGTAAAAAGTGTATGTATGATCAAAAGACATATTGGAATGAATTATTTTAAAATTAAAACAACTTGATAAAGTTAATCACTACATACTTCAATTTAAAATGGAAGAAAAGTTTAGAAAAACTATTTTTGTAAAACGCGTAATTGGCTAGTTTTTAATCACAAAATAATTTTTTACTCTACAGCTGAAAACTCCAGTACAAACACTTACTAACAATAATTGTTGTTTTAGATTATGAATCAAAAGACAACACAAGTTTTTGTTGAACCATTCGAAATTTAACTGTTGTTTTAGATTATGAATCAAAAGACAACAAAATTCCTATCTATTTCAAGTAATTGTATCACTTTTATCTTCTGATTTTGATTTTGGAAATATCTGATTTCAAATATCGTTCAGGTGTTAAAAAAAAAATCAGTTTGTTTCAAGTTACATGCCCCCAAAAATTAGGGTAGGTAGGTCGGGATTTATTTCATTTTTTATTTTTTTTGTTGGGGGGGGGGGGGGGGTAAATGGTCAACTTGAAGATTCTAAAACTGACTAAATATTCATAACATATCTGTTATATCCTTAAAATTTGTTTATAAGTGGATACTACCAAAACAAAACACTTAATTATCAAAAAACACATTTACCCGGTAATTATTGAAAAAGGTAAATAAAACAAAAATCAATCTGACAAACCCAATAAAATGTTCTAGGGTCAGGGCATTTTTTTAGGGTAGGTCGGGTAACCTGAAACAAACATTTTTTTTTTACGCCTCATACACACTTTCAGTAATAACTTGTGCAACTCACCACATCCACCTGAACCAGCAAGAGACGCAGGTCATAACCTTTACCAAGCTCCTTCAGTCTACCATGCAAGTAATCAGGATGCAGCTGGTGATATCGCAAACTGAAATTTTCATGACAATCGGTCTTGAAATTTATGTCCAAATATATGTCAATATATTAACACATCTTTACGAATATAAAATTACATTGACCCGTGTCAGACACTAGTGTAATGACAAAATTTGCAACACTATGCAGCAACTGATTCGGTAGGACAATTTACCCATTTTATTACAGGTTTGTTACGGGTACATGGATGAAATATCAGTATGGAACATTATGGTGCTTTAAGACTTAGCACCAAGATGGGTAGCTGGGTCAAATTACAAAAAGAGCCACATTCTTATAAAACTTACCTAAGGAAGATGGCACAATGTGTCTTGCCCATCACAAAATCAGGAATGATGGATGTGTATTGCCAGGGAATATTGCGGATGTGCTTTAGAACTGGATTACCTCTCTGAAAGACATGGAATATTAAAATGGCTTGTTTGTGTGTGTAACATTAAGCTACATTTTATCAATATATGGGCATGTCTTCAGATATTTTAAGATTATAAACTTTTAGCATAAACAGCTTAACTTAAATATGCTGGTCATCTGTGGGTCATTCATTTAAAGTTAATTTTGTTTTAAATGTCTTTTGGTAAATTATTAACAGGTGCTTCTTGTTTTACCATATTTCAAATTATAAAATATTGATTTTCACAAGTAATATTTATTTGAAATGTTTTTTTCACTTGTATGACTTGTATGAAGCTTTTCCTTAGGAGCTTGATGGATATGGTCCCTGTCTGTAGGATATGGTCCCTGTCTGTAGGGCAATATGGTCCCTGTCTGTAGGGCGATATGGTCCCTGTCTGTAGGATATGGTCCCTGTCTGTAGGATATGGTCCCTGTCTGTAGGCGATATGGTCCCTGTCTGTAGGATATGGTCCCTGTCTGTAGGATACGGTCCCTGTCTGTAGGGCGATATGGTCCCTGTCTGTAGGGCGATATGGTCCCTGTCTGTAGGGCGATATGGTCCCTGTCTGTAGGGCGATATGGTCCCTGTCTGTAAAGCGATATGGTCCCTGTCTGTAGGGCGATATGGTCCCTGTCTCTAGGGTGGTATGGTCCCTGTCTGTAGGATATGGTCCCTGTCTGTAGGATATGGTCCCTGTCTGTAGGGCGATATGGTCCCTGTCTGTAGGGCGGTATGGTCCCTGTCTGTAGGATATGGTCCCTGTCTGTAGGATATGGTCCCTGTCTGTAGAGCGATATGGTCCCTGTCTGTAGGGCGGTATGGTCCCTGTCTGTAGGATATGGTTCCTGTCTGTAGGGCAATATGGTCCCTGTCTGTAGGATATGGTCCCTGTCTGTAGGGATATGGTCCCTGTCTGTAGGGTGATATGGTCCCTGTCTGTAGGATATGGTCCCTGTCGGTAGGGCGATATGGTCCCTGTCTGTAGGGCAATAT
This sequence comes from Congeria kusceri, assembly GCA_027627225.1. Taxonomy (NCBI): domain Eukaryota; kingdom Metazoa; phylum Mollusca; class Bivalvia; order Myida; family Dreissenidae; genus Congeria; species Congeria kusceri. Next base: position 48,798,943 of record CM051031.1, on the reverse strand, counting down.
GGTCCCTGTCTGTAGGGCGATATGGTCCCTGTCTGTAGGATATGGTCCCTGTCTGTATGATATGGTTCCTGTCTGTAGGATATGGTCCATGTCTGCAGGGCGATATGGTCCCTGTCTGTAGGGCGATATTGTCCCTGTCTCTAGGGTGGTATGGTCCCTGTCTGTAGGATATGGTCCCTGTCTGTAGGATATGGTCCCTGTCTGTAGGGCGATATGGTCCCTGTCTGTAGGGCGGTATGGTCCCTGTCTGTAGGATATGGTCCCTGTCTGTAGGATATGGTCCCTGTCTGTAGGGCGATATGGTCCCTGTCTGTAGGATATGGTTCCTGTCTGTAGGGCAATATGGTCCCTGTCTGTAGGATATGGTCCCTGTCTGTAGGGATATGGTCCCTGTCTGTAGGGTGATATGGTCCCTGTCTGTAGGATATGGTCCCTGTCGGTAGGGCGATATGGTCCCTGTCTGTAGGGCGATATGGTCCCTGTCTGTAGGGCGATATGGTCCCTGTCTGTAGGGCGATATGGTCCCTGTCTGTAAAGCGATGGGTGATATGGTCCCTGTCTGTAAAGCGATATGGTCCCTGTCGGTAGGGCGATATGGTCCCTGTCTCTAGGGTGGTATGGTCCCTGTCTGTAGGATATGGTCCCTGTCTGTAGGGCGATATGGTCCCTGTCTGTAGGGCGTTATGGTCCCTGTCTGTAGGGCGATATGGTCCCTGTCTGTAGGGCGATATGGTCCCTGTCTGTAGGGCGGTATGGTCCCTGTCTGTAGGATATGGTCCCTGTCTGTAGGATATGGTCCCTGTCTGTAGGGCGATATGGTCCCTGTCTGTAGGACATGGTTCCTGTCTGTAGGGCAATATGGTCCCTGTTTGTAGGATATGGTCCCTGTCTGTAGGATATGGTCCCTGTCTGTAGGGATATGGTCCCTGTCTGTAGGGTGATATGGTCCCTGTCTGTAGGATATGGTCCCTGTCTGTAGGGCGATATGGTCCCTGTCTGTAGGGCATGGTCCCTGTCTGTAGGATATGGTCCCTGTCTGTATGATATGGTTCCTGTCTGTAGGATATGGTCCATGTCTGCAGGGCGATATGGTCCCTGTCTGTAGGGCGATATGGTCCCTGTCTGTAGGATATGGTCCCTGTCTGTATGATATGGTCCCTGTCTGTAGGGCGATATGGTCCCTGTCTGTAGGGCGATATGGTCCCTGTAGGGCGATATGGTCCCTGTCTGTATGGCGATATGGTCCCTGTCTGTAGGGCGATATGGTCCCTGTCTGTAGGGCGATATGGTCCCTGTCTGTAGGGCGATATGGTCCCTGTCTGTAGGGCGATATGGTCCCTGTCTGTAGGATATGGTCCCTGTCTGTAGGATATGGTCCCTGTCTGTAGGGCGATATGGTCCATGTCTGTAGGATATGGTCCCTGTCTGTAGGGCTATATGGTCCCTGTCTGTAGGGCGTGCGAGAAGCAATAAAGTAATCAACAATTACAGCAATATGAGTATCATTTACATTCTATCATCACATGACAGTTCACTACCCAGCAAATGTCCTCATACTAATGGATCAAGAATGGTGGGTGGATACCTACCTGCCTAAAGTTTACCAGAATTGCATTTGATGGGACAGAGTTGGAAGTGGAGGCAGTCCTGCAAAATATTCAGATATGAATATATAATTATAATACTTCAAATATAAGGGATATATGTAATTTGCAATTAAATTTTATAAGCAGAGTTTACTCACTGGCACTTGAGTAACTAATTCGTAAAATGTAGCTTTAGTATAGCATAATGCTACCAAAATTAACATTTATATGCATCAAATACTGTATGAACACACACAAATTCCATGTTCACCGATAATTTACAATTGTATAAGTAAATATATACCTTTTGTATGTGTTATCAATTGATTACTCAGTTGGCATACTTAAAAGTGTGTGTGTTATCAATTGATTACTCAGTTGGCATACTTAAAAGTGTGTGTTATCAATTGATTACTCAGTTGGCATACTTAAAAGTGTGTGTGTTATCAATTGATTACTCAGTTGGCATACTTAAAAGTGTGTGTGTTATCAATTGATTACTCAGTTGGCATACTTAAAAGTGTGTGTGTGTTATCAATTGATTACTCAGTTGGCATACTTAAAAGTGTGTGTGTTATCAATTGATTACTCAGTTGGCATACTTAAAAGTGTGTGTGTTATCAATTGATTACTCAGTTGGCATACTTAAAAGTGTGTGTGTTATCAATTGATTACTCAGTTGGCATACTTAAAAGTGTGTAAGTACGATCTCACAACAGATAGTTGCACAAATACAATTAACCAAATAAAGTTAATCAACACATATTTCTTCTTAAAATGGAATAAAAGTTAAGAACAAACATTGCTTTTAAACACGCAATAAACTAGTTTTTAATCACCAAACAGTTTTCGTCTGTATAGACGGAAACTCAAATACATGTATATAGCCTCTTTTCCTGTATATTCGGCCACATAAGAGCTAAACTGCTTTTATACCCTAAATGAACACAATTTCAACACCAGTAAGACTGTTATCTATAAATTTAAGGTCTCTCCTACTAAATAAAGGCCAGATAATGTAGAGATCTGCCATCCACTTAGTTACTAACCAATTCTAGCAAGGCAACCTAGCAACCACGAATTTGTCAGATGTTTCATATCATTTTGTTTACTTTTCATTTTGAAAAGAAAACACTACAATTTTGATACAATTTTGATATAATTCATAAGAAGCATTCTTTATTTGACTAACACACACTAGCATACTGTTTGAAAAGTAATGATTACTAAATTCTTGGCTTATGCACAAAGTGGGTAGCCATTTTTAGGAATTTCTTTAAAAAATCTTATTTTTTTCAGACAAAATCTAAAATTCGCAATTATTAAAAACAAAAAAACAATATTTATGTAATAGAATTGTCTCAATACAGATAACTAACACAAGTTGTATAAGAAATAATAGGAATTTCCATTATCTGGGGGTGGACAAATCTAAAGGAATGGCTGAATCTATAGGAAAGAACGATACGTTGACTTGACAGTGTGTTTAGGTTACACAACACTGATAAACAATGCAAAAACTCGACACTAGTACTTAATTTATTCCATATTGAAGTGTTTCATTCGTCATATTTATGTTGCTTTCAAGTTTATTGTCACTTTTATCTGCCTATTGAAAAATTATTGATATGAAAGAAAGTACATACACACGTTGACACTGTCGAACTTGACCCGTATTTTATGATGCTACACAGGTATACCAAGAATTATTTGAATATGTCAAGCCATTCTTGAGTTATCGTCCGGAAATCATGTTTTAAGGGAATTTTAAGTCAAAAAGGAGCCATAACTCTGTCAAAATTTAGTGGTTTGTGACCAACATCGAACCTGAAAATCCAAAAATGTTAGAATACATCAGGGCTTTGTTGAGTTATCATCTGGAAACCATGTTTTTAGGGAATTTTAAGTCGACAAGGCAGTCCAAAGGACAGCTATATCCCCCACCGTAATCCTTCATTAGATTTTAAAGGTGACTTTGGAGTATCACACTGACCTTAATCTGGCACAGTTGGACCAGATATGAAAGTACAGTTTCAGAAATTTAGATATGGAGCTGACACGAAAATGGAGGCTCAAACATTTGACCTTTAAGTGTGGCCTTGACCTTGAGGTGGCAAAACTGCTTCATGCCTTCTGCACATAGCCTTAATGTAATAAACATTAGAGCCAAGTTTTATGAAAATCCTTCAAAGGGCATAGGAGATATGGAGCAGACACAAAAATGGAGGCTCAAACATTTGACCTTCAAGTGTGACCTTGACCTTGAGGTGGCGTGACTGCCTCATGCCTTCTGCACATTGCCTCGATGTGATAAACATTTGAGGCAAGTTTAATGAAAATCCTTTAAAGGGCACAGGAGATATAGAACGGACATGAAAATACAGGCTCAAACATTCAACCTTCAAGTGTGACCTTGACCTTGAGTTGGCGTTACTGGCTTATGCCTTCTGCACATGGTCTCAATGAGCAAAACATTTGAGCCAAGTTTCATGAAAATCCTTCAAAGGGTATAGGGGATATGGAGCTGAAACGAAAAACGAACAGGAAAATGGAGGCTCAAAAATTTAACCTTCAAGTGTGACCATGCCTTCTGCACATCGTCTCAATGACCTAAACATTTTAGCCAAGTTTCATGAAAATCCTTCAAAAGGCATAGGAGATATGGAGCGGACACGAAATGGAGGCTCGATTATTTGACCTTCAAGTGTGACCTTGACCTTGAGCCAGCGTGACTGACTCATGCTGTTTGCACATCGTCTCAATGACCTAAACATTTGAGCCAAGTTTCATGAAAATCCTTCAAAGGGTATAGGAGATATGGAGCGGACACAAAATGGAGGCTCGAATATTTGACCTTCAAGTGTGACCTTGACCTTGAGCCGGCGTGACTGACTCATGCCTTCTGCACATCGTCTCAATGACCTAAACATTTGAGCCAAGTTTCATGAAAATCCTTCAAAGGGTATAGGAGATATGGTGCGGACACAAAAATGTTACGGACAGATGGACAGACGGCCGGACGGGCATTCTAACAAATGAATACTTATGTGACTATTTCATGACTAACCCTAATGCCATTTTAGCCCCCTAAGGGACTAATTTAGCCGCCTAAGGAAGTTTTTACTTACAAAGGGATACCTTATGTGACTATTTTAGTCCCCTAAGTATCCATTCGTGTGTATGGATGGACAGACGGACGGACGAAGGGGGATTAAAAAGGGGCCATAACTCAGTCAAAATTTAGTGGTTTGAAACCAACATCAAACTTGACCTGTATTCTATGATTTTACACGTGTGTACCAAAAATTATTTGAATATGTCAAGCCTTTCTTGAATTATCATCCGGACACCAAAAGCCAACAGACCGACATGCTCACTCCTATATACCCCCCCCCCAAACATCGTTTGTGGGGGTATAATTATTACCTATGTGACAGCACTTTTGAACGAATGTTATTTAAGAAGAGGGATATATAAATATGGCATAATAATAATAGTAATAATAATAATAATGTGATTTATAAAGATAGCATTTCAAAAATCAAACAATACAAATAATCTTACATGACAACCTTATAATTTTAGTTTTAAACATTACAATTGTGAACAAACCCTTGTTGCTGTTTCATATCTCTTGTGTCACCACTTTCCTGATCCACTGGTTTTTTGTTTGGTGGATCATTATGGCCAGTAGATGTTGGTTTCTCAGTAGCTAAAATGTGTTTGAATTAAAACAAGAGGGCCATGATGACCCAAAGCGCTCATCTGAGAAGTGGTACAGATGAAGACCATACTGTTGCGACACATTTGAAAATTAAGGTATCTGAACAATACGTAAAGAGGGATAGGATCAATTTTGATTAAAACATCGGTTAGTGCAATGGGCTAACTAAAGTACGAGTTGGGTAGTGGATGTGTGTGTTTTTTTTGCTAATGGTTCTCAAATCATTTTTCTCGATATTCTTACCTGACCTTTTTCATTAAGTCAGTGACACTTCTGAAAAATGCAGAAACAGTAGATTTTTATGTCTTTTTCGCAGACAGTTTTGGAGAACTAGTTGCAATGCGGTAATTGCGATGGCTGTGCTATAAGGTAAAGTTTTGCTTTTTCTTTTACAATTTTCTGTCCAATGATGATAAATAATGTTAATGCAGGCTCTGAAGCCATCAATGTTTTATGTACAAATAACTGCATGCAAGGTTTGCAAATGTTGGAAATCAAATGTTATCAATCAATTTTTATGGTCATACGTAAACTGTGTAAGTTTAATCAACATTGAATAATACATTGTGTGTGTGCAAGCCAATCAATGATAACTTTTTGCTGTTTTTTCCAAACACAAGGGGCAATAACTCTGGTGTTTGACATACGATCTGGCCCATTTTTTGGCGTCTGCTGAGATCTGATGGTCATACACGAACTTTGAAAGTTTGGTTAAGATTGGATGGAAAATAAAGTATATAAATTTGAAAAAGGCATTTTTGCACTTTTCTGCATGAAAAAGGGGCAATAACTCTAGTGTTACTGGTGTGATCTGACCCAATAACAATCCCATCCGAGATTTTATGGTCATACAAAAACTTTGCAAGTTTGGTTAAGATTGGATAAAAAGTGAAGTCTCCAGCGTGAATACGAACTCAACTGTTCACGGCACACAGACCACGGCCAACGCAGGAGAGGTCCCCAATAACAATAGCTTCGTGCTTAGGTGAGCTAATAATTGAACTTTCATGTGAAATAAAAAATTAACAACAAACTGTTTCCTGAGAAAATTTTGTACATAACCAAATAAAAATATTTACTATCTGTAAAAAGCACTGTCTGTGTGTTTTTTTTCACCTTTGGAGAAAGGCCCTTCAGAGGCGGAATTTTATGGCAAAAGGGGATTTTTTTTAGGAAACCATTATTACATGTTTTTATACTACTTTGTTACAAAACATTAATGAATAGTTTTGCTACGAATAATAACTTATATTAACTTGGTTTGATTAAAAATTGCTGGGATTGTTCACGAAAATTTTTCTATCTCAGTTAATTTTTGTCAGAGTTTGGTCAATTATTTTTCATAATAAAGTTTACAATCTGAGGGGAATTTGAAGGTTAACACAGGGGAAAAATATATACTTTTTAAGCAGGGGAATTGGCCTTTAAAACAACACTGAATGTGATAAAATAATAATTATGTGTGACTGACATTATGATTAAAAGAAGTATGTTAAATTTACCATAACTTAAATGTGTGCAGTGTTTCAAATAAATTATTTATAAATATTTTGAAATTAGCACAAGCCCGTATGCCCGAGACTGGTAGAATTCGGCACGGTCTTGTTCATTATGTAGAATTACAAGCGTGTAGGGCTTGCTCAATTTGCTAAACCCATTCGACCTGAGAGCCGTGAAAATTATGGAACGCCAAAACTGCCTTTTGTTTAGAAAAACTGATATGTTTGGTTAGTTGACATTTGGTTGTGTCAAGCTGGCATTATTTTGAGTCAAATTGACATTATGTTGGGTCAAGTTTGCTTTAGGTTGAGTCCAGTTTTCATTATGTTGAGTCAAGTTGGTATTAGGTTGAGTCAAGTTAGGATTGTGTTGGGTCAAATTGGCATTATGTTTAGTCAATTTGACATACTGTTGGGTCAAGATGGCATTATGTTTAGTCACTATGGCATTAAGTTGAGTCAAATTGGCATAATGTTGGGTCCAGTTGACATATGATAGAGTCTATTTGGCATTAAGTTGAGTCAATTTGACATAATAATGGGTCAAATTGGCATTATGTTTAGTCAATTTGACATAATGTTGGGTCAAGGTGGCATTATGTTTAGTCACTATGGCATTAAGTTGAGTCAAATTGGCATAATGTTGGGTCCAGTTGACATATGATTGAGTCTATTTGGCATTAAGTTGAGTCAATTTGACATAATGTTGGGTCAAATTGGCATTATGTTTAGTCAATTTGACATAATGTTGGGTCAAGATGGCATTATGTTTAGTCACTATGGCATTAAGTTGAGTCAAATTGGCATAATGTTGGGTCCAGTTGACATATGCTTGAGTCTATTTGGCATTAAGTTGAGTCAAGATGACGTAAGTTGAGTCAAGTTGGCGTTTTGTTGGGTCAAAAAGCAATTTGGTTGAGTCAAGTTGTCATTATGCTGGGTCAAATTGACATTGGCTTGAGTTGGCCAAAAGTATGATATGTTGACTTTATGTCAAGTCAGTGTATTTTAATGTTGCGTTCCGCTAATACAACATTCGGTCAATATAATGCACTGTTGAGTGGTATGGTCCTTATGTTCGGTTCATAGAACAAACAGGCCAGTGGTACATGTAAAGCAATTGTCTTAAAAACAATATAAACTCTCAAAATTATTAAGCAATGGCGATGTACTGGAAAATGTTTAAAACAACAGCATGTTTTATATTAACAATGTAAATGATTTGGGATTCTTATTTATTTCTAAATATGAAAGGTTTTAATAAATACAAGTAATTTTATGTAAACAAACAATATATGAATGTACAGAAATATGTAAGCTTTAATTACTTTATAAGCTGTTCTTGATTAGAAGATTGCCAAAGTTGATGTTATAGAAAGTGTAATTTCCCCACCAATCTGGCCTTAAATGTTGTTGACAAATCAAAATTATATGAAAATGATTTAAAGGAATTTGACACAGAGGGTCACCCAAGAAACATTTCTGTGAAATTATATTTAAATCTAGCCAGTGGTTTCAGACAAGAAGATTTTTGAAGTTTGGAATATAAGCCATATAAGAAAAACTGCCCCGCCCCCTGGGGACCATGTTTTTCAACAAATCAAAATGATTTGAAGGAATGTAGTAGAGGGGGACCCAAGGAACATTTCTGTTAAATTATTTTGAAATCCAACCAGTGGCTACAGTTAAGACAATTTTTGAAGTTTTCAATATAGCCATATAGGAAAACAGCCCCACCCCTAAGGGCCATGTTTTCAATATAGCCATATAGGAAAACAGCCCGGCCCCCAAAGGGCCATGTTTTCAGTATAGCCATATAGGAAAACAGCCTGGCCCCCTAAGGGCCATGTTTTTTAACGCATCAAAATGATTTCCAGGAATTTGGTAGAGGGTCACCCAAGGAACATTTCTGTGAAATTAATTTGAAATCCAGCCAGTGGTTTCAGACAAGAAGATATTTTAAGTTATTAATATAGCCATATAAGGAAAACTGCCCCGCCCCCTGGAGGCCAATTTTTTAACAAATCAAAAAAAATGATTTCAATGAATTTGGTAGAGTTTCACACAAGGAACATTTCAGTGAAATCATTATAAAATCCAGCAAGTGGTTTCAGACAGGAAGATTTTTGAAGTTTTCCATATAGCCATATAAGGAAAACTGTCCCGCCCCCTGGCAGCCATGTTTTTAACGAATCAAAATGAATTGACTCAATCTGATGCCAACTTGACCCAACCTTACGTCAACTTGACCAAACATAATGCAAATTTGACCCAACCTAATACCAACTTGACTCAACATAATGAAAACTGGACTCAACGTAAAGCAACCTTGACCCAACACAATGTCAACTTGACTCAACATAATGCCAATCTGAATAAACCAAATGCCAACTTGACCAAACAGTATGTCAACTTGACTCAACCTAATGATAACTTGACCCAACATAAGGCCAATTTGACTCAATCTAGTGTTAACTTGACTCAACCTTATGTCAGATTGACCGAACATTCTGCCCACTTGACTCAACCTAATGCCAAATAGACTCAATCTTATGTCAACTTGACCCAACATGCCAACTTGACTCAACCTAATGCCATCTTGACTAAACAAAATGCCATTTTCACCCAACATTATACCAATTTGACTAAACATAATGTCAAATTGATTCAACCTTATGTCACACTGACTCAACCGAATGCCAACTAGACTCAGCCTTATGCTATTTTGACTCCACCTTATGCCAGTTTGACCCAACATAATGCCACCTTGACTCAACCTAATGTCATCTTGACTCAACATAATGTCAACTTGACTCAACATTAACGCCAATCTGACTCAACCTAATGCCAGCTTGACTCAACCAAATGCCAACTAACCAAGCATATCAGTTTCTCTCAACAAAAGGCAGTTTTGGCATTCCATAGAAAATGGTCAGATGAATCTTAATTGCTTCCCATTCATCTCAATTTTAATTCTGGGAGCCATAAATATAAACACAATAGTGTAGCTCTGAATGCCTAATAACGTAAATTTACATCGGTAACATTAATTCTTATTGGCCACATAAACAAGGTGGTTAATAAATGAACCAATCAAATTAACTGTTCATTAAATCCCCCGATGTTGAACTTCCTTGTTTACTATGAAATATTACAAAAATATCTTTAATATACTTATTAGGAACAAAGACACTGTTTTTTACACAGTCAGGGCTTTTTTTTGGCCAATTTTATAGCCGTTATTGGATCATATTCCCAATGTCAAAAAGTATCTTTTTTTCCCAAATCCAGTCCCAAAATTCCCAATTCATGATTTGACTTTCAGATGTTTGGAAATAAGAAGTGTTCAATGTAGAGATAAAGATTGTTGAAGTTGTAATAAATGTTTTACTGATTTCTTTTTGTTCAGAACATTCTATTTTATGAAGTTTATCTATAATAGTTCAAATTTTATTAATAAAACTAATATAATTCTTCCAATTTTTCCAAACAAATTTCATGGGTATAGGTCATATTCCCAAAATGGTGAAAAAAAGCCCTGACAGTACCCCTAGTACCTATCACAAAATTTGATCTGTGTCTAAATTAAGCGACTATACAAAGTGCTTTCAATTAGTGATTTGTCATATTGATTCTTTTAACTTATTATGGTCAATTTAACAAGCATAAATCAAACAAAGTTTAAGTTTTGGCTATACATGGGAAAACATAATGATAAACTAAGAAATATGACCTATTGGTGCTATTCTTTTACTAGGCTGAACCGTGGAAGACACTGTGGATGTGGCCACAGGTAGCGCTGATGATGCTTTAACACTTTCATTTTTGTCACTTGGATCTTCTTTTTTACGTTTATATGACTGGAACAAGCTACCCTGCTTAATCTGAAAGAAGAAAGTAAGTTATTTTATATTAAATAAACTGTACATATTTTTACTATACTGGATATCCGAAACTGTTCTTAGTAAGTTAGTTCATCCGCATTTTTTTAATATAAAGATTACATGTTTAGTCTTCCATTATTAAAGGGACTTGTTTACAGATTTCCGCATTTTTTTTAAGTATGCCATTAAATGTCTTAACTTCACAGATTTAAGCATCGGAAGTAAAGAACTCAAGTATAATAAAAAGAAAAGTATTTAGAAAAAAAAGAAAGAAAAAAAAACGTGTACCACTGGGGTTCGAACCCGGGACCTCCAGATTAAAAGGCTATCGCCTTAACCACTCGGCCATTCCAACATCTATGTTTAAAACTGCATTATTTACTTTATGTAAGTGTTCCACGTGTTGTCAACAATTTCAACTAAAACAATAGAAACACTCCAATTTTCAAATTATTCCATCGTTTAACGTTACATACGCTTCATAATTTTATCCATTTCAACTGATGACTGCTCATAAACGAACAGTTTTTAAAGTATATTTCTAGGTCCGTACGACCGTAGTGTTATTTTGTTCCCTTGTATACAATGTTCTTCTATTTTTGGAATCGGTGACAAAAAGTTGAAATTTTTTCCATTCGTCAATCTGTGAACAGGTCCCTAACAAAAAATTTAAAAACAAAGATAACACATTCGACAGTGAAACTTTACAGTGTCTGCTTCCTTTACTGGGACACCTTTCTCTGACGGTATTTTGAACATAATTCTTTGCAAACAAGTGGTGTAACAAACTACAATAAAGTCGATTATGTTTGCAAAACAAACCAGTTCAGTGGCAAACTTACGAACAAGGGAGGCAACTAACTGAATTTTAATTAAAGGTTAGAGATCAGTAAATTTAATCACCACGGTGTCCCGTAGTAGAGAGCATATACGTCGGATTTTCTCGTAACTTTCAGGCCTTTTGTCAGACCTGATTCATGAGCTTTACACACTAACTCATCGACTCATTGTGTGCCAAGTGATTTTAAAATCCCTCCATCCATGGCCAAGTTATAGTGTGGACAAGCAAAAAAGCCTATCTATAATCAAAGGGCAATTACTTCCTCAAAAATAATCAGATTAAAACGACCAGTTCGAGTTATAGGCCTTTTCCAAAACTAGGTTACTTCCCGTGCGTAATCACGAGTGATGTCATCTGTTCACTTCCGGCGACTTTTATTGATTAGATCTGTAAGGCCGTTGTGTAATAACGCAGTCACGTTACCATCTATTTATAGTATGTCTGTAAGGCGGGATAATCGCATTCAGGTCACAATACACTAAATAAATAAGAGATGTAAGGCTGTACTCTCTAAATAAATCAACACGTTTAACTCAAAGACATATTTTTAGGATTAGACACTTTAAGATTGGAGACTACAGTATGACACTTGCGCTGAGGCGGGTTACATTCAACTAGAAAGTAGCCGCTAAAACGATGGTGATAAAACAGTCAACTTTGTTTAGTGTCGAGTTATTTCTTACATAACACATGACATACCCTTTTTATTGCTTAAATCAATTCAGCTTAGAATGCTCTTTAAGAAAATTATGGTTATCAGGGTCCCTATGTGCAAAATGTTGCATTTATTTTTGGTTAAAGTTATCGCTTTTACATTGAATTACATAAGGATTGGAATTAATACATTGTAACCCAAACACAAAACAGGGAGCGGCACGAAAGGGGCAGTGTGTACATAAAATGACCATGTTACTGTGTGGTTTTATTGGCTGTAATAAGTTTCATGGAAAACATGAGAAAAAAATCATGATTTTAATGTGCCATACGCTTTTTACAGAGAAAACCGCTTTTTTTAAGGAAAAAAAAATATAAAAAATTACGGAAACCCGTCTTGTGGATCTTGCAGCACGCTAAATCATGCTAAAACAAAAATGAACACGTTTTGTGCAATATTTATCTCTATTGCATTAAAGTATGTAAACATATGCTAGTATTTTGACTGATTTCTATGAATTAAGTACGCAATTTGACTCAGGCACCCCATATAATCAAAGCACTGAAAAAGCAAGCCAGATTGCTTATCAGGCATCATTCTCAAATGCGTTTTCAAGCATTTCTACTTTGTGGATCGGTCTAAAATTGTGCATGCACATTAGGAATATGTTAATAATGATGTGGAATTTTTTTTTCACGATATCAAAACTTTAAGTTGTCCTCAAGGTCACAATACACTAAATAAATAAGAGATGTAGGGCTGTACTCTCTAAATAAATCAACACGTTTAACTCAAAGACATGTTTTTAGGTTTAGACACTTGCTTTGATATTCTTTTTTGGAGATGTTGGTAGGGTAAGCATTGGTATCAACAAATAAATCACTGATATGTTTTAAGATTGGAGACTACAGTATGACACTTGCGATTAGGCGGGTTACATTCAACTAGAACGTAGCCGCTAAAACGATGGTGATAAAACAGTCAACTTTGTTTAGTGTCGAGTTCTTCTTACATAACACATGACATACCCTTTTTATTGCTTAAATCAATTCAGCTTAGAATGCTCTTTACGAAAATGTATGGTTATCAGGGTCCCTATGTGCAAAATGTGGCATTTATTTTTGGTTAAAGTTATCGCATTTACATTGAATTACACAAGGATTGGAATTAATATATTGTAACCTAAACACAAAACAGGGAGCGACACTAAAGGGGCAGTGTGTACATAAAATCACCATGTTACTGTGTGGTTTTATTGGCTGTAATAAGTTTCATGGAAAACATGCGATAAAAATCATGATTTTAATGTGATTTTTACAGCGAAAACCGCGTTTTTTAAGTAAAAAAATAAAAAATTACGGAAACCCGTCTTGTGGATCTTGCAGCACGCTAAATCATGCTAAAACCAAAAATGAACACGTTGTATACAATATTTATCTCTATTGCATTAAAGTATGTAAACATATGCTAGTATTTTGACTGATTTCTATGAATTAAGAACACAATTTGACTCAGGCACCCCATATAATCAAAGCACTGAAAAGCATTTCTTCTTTGTGGATTGGTCTGAAATTGTGCATGCACATTAGGAATATGTTAATAATGATGTAGAATTTTTTTTCCGATATCAAACTTTAAGTTGTCTTCTAGGTCACAATACACTAAATAAATAAGAGATGTAGGACTGTGCTCTCTAAATAAATCAACACGTTTAACTCAAAGACATGTTTTTAGGTTTAGACACAAAACAGGGAGCGACACTAAAGGTGCAGTGTGTACATAAAATCACCATGTTACTGTGTGGTTTTGTTGGCTGTAATAAGTTTCATGGAAAACATGCGATAAAAATCATGATTTTAATGTGCATTATGATTTTTACAGGGAAAACAGCTTCTTTAAGTAAAAAAATAAAAAATGACGGAAACTCATTTTGTGGATCTTGTAGTACGCTAAATCAAGCTAAAACCAAAAATGAACACGTTTTATATAATATTTATCTCTATTGCATTAACGTATGTACATATTCTTCATATTCTTCATATTTACCGGAAAACATACAATATATTTGATGTTCAATCTTAAGGTTACGCATGCGCAAATAAATTCCTTCTTTGTTACATATAAAATATTCCAAATTTGATCTCACTTTTCACCATGACCAAGCTACTTTCCAATATATCACCATACATTGTTGGAAAGATGAGGACATAACCTTTCGAAAAACAGCATGTCAAAATATTCTATGTGTTGCAACTCAAAATATTTACCTTATACAAAACACACCGGTTTTGACGGGCATGGAGGCTGCCATTTTGCGCATGAATACATGGGCCAAACGTTATGAAGCTGGGAACCACTAGACACAAAGTAGTGCACAAAACAGCCTTTTTTCTTATTGCTTACATATATACCTTTAAAATGATACCAAAACATATCATTTAAACTGTATTTTACAAATTATATGCATCCTGCACTCAACCACATGTGCTTATTGTCTAACTGACCCCGTTTTGGGGTAATTAGACCTTAAACTTGTGTTGATGTCGTAAAAATATATACAAATGTCAACATACGTATATAATATACATCCTGTACTTTATTTATCAATTTATTTTAATTATTATTTTCATTTTTAACAATATTGTCTACTCTTTCAAGATTGACAAACAAACTACACAGTACGTTTAACTATTATTATGCAGTAAAACACAAAAATAGCGATTTCAGTATCTAAGCAACCTATGCCTTCATTCTGTATTCAATTTGCATTATAAAATAAAATAAAATAAATGAGGCTGTTTTTCATAAAATTATTTTGATAAGTAACTCTAAGCTAACATTTTTCTGGCGACTAAAATTACCAAAATAAGGTATCACAGAAAGTTTGAGCGTAATTCCGATGTTTTTGACAGCAACTTGTTATTTAAATTCCATACACATTTGTGTTTAACTTTAAAGCTATTTTCGTTGCAGATATTCTTGTTGTGTGCTAAATATTATACGGTGCTTGAACATGCTTTGTTATAATCTTGAAATATAATGTAACAAAACAACTATCTTTTGAATGACCGTTGGCCACTTTCACTTTTTACATAATTATATGTGACGAGTAACATCACAGCCGAATTAAAGTACGGTAGCAATTCTCAAGAACAGAACAGAACAGAACATAAATTTTATTAGCGACTTGTACAAAGTACATCGTCAAAAACAATTCAATACAAATAAGCAAATGTCATGAGATAGGTTGAAAAGTCATAGAAAGTAGACACGATAATTAACAATATAATCTATTGGAAAAAAAAACAAATAAACAAATACCATATGCAATTTGTATTAATAGGGTGAATCAATCAATTAAGAGTAGTTTACATGGAACTTCTAAGAGCCAAAGCATGTTTTATAAACCTAGCAGTGTTAAGTAACACAGTCCTATTAGGCGTATTTAGTAGTTCAAGAAATTTAAACATGGATGGCTTTTTATAATAATAATTAGACACTGTTTTCAATATAATATTATCAGTGTTTAATAATTTACACCAATATTTTATGATTTTAACATATCTTGAAACATTCAAAGGATAACGACCTAATTCCCCATAAACACCTAATGAAGAAGCATTTGTTTTAAGTTTTAAGATTTGTTTCCAAAATTTAAGATGAATTCTCTCTATTTCCTTTGACTTTGAGCACCCCCAAACCTCAGAAGCATATCCTAAAATTTACCCAACAAAAGCATCAAATAACTGGCATAATAGTTTGGGCTTCAATTTATACTTTTTGCAATTACTAAGTAAAACATTTAATGCCTTTATAGCTTTTCCAGCTAGATACTCTTGGTTAAGACTAAAATTACCCGTGTAATTAAACACAGTACCCAGATAGTTAAAATCATTTACCACCTCGATTTGTTGGTTGTTATTCAACCAATGTTCGTTTGGCAATAATTTTACACGTTTTCTAAATACCATTATTTTCGTTTTATCCGCGTTTACTTTAAGACCCCATTTATCACAATATGTTTGCAAACAATTCAAATTATCCTGTAGCTCACTTGGTGTTTTGGCAAAAATGGCCATATCATCAGCAAACAACAATAGCATAACAACAATATCATCGAGAAGCAATCCTGACTCGACATTATTTTGTAAATATAATTCAATATCTTCGACGAATAAAGAAAATAATATCGGGGAAATAACCTCCCCTTGCCTCAAACCCAATGCACAATCAAAGATATCAGAGTAACTATTACACGCTTTAACACAGGATATAACTTTCTGATACATGTCCCGTATTACTTTTAACAATTTACCTTGGATACCGGTGTTGTATAGCTTAAACCATAATGCATTTCTATATATAGAGTCAAAACATTTAAACATGTCCACGAATACAACATACAAACGTATATTATCATTCAGGTTTTTCTGAACTAGAGACATTAAAACAAAAATAGCATCAACAGTAGAACGCCCTTTGCGAAATCCGAATTGCGAATCCGAAATTTTACCGTTGTTATTACAAAAACTTTCAACACCTTTATTTATGACAGTAGTAAATAATTTCGATAAATAACTGAGTAAAGTTATGCCCCTATAATTATTTACATTATTAGTGTCACCTTTCTTGTGAATTGGAACAATAACTCCTTCGGTCCATTTATCGGGGAAATAACCAGAGCTCAATATAGCATTAAATATGTCGCAAACACGCGATGATATTATGTCGATGCTTTCAATAAAATATTCATTCAACAAACAATCGTTACCTACTGATTTTCCATACTGTAAAGCAAAAATAGCACGGTTACTTATCAACACAAATGGCCGTGAACTATGTTCATCGTATACATGAGTGCACGTGGCTTCGAAAAGCGAGTTTTTTGGTATATGTTACCGTACCGTATCGAATACAATTATATATATATAATTGGGTTGTTATAGTCAAGTAAATCGTTTATTTTCAATGAAAATCAAACAGCGCAATGTAAACATTTTCGCATTCGTCAAAATAATCGTCTTCCACGTTTTCCTCGAAGGGGCCTTCACTTTCTTCATGCTAAATCTCTGAAGCAAACAGTTCATAGAGTCTTATGGAACCGTCTGAGGTCAGCTGATCTGTACAGGGGTCGACAACTGTATCCGGACTGCAGCTGTAGTTTTCTGACCAATGATCGGACTGATTTTGAAATGTGGATGTTAAAAGTTGTGACAAATATGAAAATAATTTCAATAATTTTAATATGCCAGTGTGCACATGTCAAACCATGTACAACGCGCAAACCTGTATAATGAAGCTTTAAAAGTACCAAGTATGTGTAATTACGTAAATGAGTAGACATTAGTTTATTTTTAAGTTTTATGGTGATTAAATGCAAAGCCCAAATTGTGAAACCATTTTCATTAGCTTATAACACATTATAATAACATAGAAAATTTAAGGTTAAAACATTAATTTTTCGTATGTTTAAACCAATTTATACATTAATATACATGTTGAACAGAACTTCCATTACTGAAAGTATACAAAACTTAGCATAAACGTGTCTTCATGGTGATTCACCTGTGCCAGTGACTGCGGTGATGCGAATGTTTGTCCATGTGTTTGTTCAAAGAGGTATGCTCGATTTGTTGTAGGTACTGGGGTGCACGGTATGTCGGAGTTGTACTGTAGCTCGTTGTTATGTGATGAGGAAAGCTTCAATGCCGTTTATAAGTCGTTGTTGATGATTTCGGTAGTTCGGTAGCGAGTTCTTGTTGTATTACTATGTTTTGAATAGTGTTGATGTCTGAAAGTATTGCGTGGCTTAGTTGCTGAAGACAATTGTGCTGATTTTGTTGCCGCTCGACGTCGATTTCATAATCCACTATTTCCTGTCGCATATTTTCAATTTCCTAGCGTGTTTTACTGATTTGTTGTGAAATGTGCTGATGTTCGATGTGTTGTTGGTATAGGAAACTCTGCATGGTGCTTATTATGTTATTTTGTAAATGAAAGTGGAAATCGTCAATGTTTTCTGGCACAGGCAAAGCTTTGAATTGCCCTGTCTTCGTTTGCTGGAGAAGCTGCAATGGAAAACTCACGTTGTTAGTAATTTCCTGGTACACTTGTCCCATAGTATTAGAAGCATCGTATCGAGATCAGATTTGAAACTTAAAACGGGCCGAATGAAATGTGTATTTTAGATAAAAAAATTACAATGATAACTTTTCAGAAATAAACATTTTACCCGTCCGGAAAAATATTTTAATTTATTGGTGATATTATTAAAAATATATTCTTTAGCAATATAGAATAGACATACACATGTTTACATGTATCATCTGGAATGTTAAGAGGGGCGATTGATATACATGCATAATAGTCTATTACACACAAAAGTATATACAAATAGTAAAGGCAACGTAAATTATATTATATATATATGTAAAGTATTATACATGCACCAAACAACGGTGATCTGAAAAGAAGTATCCAAACAAAGATACTAGTTTTGTAGTTTTGTTTCTATCTACAGTATTATATAGATAACTAAACATCTCGAATGTTTAAGATGGGACGCTTTCCCGTCATCTCTGTATGCGTGCGCTATTGGTTAGACGTTTAGATTTACTACTCTTTACCACAAAATACTAACACTAAACATTGTACCCGATAATTTGGTTGAAAACCCACATCTCCGTATCGATTCCATCCGATCGTTTGCGTAAATATCAGGTAATTACTGTATTTCTCACTCATGGTGAATGCGTTGTCGTCCATATTTGCTGCTATGCAATCGCGCGATATAGCAACCTGGGTTATGACCTTTAACGTTTATGACGTTCCGACGTTATTTATTAAATGACGTCATTAAAATCATAAACTTAAGAAATAATTGACGGGTAACTGTTGGTTACTGCGGTAATAACCAACGGTTTGGAGTTCCGATGCGTAGGAATTAAACAAACATCGGAACGACAAACCGTTGGTTATTAACGCAATAACAAACTGTTACCCGTCAATTATTTCGATTCTAACACGATCTTATATAAAATTCGTATTTTTAAAGGTTATAAATGAGAACTATATTTATCTATACTCCGCCCATTTTCCGAGAAGTGCATTCACACATGCGTATCTGTGACGTCAATAAATCATAACAATTCCAAATGACGTCTGCTTTATTGATAAACATTGAGCGAATGACGTCATACTTACCGATATAATACAGTGAAAATATCATTCAAAAAGCGCAAATTAAAAACATATCAACAAAACGTAAACGTTTTTATGAACTTAAGTATAAAATATGTAGTACAAATGTGGTTTAATTGCGCTACATAATCACAATTTGCTATCGCGCGTTTAAGCACGTGCATTTGACGGAACAATTTCTTCGAATTTCAGGAACTATGTTCAAAACATTAAGCTCCGCCCATAATTTGTTGTAGAATAACCCACAGTTATTTTCATACTTTATCTATGGACCACTAGCCGCGTGCCGTGGTAGAATGGTAATTCGAAAATCATAAAATGGTAATTCGTTGCATTACTAGAACACAACGTATTTGTATACTTGTACATTATCTAAATGTATATTCTTCATTTATAATAATTAATGCAAAATCAGTTGCTATATGTTAAATGGAGAGAGACCGTGCACTTATGAAACATTGTTTATTCACATATAACTATTTCATATTTGGCTTTTATTTTACGATATAGATTTGCCTAGAAACGGCATTAGATTTATTTACATAACGTTCTACGTATACGTTTGTACTGCTAAGCGAAGGTACAGTAACACATTGCCAACAAGCATTGTCCGTGACACACGGACCTACAGAAAAAAAGGGGGAAAAAGGGAACCAAATATATTCATAATGATAATAATAATAATAGTAATAGTAGTAGTGTCTTGTGATTATTTGTGAAAGTTTGTCAATTCACTAAAAACGAAATGAATACTGAGCTCGCGTAGCTGTGCACTTGATAGCGATGACTATTAGTGTTTGGGCCTGGCTGTAATTGGCGCCGCGCATGGGAGGAGAATCTATTACATTGTACAAACGCTTGCCTGAAGTCCCTGAATCAAATCGAGAGGTACATTCTTGCATTATTGGGTTGAAGATTATTATTCGTTTAGAAATCAATTATTTTTTAAAGCGTATAAAAGCTAAAATCGTGCATTTAATTGCTGTTCAATTACGAAACAGAGTGAGAAAGCTAATATCTTTAACACTTTTTTTTATAAACCAGTCAAACAATGACCAATGCGCAATACCCACACTACCGATTGTCACAGTCAGTAACCAACAAGGCTTCAGTAATCTCAAAATTAAAATACACGAAGTTAAACTTGTTCTCAAGGGTTTGCCTTTAGGAAAAGCATCTGGACCTGATGGCCTTAACAATCAAATACTCCGCGAATTATCTTCAGAACTATCCGGCCCTCTTTGCTCGCTTTTCAACCTCTCCCTACGCCTGAGTACCTTTCCGTCAACGTGGAAAGAGGCCAATGTTTGTCCAATTTTTAAAACCGGTGACCCATCTCTTGTTAACAATTACCGACCTATATCTTTACTCAACACTATTGAACAAGCTATTGAAAGACTTGTTTTCAAGAATACATACAATTGCTTTCATGACAATAATACTTTGACCCCGTTTCAATCAGGTTTTCTCCCCGGCGATTTCACTGTCAATCAACTAACGTACCTGTATAATATGTTTGCCAAAGCTGTTGATACAGGGAAAGAAGTAAGATAGTCGTCGGTGATATATCTAAAGCTTTTGATAGAGTCTGGCATGACGGCTTAATTTTCAAACTAAACGCAATTGGACTAACTAACAATATCTTGAATTGGTTCAAATCATACCTTTCTAACCGCCGACAACGAGTTGTCCTACCCGGCTCTTGTTCTCAGTGGAACATCATATCTGCAGGTGTTCCACAGGGCTCCATACTTGGCCCTCTATTGTTCCTTGTTTATATCAACGACATTGTTAATGACATCAGCGCCAACATCAGATTATTCGCGGATGACACTTCACTTGCTATTATTGTTGACAATCCAACCCAAGCTGCTAATACACTGAACAATGATCTCCAAAAACTCTCTAACTGGGCATCCAAATGGCTAGTAAATTTTAATCCTAATAAAACAGAACCTTTGATTGTATCTAGAACAACACAAGAACACGTGCACCCCACCACACTACATGAACAATACACCAATCAAAGAAGTTTCTATACACAAACACTTAGGTATATTATTTACTAACACATTAAATTGGTCAAGTCATATTAATTATGTAAAGGATAAATGCTGGAAAAGGATAAATATAATGAGAAAACTAAACTTTAAGCTAGATAGAAAGTAACTTAAAACCATATACACTTCATTTATTCGCCCAATTCTCGAATACGGTGACATTTTATTGATAACTGTTCACAAGCCGAAAAACATGAATTGGAAAAAATTCAACATGAAGCTGCAAGAATTGCAACTGGCACCCGTAAACTGATATCAATTGATAGGCTAATATCAGAAATTGGTTGGGAATCTCTAGAAACTAGACGCTGCAAACACCTACTCATTCTTTTTTACAAAATGAAAAATGCCCATGTCCCCGATTACCTTGCTAACCTTATCCCCCTAACAATAGGTGGGTCTGTTCCATATTCGTTACGGAATAGTAGCGACTTTCAACAAATCCCTTTCCGAACATTTTATAAAAACACATTTCTACCTGCAACTATAGCCAGTTTTAACTCGCTACCTGATCATATACAAAATGCCTCATCTATTTCCTCATTTAAAAACTTGTTAAACGCCAACATAGAATCTCTTCCACAGCATTACTATTATGGAACGCGTAATATCCAAATTTTACATACTCGACTCCGAACTAATTGCAGTGCTCTTGCTGCCGATCTCTTGTACAAGAATATCATTGAATCACCTAACTGTCTATCTTGTGGAGTAATTGAAGACTGCAATCACTTCTTCTTTCACTGTACGAAGTTCAGAGAACCACGTGTTCAGCTACTCAATGGTGTGTCACAGATCTGCTCTCCAACCCTATATGTGCTTCTGTATGGCGATCTCTCGCTCTCAGGCGATCAAAATAGTACTATATTCAAACATGTTCAATCCTACATCCAAAGTTCAAAGAGATTTTAGCCGCCCGCCTAATTTCATCCATCTATGTCTCCCTGTTTTTGTTTATCTATCATTGTTTTTTTTTTCAAATACTTATATAAACAAATTCATATCTTGCATTTCGCTTCAAATGTGCATGTTGTACTTTGCCCAATCTTTTATTATGTCTCATTTTGTTATCGTTCTTATAATTATTCTGCCACGTCATGACATAATGCATGTAATGTTATCATATATCGAGAGAGGGCTTCAATAAGGACCACCTTTAAGCCCAATCCCATGTCGACTTGTAATGATATATTATGTTATTATGTCCTAATAAGTATGTTTAAACCAAACAGAGTGAGAGGCTACACTGCAAACAGAGGAAGCGACCTGCTTCAATTACAGGTTCAACATAATTCAATAGTACATATCTCGCAGTGTTGCAGGCTAGCAGCCGATGTCAATTTTGTCAAAATACTTGCAACACGCATCAAGAAAACTTTATCATAGACTTAATACTGAATAGATGTATAATCTCACCAAGCATGTTAATATGAATAACGGTTGTGTTTTATTTGGAATGATTTTGAATTACATTGTACATTTTTCTTTCCAATACTCCTGTAGAGGTTATTGAATGTATAGAGGTTATATACCCTTCTATAATAAGACTACGAATTAAAGCATCGGAATACGTTGAAATTAAATACCAAACATTTGATTTAATGTTATTGTATTTCTTGTTCCTATTATAAATTCTTCATCTATTATTATACATAATTATACACAAAAACTCTTGAGACATTTGTTTCCTAAGGGATACTATTTCATGTCGCCATCATCTAATACAGTTGAACACCGCTATTTCGAACACCGTTAATTCGAATTAATCGCTATTTCGAACTATTTGTTTCGGTCCAGATTTTTTCCCTTCTTTATTTAACTAAAATCACAATCATTAATTCGAAATTGCCTATTTAGAAATCATCTCTATTTCGAACTAAAATTCCGGTCCCAACTACGTTTTTCATACGTCATCAGTGTTTATTTCGAAGAGTCACACCTAGCCCAAGCTGTCTATCAAAGGTGTGATGACTTGGCAGTGGTCGCTCGGTTAAGTGAAGTTTTCGCATCTTCCATTGTTTTCGGGTTTGACAAGTGATGACTGACGCGTGGGTGAATAATCAGCATTAAGTGGATATACGGTAGAGTTGGTTTAAACAGTATTTATTATTAAGACAATTTGACATGACATATAGAAGACATACATGGAATAATGGATAAGAAAACATTGCTCTGTACTTATCGAATGACTTCCGACTTAAAATGTTACTACTTTAGTAAAGTTAATCTACATTCCTGTCAAGCTTCCAGTACTGATGTAAATTCAAAATCAAGGTAACAACCTGTATGTTGTTTACCTTTAAACATTCTCACTGTTTGAAATTAGATAAATATTTATAATTGATACTATTTAAATGTATTATTTACATGTTACATGCCATGCATGTTTTCTTGGTCTGTTTGTATAACGATAAGCTTGTAATGCTTAAGTTAAATAAATATTCTGTTCTGTTCTGAAAAGAAAACAAGTTACTGAAAACTTAGAGTTATAATTGTGAGTAACAAACGGTTATAATTGCGAGTAACAAACAAAGCTGACAAATTTACAATCTTTACAATGTTATTTATGAACCTGAATTATACATGTGAACATCGTATACACACACGGTAATATTTAACCGCATGAACAATTTTCAAAACAATAACACGTATTAGTACAATGGAGAATATCGCCAAACTTTATGTAGTGGTTACTTCCCATATAAGTTTACGGTAACCACTGCCTTCACAAGTAAAATCCTACCTAATCTGAAAGTATTATGTGTTTGTATTAATTCACGTTTACTTATTTCATGCAACTCAGTGCAATTTTCTACACAGGTGGAGTTTTAATATATCGTTTGGGATCAACAAAGGGAAATGAAAATAACTAATTCAAACTTAAAACCATAATTAAAATTGTCGAATCATTATCACGTGGTTTGATTTGACGACAGGGATTTGATTTCAGCTTTGATTGGAACCAGTCAAATGTCTGTGTGGAGGTTCGATCATCGATATTTCAAACTTTCCTAATTGTAACTATTTTCGTCGGTCCGAACGACTTCGAAATAACGGTGTTCAACTGTATAATTATATGTTTTGGTTATCAAATGGATGTCAAAACATATCTTGTGTGAATGTGCCCTGGTGATTGTTTTTATTCGGTACAGCATAAATACTTATGTGACCGCCCATTAATAACATGCTGATATACATTTACGCTAATATTTTCTTGCATTGCAAATCTTTAAATTTTGATTTGCCCCACAAATCGTAAAATATATATGCTAATATGAATTATTTAGATTATTCAAGTATCATTGATGACAAACATGAGACGGTAAGATCAGATTATTGTACGGACATTACATAAAGTTGGAATTTAACAAGGATTTTTGTAGGTTCGTTTTTTTAAAAGGATCTTAATTTTATAATTACAACCCCGGGATAATACGAGTTTACTGTTTTATTAATTTAATCATACATAATTTACTTTTATTTACTTCCTTTTCTTCTTTTACGCATCGTTTTTCTTGTTACTTTTGTGTTCATAGATATAATCAAGTGATGTAACATGTTACTTACAGATTCCAATATGCACGTATATAACATATTCATTAACGTTTTGTTTTTATCTATTTTTACAGAAAATATCCACTACGCACGTTTGAACTACAATGTATCTACTTTTTGCGCAAAGAAGCACGGCGATCCTCTGTTTTATTTTTTTCGAGTTTATTGAGCATATATTTATGCATTAAATATTGAAAATTGAGGACTTTGTATGGAACAGATTTTGTTGTATACTCAAAACCAAACTTTATAATGTTACAAAAACGTTAGATTTTTTTCGCAACAAAACTGGATAAAAATCAATTTTGGCACAGATAATAATATTTCACCATGTTACAGATTGCTTTCGTACAACAAGTCATTTTAAATAATAGAATGTCGTCATTTTTTTATCAATCAATGGTCAATACCAGTTGTTTTTTTTGCTGAAATAAGAACAACACAATAAATTCTAAATTGCATTTACGGGCAGGTCATTTACATGCATTTTCTACAAAATCTAAATTGGTGACCACCCATTTTGTATGTTTTCATTGTATTAGCCATTGAACGATCTGAAAAATATTTGAAAATGAAAAATGTTCATGGAAGGAAAAAATGTTTATAAATCGCCTTAAAGAAACTGAAAATAATACGTAAACAAACCACATACTAAGAGAACTTTAATTTCATGTATAATTCAACAATAATAGCCCGTCTGAAAAATACAATCATTCAACCTTTGACCTTTTTACTTCATTTTGTAATTCATCATTCTTTCTTTTCTCCGTCTGTTCTACTTTTTCATTCTGATTCATAAAAGTTTTACCACTAATTTCATCGCGTATCTCGTCATCTATAAAAAAAATAGAATTAGCAACATTGTGTCCATGTTTCATAATAGTACTACTTAAATTTAAGTCTTCAAACTCTTTAGAATTCTCACATACTTGTCCCTGAATCTCTTTAGCATGTTCATTTTTCTGTTCCAAATCTGCACCTACACCTTCAACGGTTTCACATTTCTCAGATCCCGCTACACATGTCCAACTCTCTATCATTTCCAGCCGTTTCTTCAGTATTTCTTCCAAGTCCGCTACGCTACTTCCCCTGTCCTCTGCCATGTTTTCTGCTGAGCCATTAGCCGAACTTAACTGTTTAACCTTCACGTTTTTTTTCTGCATGATCGAAGCCTCCATGTGAGCCCCGTACAAGCTCTCGAAGATTGGCTTCATGTGGTAGAGAAGATGTAGTTGATTTGCCTTTATCTGTAACAGTAAATATTATGTCAGATGATAAATTGCCTTTATCTGTAATGGTTAATTTTATGTCACATGATGTCATCTAATTAATGGGTTATTGAACAGATGTAGTTGGTTTGCATTTACCTGTTCATTTCAGTAAATATATTAATTACTGTTTAAGCAATAAAACTTTACATTCTTTACATTATTAAAATACTACATGTTTGATTGTATTCATTAGCCATCATCTAATTATTGTATCCATTGTCTGTATTCATTTATATGTAATTACCTTAGGGATATATGGAAATATAAAAAAATACTGAAAAGACGGAATAACTGCAAACATTTACAGAAAACGAAATAAGTACTAGGACATGAAATATATAAGAATGTTTAAGTGATGATAACAAACATTTACTGTGTTTTGCAAAACATGAAATACCTTTATCAGAAAACCTTCAATCACATTTCCTTCTAAATTCTACTAAATCACCATGTATACAATATTATACATGTATAAGTATAAAATGGTACACGGCGATTAGAAAGAACAGAATTGAACAGGTAAGTAACCAACAATATATAACCATTCATATTAATTCGCAAACAATATTACGGAAAACATAAATAAAATTTGGGACAGACAATTGGGACAGAACATGTTACCGTCATCAGATCAAATGCATATCCAACGTTTTCGGTGAACAGGGGAGTGAACTGTGGAATGTTAGGCATTTTCTGTGAGAAGTGGGTGAGCAAGGTGTACTTTGCTGCCATCTTCCTGCCGACCAGAATTGCTTCACTGGTTACACTGCAGCAAAAACGAATACAGTATTCTACAACTACTACTACTACATCACCTAATACAACTATTACTACTATTTCTCCATTATGACTTTAAGAAGTTATTTCTTCATTCAAATGCGATATTGACTATGCGTCTGTTTATGTATAGAAAGCACTGCTGGGTTAATGCAGTTAAAACATATTTCTGGCTTCATGGCATGCCCAATGTATGACTGCTTATGTAGATATAGGCTAGAATTAATCTGGAATATACAAAAGCAAAAAGTTGTCATTGAAACTGAAGAGCACATGATATCCAGCAGAATCATTATGAAAATTCATCTGTAACATGATGTGAGTGTTTTTATGACAAATACAATGTGATTTCTTTATTCAAACAAAACCCACAGGCAACAGTATTAAAATTACAAATACTAGTAGCCTAAAATTCTTATCTATTAAACTGCTGAAAGAATGGTTACCTATGGCGCTTATTCAAAGCATGGTCAATTTCAGAATCATTGAACGTAGCCTCGTGGATCAATATATCACAGTTCCTGCCTGAAAATACAAGAATACTTGATCATTCAATGAAAACTACAAAATGTAGATTCAAAAGATATAAACTTATGAAGTTTTGCTTCACTTGATACAACTGGACAAATAAACCATAGCAAATGATAATTTTGCTCATTAAACACCAACCGTTTTTTTCATTCTGTATGATGTATAATAATTCTGTTGGCCTACAAAGTTAAAATGCAGTGCATCATGCAATGTAAAGAACCAGCAAAAGTCATTCTAAATGAAATGCTACCACCATACTGCTGCTACTGCTACAACTACTACAGCTACAGCTACTACTTATACTACTAAAACTAGAATTGTCACAATAATGATGAATATGATATGCATTTTATGATGTTGCACATGTGAACCAAATATTATTTAAATATGTCAAGCCTTTCTTTCAGTTATCATCTTAAAACTGTGTTTTTAAGTCGAAAAGGGGCCATAACTCGGTCAACATTTAGTGGTTGTAACTTGACCTTTATTTTATGATGTTACCAGAAAATATTTGAATATGTCAAGCCTTTCTCGAATTATTGTCTGGAAACCGTGTTTTAAGGGAATTTAAGTTGAAACGGGGCCAAAACTATGTCAACATTTAGTGGTTTGTAACCAAAGTCGAACTTTACCTGTATTTTATGATGCGTACCAAATATTAGTTGAATATGTCAAGCCTGTCTTGAGTTATCGTCCAGAAACCATGAAAACCAACCGACAGACTGACAAGCTCACTCCTATATACCCCATCCCCCTAACTTTGTTTGTAGGGGTATAATTACTACTACTTCTACTACTACAACAACATCAACTAATATATGTACTACTTCTACTACTCACTTCTTCATTCTGACTTTTTCATCCAGTTGCGATATTGACCCTTGGTTTATATATGGTAAACACAAATAAAATAGGAAGTGGCACTAACCTGCATTGACCATGGTCTCACAAGGCATCGTATCCCCAGAGTAAACCAACTTCCAGCCATCACTGTGTTGCATAACAAGTCCCGCTGATGGCTTTGTGTGCATCACTTTACACAACTGCAGCTGTAAAACAAAGTAAAATAAATCACTACATAACAGAGTTGTTATAGGTACAACTAATAACATGGGGCATTATGTATAAACAAAACAAAACCAAACCGAAATACATGTTGTGTTTAAGTCATGCATTACTATCACATGATAATGACAAATATATTTTGCAAGCACACTGTTCACAAGTATAGTAATGGAAATCGTTTGAGCTGATTTGAAGCAATGTTTACATTGAGTCAAATGCTGCTGGTTACTTACATCTGTGAGGGAAATCCTTGACTTGATCTTTTGTA
This sequence comes from Congeria kusceri, assembly GCA_027627225.1. Classification (NCBI taxonomy): domain Eukaryota; kingdom Metazoa; phylum Mollusca; class Bivalvia; order Myida; family Dreissenidae; genus Congeria; species Congeria kusceri. The sequence goes on along the minus strand of CM051031.1, from coordinate 48,770,027 downwards.
ACATCCCTTCCCTCGCATTGTGGCTTGGATTGAGTAGAACACTGTGGGGGAAGAACCTGCAACAAGAAGTATATACATTATAACACTTGTTTCACATATTTTCCCTTGACATAATAAACTACTTACATGTATGATTTTAATTAATACAGGTAACCTATAATTATCATTATAACGCTAACAAATAAATAGTGATTATCATGGTTACATGCATGATGATGATGATCATCATCATCAGCACCACCACCACCAACACCACCGCCATCTCCATCACTATCTGACAGAAAAACAACAGTAGAGAAACACTACAGGTCTGGTTTGAGCAACATTTCTTTACCAGTAACTTACTCAAAGTCTTGTGAAATATCCAGAACGTGTTTGGAATACAGCCGTATCCAGTTGATGAGGAAATAAGGCGCTAGGAGAAGGGGGCAATGGGCATCTCCTGAATATGGTACACGAGTTTCACGAATGGCTTTTAATATGGAGAACAATCCCTGGAAACACAAGAATATAATGTAATGCAATAACAATTAGAGCCTAACTGTAAAACAATTGGGATGTCAACATGGGCAAAATCAAAGATAGCACTCTTTTTGGAAGAATTTCATTTTAACTCTATAGCGTTAGTCATAGACATAGTGAACTGTTTGCATATGATTTTTTGTAAAAACATAAGTTAATTTTAAACATTTAGATTTTCTGTTCAAACACGATCAACTGGGCAACAGGAGAGCCAAAAAGTACAAAAGGCAGTGCCAAGTTATTTTGTTTCAGATCCAACTCTGTGGATTTGGTTCCGATATTTTTTTCCAAAACAGGGCCAAGAAATTGTGTATCTTACTCCATGGTGGTCAAAATGCAGATGCGACACGAAGATTGCTTTGGTTTGAGCCAGAATCTGATTGGTTCTCTCTCTGCCGTACAACATGATCATCTGATGGAGTGTGCCTTCCCCGCAGTCCAGTAACATGTACTCCTCCTGTCTGAAAACATGGAGAGAGGGAGGTGTTTAGTGACCATACTTTTTCCACGCAATTTGGCTGTATACCGGTAGATACAGTCCTCTTGTTTTATGAATGACAGTCTCATTAAAATCATCTCCAGTTTGATGCTACATTACTACACGCTTGAGAGCAAACCTTAGGATTTGATTTTGATGAGATTCTATGAATCATAACATACATCTATCTGACCTCTACTACTTACTCTTTTAACAATAAAAGTATAAGCAAATACATTGTTAAAAAAGTTTAATTTTGACCTATGTTACAGTTTAACCAGGATTATCGCAATAGTTTCCCTGGTCTAGTCTATTCCATCAGTATAGTCATGCACCAGGCTTTCAGGCATATTTCTTCACATTTTAGGATGCAGCTAACAAGGTGGGTAATATTCAGAACATTTACACAGTTGTAAATGCATTCAGAGTTAAACAGTAATTTATTAAGACGGGGGATATCTCTTCAGCGGTTTAACCAACATTTACCATGGGCTGCTATAGACACTGTGTAAGTACCTTAACGTTACAAGAATACCCGATGCCCCTCGTTTTGCCGATGGTCGGGCAGAACCGGTACCAATGAACGTTATCTCTGGATAGTCCTTATCAAACATCGCTCCTGTAATAACAGAAGACAATGTACAGAATATTTTACATACATGCTTATTGTAAATATGTCTAAAACAACAAAAAGTCACAATAACATCAGTACCGAAAAGAGACTTACAATTGCATCTAACATTATGAATGGTGAGTGAGGGTTGATGATACCTACATATATTCCTTATAATATTATAATTTACTTTCACATCTGATAACGTGCATTTTATCTTCGAAGCATCAAAACTGATGGCTATTAAAAGTCCATACAAAGTTTATGGTTGCTGCCAAGCATGTGTGTATAATAATTATGCAAAAGTACTGTTGCTGGTTCTTGTTAAATATTAAACATTAACAACACAATCGCATCATAGTGTTTGAACCAACCTGAAGTGCACCATCTAACATTGTACCTTGGTCATAATTTTGCAGACGAAGCTTAAACCTGTCCATCTCTTTATCAACAGACTCTTTGCTGTGTTCCTCTTTGCTGGCGCCGCCACGTCTGTTCAGCTTTAGGACATCTTCAAGAATCTTCTCCTTTGCAACCTCCATTGCCTTGGTGGCATCAAATTGTGAAATCTGGTCACTACAATCGACAAAACGCTGTCATTGATTAGACTTACTGTTTGCCAAGAATGTATTATTTACTTTTAATACTGTAAACATGTAATATGGTTGTTATAAACATTTAATATCTTAAATATTTTGTTGACGTGAAGTGTGATCAGGGAATATAAAGGAATATAAATATTGGCAACATAATTTACAATGAATGTAACATAGACTGCTAAAATCGTAGGGTTGCGAGTTGAATTGGAATGATATTCTTTGGTTAAGTTATTAGTTATTGCTATTTTCATCAGAGGTCACCAGCATGTTGCTGTAACACACGGCATCCAATTTCCATAAACTAACTTAAACATTAGACAATCATTCTCAAAGATATTATTCACATCATATTTACCTAATCTTAGTTGCATGTTTGTAGCTATTATCTGGCAACCCTAATAGGTATAAATTAAAGTAATGTGACTAAATTGTTGCATTTCTTTTAACAAGAGCTGTCGAAGGACAGCGTGCTAGACTTTTCTTGAATTTTTCAGAGTAACTGTTATTTGTTGTAAAACAGACTGTTTTGATAGAAGTGGCCAATTAAACAAAGTTAATTTCATTCTCAAGTTATACTGAGCGGAAAGCATTTTTTGAATTTTCAAAACAGTGATCTTGACCTTGACCCCACCCACACAATTGCAATCTCATGCAATGTCTCGCTATATGCTCTCTAAAAATTATGGTCTCTAAAAATTGAGTTTCATTAAAATAATTTCAATTTGTTCTTGAGTTATTGAGCAGAAATATTTTTTTTTCTATTTTTATTAACAGTGACAATGACAATGACCCCACCCAACCCAACCCAAATGCAATCACAAGTAAAGTATTTTAAGGTATCTATGATGAAGATTCATTCTCGAGTTAGAGAGTGGAAATCAACAGTTGATGACACCACCCTATCCGCAGGCATGTACAATTTCTAAGTGTAAAAAGGCCCATATTTTGACAAGTTATCAAGATTGGCCTATGGGTTCATTTTAATATATGGAATAAGTGTTGAATAAAATCCCTCAAGCCATTCCTGAGAAACTACATTTGTAGCTTACTGAAAAACTGTAGCCTATCCAAATAGCTTCTATGATAAATATCTAAGTGTAAAAAGAAGAGCCATAATTTTGAAAATTTTTAAATCCCTCAAGACATTCCGGAGAAACTAGCTTACCAAAAACTTATCCAAAGAGCTTACATCTAAAATGTCTATGCATAAAACGGCGCATGATTATGACAAATTAAAACTATAGTTACCAAACCTGGATTGTAGGTTCATGTTGACATGGGGAGTAAATGTTTTAAGTTTGAATGAAATCCCTCAAGCCATTCCTGAGAAACTACCTTACCAAAAAACTTTAACCTAGCCCGGACGTCGACAGTGGGGCCAGTAGAATAGCTTACCTTTTCTTTGAAAAGTCGAGCTAAGAATGTGTTGCAAGTATTGGTCATTTAGAATTCAGAAGTCAGAAAGACAATTACAATACATACCAGTTAAATCCTTTAGAACGATGTGGCCTCATTATGTAATTCAGCAGGTAGCAACCATGCACAGTGTTGGCGTCCTGCGATATCTCGGGCCTCACTGTGCAAGGGAATCCACGAGGTAGTGGGAAGATGTCACCGTGAATGTGGTTGCGCACTGCGCATGCGTTGTGAAGTTCTGGAAGATAGCTCATTTCTGCAGACTCATTGAGGATCAAGTGACGGCAGTCATAGCTTTAAAAGAAACACCAAGATATCACTTTAAAATTGCATTTAGACACAGAAGTACACTTTAAAATGTTTATTGAGGTATCTATTTTTTCCTTACTTTTAATTCAAAACATTTAAGGTATCTATTGTTTCTTTCAATTCTTTAATTCAATCAATTAATTGTTAATAATTTTATAATGTATGACCATAAATTAAGTACTGGATACATAGGATTTAATAGGGATTAAATAATTGCATATTATAAAGCACAGTAATAAAAATGTGTGTTCAACGATAAGTGCTTTTTGGGTGTCAACGCTTAACAATAGGGTGGTGATAACAGTCTGCAAGACCAGTGAAGTCATCATAGCCCCCGGTTTAATTAAGTAAGGGTCTCAGCTGACTGCAATTGATTGATATACCTAATCCTAATAAAACCTCGTTATTGGTTACTTACACAGAATACCAGGAGTGTTTTGAAAATAGATCGGTCTCTGATCACTTAGTGTCTTTTTGAAGTAGTTGATTTGAATTTATTATAAAATATAATAAAGCTACAATAACGTCTCTCGGTATAATCAACATGACAACGCTAATTTCATTTATAAGGATGCTATATTTCGTTTGTGCAAGCATGTTTATAAAGTATAAAGTAACAAGAGATGTTGGTAAAACATGTATGCCCCCCGACTTGCAGCCAAGTTGTGAATATGTGCAATTGTTAAGAATTTTTTTAAATATGCAAGCCCAAGAGAGGTCTCGATATATGGTATCTATGTATGAAGTTGCATTAAAATATCTTGATGCGTTCTCAAGTTATTGAGCGGAAACAGTTTTTCTATTTTTAGCAATGGTGACCTTGACCCCACCCACCCCATATGCAATCCCAAGCGAGGTCTCGATATAAGGTATATATGTATGAGGTTTCATTAAAATATCTCTATGTGTTCTCAAGTTAATGTGCTGCAACCATTTTTTCTATTTTTAGTAATGGTGACCTTGACCCCACGAACCCCATATGCAATTCCAAGCGAGGTCTGAATATAAGGTATCTATGTACAAACTTTCATTAAAATATCTTGAGGCGTTCTCAAGTTATTGAGGGGAGACCATTTTTCTATTTTTGGTGTTTCTGGTCAGATCTTGATTATATTCGACTTCAATTGTAATCTCATGGTCATAGACAAACTGTGCAAGATTTGTGAAGATTGGATGGTCTGTATCCAAAGTCAAACTTGACCTGTATTTTATGATGTTACACCCAAGGACCTAAAATAATTTTAATATGTGAAGCCTTTCAAGAGATATTGTCAGAAAACCGTGTTTTTAGAGATTTTAAGTCGAAAAGGGGCCATAACTTTGTCAACATTTGGTGACTTGACCTGTAATTTATGATGTTACACCTGCGTTGTAAAAATTATTTAAATCCGTCAAGCCGTTCATGAGTTATCATCCGGAAACAGTGTATATGTATTTGGAAAAATACTGGGGCCATAACTCTGTCAACATTTAGTGGTTTGTAACCAAAGTCGAATTCAACCTGTATTTTATGATGCTACACCTGCATAGTAACTAGATGCCTGTTGGCAACATGTCCAGTCCATTGAAAGCAAGAAAGCAACTTGTATTGTAATTAATTTAAAATCTCATTTTCTAACAAGCAGATCTCCTTCTTCGACCTCTAAGTGTAATCTTTACCTTTGAGCTAGGAAACAGATCCTGCGTGCAACACACTTTCTCCACATGTTGAACATTTGTGGCAAGTTGTTTGAAAATTCCCTGATGACTGATGAATAAAAAGTCCGGAAAAGCTGAATTATGCCCATATCTGACCTCTACGTGTGATCTTGACCTTTGAGCTAAGGACACAGGTCTTGAGTGCAACACACCGTCTCTACATGGTGAACGTTTGTGGCAAGTCCGAACAAGCTGTATTATGCCTATTTTGACCTTTGACCTCTAATTGTAATCTTGACCTTTGAGCTAGAGAAACAGGTCTTGCGAGCGACACACTGTCACCACATGGTGAACATTTGTGGCAAGTTATTTTAAAATTGGCTGATGAATGAGGAAGTTACAGTCTAGACAAGATCGGACGGACGCAAGCACACACATACACTGAACAGCCATTTTTACAACTAAGCCGAGCTGACCGTAGGTAAGCTCGACAAAAATTATTCAAATCTGTCAAGCCTTTCATGAGTTATCATCCGGAAACAGTGCATTTGGAAAAAATTGAAGTTCAATAGGGCCATAATTCAACATTTAGCAGTTTGTAACTGAAGTCGAACTTGACCTGTATTGTATGATGTTACGCCTATAGCCTTAAAATAATTTAAATATGTTAAGACTTTCACGAGTTATTGTCCGAAAACTGTGTTTTAACGAAATTTAAGTCGTAAAGGGGTCATAACTCTCTCAAAATTTAGTGGTTTGTAACCAAAGTCCAACTTGATTTGTATTTTATGATGTTATAAATGTGTACTAAAAATTACTTCAATATGTCAAACCTTTCATGAGGTATTATCCGGAAACTGTGGTCTTAGGGAATTTAAGTTCAAACAGAGCCAAAACACTGTCAAAAATTAGTGGTTTGTAACCAAAGTTGAACTTGACCTGTGTTTTATGATTTTACACAGTCATGTGTACCAAAAATTATTTCAATACATCAAGCCTTTCATGAGTTATTGTCCAGAAATCATGCTTTTTAGAGAATTGAAGTGGAAAAGGGGCCATAACTCTGTCAAAATTTAGTGGTTTGTACCCAAAGTCGAACTTGTAACCTGTATTTTATGATGTTACACATGTGTACCAAAAACTATTTGAATATGTCAAGCGTTTGAGGCGTTGTTGAGTTATCCTCCGAAAACCATGAAAACCAACAGATCAACAGACCGACAAGCTCACTCCTATATACCTCCCCTAAACTTTGTTTGTGGGGGTATAAACAAGAGCTGTCGGTGGACAGCGTGCTCGACTTTTCTTGTGCTGGTCAGAGTTACTGGCATTTTTTTTCTTAAACAAGAAATATGGAAATTCCACGAAAACCAAATTTTTCTAATGAAATGCATTAAAGTCTCAATATAAGGTATCGATGTATGAAGTTTCATTAAAATATCTTGATGCATTCTCTGCAAGTTGATCGGAAACCGTTTTTATATTTTTAGTAACAAGTTATTGATCCGAAACCGTTTTTCTAGGTTTTAATAACAGTGACGTTGACCTTGACCCCATCCACCCCATATGCAATCCCAAGCAAGGTCTTGATATAAGGTATCTGTGTATGGAGTTTCATTAAAATATCTCAATGCATTCTCAAGTTATTGAGCAGAAACCGTTTTTCTATTTTAGTAACAGTGAACTTGACCCTATATGCAATCCCAAGAGAGGTCTCTATATAAGGTATGTATGTATTAAGTTTCATTAAAATATCTCAATTCGTTCTCAAGTTATTGAGCAGAAACCGTTTTCTATTTATAGTAACAGTGACCTTGACCCCACTCACCCCATATGCAATCCCAAGCGATGTCTCGATATAAGGTATGCATGTATGAAGTTTTATTAAAATATCCCAATGCGTTCTCAATTTATTGAGCGGAAACCGTTTTTCTATTTTTAGTAACAGTGACCTTGACCCCACCCACCCCATATGCAATTCCAAGCGAGGTCTCGATATAAGGTATCTTTGTATTAAGTTTCATTCAAATATCTCAATGCGTTCTCAAGTTATTGAGCGGAAACCGTTTTTCTATTTATAGTAACAGTGACCTTGACCCCACCCAACCCATATGCAAACCCAAGTGAGGTCTTGATATAAGGTATCTATGTATTAATTTTTATTAAAATATCTCAATTTGTTATCAAGTTATTGAGCGGAAACCGTTTTTCTATTTTTAGTAACAGTGACCTTGACCCCACCCACCCCATATGCAATCCCTATCGAGGTCTCGCTATAAGGTATCTATATTTGCATTTTCATTAAAATAGCTTAATCCGTTCTCGGGTTAGGGAGTGGAAACGAAAAGTTGAGAAACTAGCTTACCGAAAAACTTGAACATGTCCATATAGCTTATATGTAAAATTTCTAAGTGTAAAAAGGCCCATAATTTTGACAAATTTCAAACTAGAGTTATCAAAATTGGCCCATGAGTTCATTTTAATATAGAGAATAAGTATTATAAATTTGAATGAAATCCCTTAAGCCATTCATGAGAAACCAGCTTACCGAAAAACTTTAACCTGTCCATATAGCTTATGTAAAATTTCTAAGTGTAAAAAGGCCCATAATTTTGTCAATTTTCAAACTAGAGTTACCAACCTTGGCCTATAGGTTCATTTTAATATGGGGAATAAATGTTATATGTTTGAATGAAATCCCTCAAGCCATTCCTGAGAAACTAGCTTACCAAAAAACTTTAACTAGCTTGGATGCCGACGCCCGGGGCGAGTAGAATAGCTTGCCTTTTCTTCAAAATGTCGAGAAAAAATACAAAGCATAGTCTCAATACCGCTTCGAGAAGCTCTGGTATCGAGGGTCGTCTATAACGTGTTGAGGGGTCAGATGTACAACGATATCTGGTGCGGAGACTTCCTGTAGCTGCTTGCAGGTCGACAGGGAACTCAGGTAGGCCTCGGACGGCACTTCTATTACTGGGAAGACGAGAGGTTGTGCGTGTATAAATTGTATACGTGTGTATTTATATTCTTACTCACTTAAAATATAATCTAAATTTTGATTGGCCATGTACATGTACATTGTTGAAACGTGAATTTCAGATATCCATAATGCTTACTACCCATTTGGAGAATGCAGTTCAGAATAGCCAATCTTTAGGTATTAATTTCACCATCAGCATTGCTGTTGTTTTTCAACTGAATACAATTGAGCCATTTGATAACAAAAGCAAATGCAAATTACAAAGAAATCTTGCTTTACCTATTAATGGTCCTAAAACTGGCCCTTCTTCTTGAAGAATGTCTTTGGGCTCCAGCTGAAAGTAAATAATCCTGTTAGACACAAGGCTGCCATTTAAGCGTCAATAATAGACAGTATCCATATAAATAGAAACAAGTATTTTTCCTGTTTAGTATCATGATTTTAGAATTCCAAGGTTGAGCTTAATGTCTTTGCGATGATGCATGTTCACTCAAAATATGACTTTACATATTGCATATTGTATATTTGTTACAAATTTTACAATACAATTATGTATTAATACATTCATTTCTTACCTAAAATCAGTGTCTGGCTTAACCTGTGACCCTGGTTATATGATAATAAAACAATAAGCTTTTGATTCAAGGTTTAAGCCATCGATATCTCATGGTATTTTGGATAATAACTGTCTGTATACCTGTCTTCCATCTGGCAATGTGACAGACCTGCCCCTGACTAGCTCCCCCACCCATGGACCACTGAAGAAAAGGCACAGACAAATAACAATCTGGGGAATGAACATAACTTGTGTTTTGAGTACAAATGCTTTTGATGTAGTGAGAACGACTATTAGCAGGTGTTCGAAAATGGGAGGAAAATGGTAGGGCTGCAGGTTTATGTTATGGGTTTAACTTTTAACCAAGTTTCTATTCATCGCAACCAAAAACACACACGTTTTAATAATAGTAATTGGTAAACTATTCATTTCAATATATTTTTGTCACCTTTTGATATTGAGGGCCTTCAGTTTGTCTGTATCCACTTTGGGCGCCAACTCCTTAAACTGAAAATACCAGTAAACAGGATATAATCTTCACATTTTAATGTGGCTGTGTTTAGAACAAGAGCTGTCGGAGGACAGCGCGCTTGGCTTTTCTTGTCCTTATCAAAGTTACCGGCAATTTTTTTTCTAAAACAAACTGTATGGATAGTAGGGGCCAATTAACCAAAGTTTAATTCTGTTCTCGAGTTAATGAGTGGAAAGCATTTTTCTAATTTTTTATCAGTGACCTTGACCCCACCCACCCCATATGCAATCTCATGCGATGTCTAGCTTTATGGTATCTATAAATCAAGTTATTATTTCATCATTATTAATATTTCAATCTTTTCTAGAGTAATTGAGCAGAAACAGTTTTTTTTTCTATTTTTAGTAAGTGACCTTAACCTTGACACCACCCACCCCACCCCACCCAAAATGCAATCCCAAGTAAAGTATTACTGTACGCTATCAATGTATGAAAATTCATGCTCGAGTTAGAACTTAGAGAGTGGAAATAAAAAAATGACAGGAATGTAAAATTTTTAAGTGTAAAAAGGCCCATAATTTTAACAAATTTCAAACTAGAGTTAGAGTTAGGGAATAAGTGTTTTAAATTTGAAAGAAATCCCTCAAGCCATTCCTAAGAAACTAACTTACCGAAAAAATTAAACCTATCCGAATTGCTTATATGTAAAATTTCGTTAGTGTCAAAAGGCCCATAATTCTGACAAATTTCAAACTAGAGTTACCAAAATTGGCCTATAGGATCATTTAGACATGGTGTATAAAATGTTTCAAGTTTGAATCAAATCTCTCAAGCCATTCCTGAGAAACTAACTTACCGAAAAACTTTAACCCATATCGGACATCTATGCCGGGGTGAGTAGAATAGCTTGCCTTTTCTTTGAAAAGTCCAGCTAAAAATTGTACATAATGTACATATTTAAATAGTTAATAAATGTTATTAAATTAGTCCAATATACTGGAATTGTATTTATTTGAAAGTTCATATTATTTAATCAATGTTGGGCATTTTCAAAAGGAATTATTTAACACTGATAAAATTAGTGCAAATATTATTTGTGAAAGCTTGTTAAAGCATTTGTAAATAAACTTAGCACTATAATTTTATTAGTATTTTAAACTGAAATTTGGTTGAACATTCACTGGAAAGTACTTGGTATTATTTCTTCAAATACACTGTTAAATTAAGAGCATATCATACATGTACCTTTACAATGTAAGCCATCGTCAAATGCTTTGCTTGTTCAATCTCATACTCATCGTCTCTCTCAGTACTGTTCTGATTGTGATTCTCGATATTGCCATTATAACACTCGTCGTATAGCGGCACGTATTCCACTGTCACCTGTGAATCTTCATATGACTTGTGCGGCAAACCACGCCATTCTATAACATGAGAGACAAACATTTGTAACACAAGAAAAGGTGTTAGGAATTTATGAGGAAGACAAACATTCTGTAACACAAGAAAACATACATGTAAGGAATTTTTGCTGGAGACACACATTCTGTAACACATCACGGAATGAAATTTTGAGGGAAAAAAACATACCTGTTTACGGATAAAAAAAAATAAATACTGTTTTATTGTAGAATGATTGTGGACTTGGGCAACACAACAAAACAATCCATAATCTATCACACTGAACTTGGAGTTAAATGTGAAAACTGTTTTATTATGCAACCTTATCAACAGCACTATGATGACCTTACCAACAGCACTATGATGACCTTACCAACAGCACTATGATGACCTTACCAACAGCACTATGATGACCTTACCAACAGCACTATGATGACCTTACCAACAGCACTATGATGACCTTACCAACAGCACTATGATGACCTTACCAACAGCACTATGATGACCTTACCAACAGCACTATGAGAAGAATGTTTATTGCAGTCGAACCATCATCAATACATGGCTATATGCATGAGGTAAAGCTCTGCTGTTGATAGAGTTCAGCTCTTTGCGAGCTCATATTAGTCTTCTGATGTTTAACATGAATCCCTGGCAAATGCTCTGGATATTTAACATGAATCCCTGGCCAATGCTCTGGATATTTAACATGAATCCCTGGCCAATGCTCTGGATATTTAACATGAATCCCTGGCCAATGCTCTGGATATTTAACATGAATCCCTGGCCAATGCTCTGGATATTTAACATGAATACCTGGCCAATGCTCTGGATATTTAACATGAATCCCTGGCCAATGCTCTGGATATTTAACATGAATCCCTGGCCAATGCTCTGGATATTTAACACAAATCCCTGGCCAATGCTCTGGATATTTAACATGAATCCCTGGCCAATGCTCTGGATATTTAACATGAATCCCTGGCCAATGCTCTGGATATTTAACACAAATCCCTGGCCAATGCTCTGGATATTTAACATGAATCCCTGGCCAATGCTCTGGATATTTAACACAAATCCCTGGCCAATGCTCTGGATATTTAACATGAATCCCTGGCCAATGCTCTGGATATTTAACATGACTCCCTGGCCAATGCTCTGGATATTTAACACCTCTTTCATATTTAGCAGATTACAACCACAATAAGCTTCTCTAATAAAAACTACCAAACATGTGAAAAACAACTAGATGTGCCACGACACAGATGAGGGCACGATACATGTTTGGACACAGACAAAGGGCATATTGCCAACACAAAATTTTCCCCCCAAATTTTATTTTCATGTATATTCTATAGTAGAAACAAGATAACCGCCTACGGGCGCTGGACGCACGACTTTTGTTTATAGAATAAGTTCAATTAATAAGTTAAAAGTATGCTAAATTTCAAGTCAATACCTCTTATAGATATTGAGAAATTTGACCTAAAGCAACAATTCTAAGTTAAAAAGGGCAATAACTCCACCATAATCCTAGATATAGTTACTTCATCTAATCTAAAGAATGGTTACACAACCGTGATAAAGTATTTTGAGTTTTAAGTCAATACCTGTTATAGATATAGTGAAATTTGACCTAAAGCAAACATTCTAAGTTGAAAAACGGGCAATAACTCAAGAAAAGTCCTTAATTGAGTTATATCCTCTTGTCTACAGAGTAAGTTCATCTCTGTGATCAAGTACTTAGAGTTCCAAGTCAATACTTCATACAGGTATTGAGAAATTAGACCTAAAGGAAAATTTGTAAGTTGAACTAGGACTCCGCGAGTCGGATGTGTTGCCTGACACCAGATAGCTTACGTGAATCCAAATGAAGAAGCACTTTAGGTTAATGCTCAAATTTTTTAAAACAGATTTATTGAAATCTTCAAAAGCACTGCACTCTGGCAAATTGCAAAGAAAAGATTAATTAAAACCAAAATGTGACACCAAAATAAGTATGAAAATTTACAAAGGGCAATAACTCAGAAAGTATGAGGTGCCGAGTAACGGTTCTTGTGCACTGCACTTCTCCTCAATGAGATCTATCTACCTATGAAGTTTCAAGTTGATAGATTTCATAGTCTTAGAGCTATGCTCCGGACAAAAATTAACTATGAAAATAAACAAATGGCAATAACTCCAAATGTATGTGATGCAGAGTAACGGTTCTTGTGCACTGCACTTCCCCTCAATGAGATCTATCTACCTATGAAGTTTCATGTTGATAGCTTTAATAGTCTAAGAGTTATGCTCCGGACAAGCGAAAGGGGAAGCTGCCGCTGACACCGTGGACACAGCTGACACCGCAGCCGCCGCCGCTGACAAAAGTAACACCTATATGTTGCCTATTCAATAAAAGAAATGGACTCTGACAACAAACTTAACTAAAAAACTTGACCGAAAAACTAAACTAACGCAGACGACAGAGCGATGACATTAGCTCGACATTTTTTCTTTCAAAAACAAAGAGCCAGAATTCAGCTAAAATTGGTCATAGCCAGAATTCCTTCTTTTACGATCACCTATACATTAAGTTTCTTCAACTAGAAAAGTTTGAGAGAAATCTGCCAAGCAGTTAAAGAGGAGTTGAGTCCACAAAATTTAGGGAAGTATATGTTCTATAGTGGAAACAAGACACAAACACACATGGCCCCAGATAGTGCTGGACAGCCCATTTGAAATATTTTAAGTCCAAATTAGACTAAGGTCAAAGTATGCTTGGGTGATATGGGTGGAATGTGATTGGCCATAAGCAACAACTTTGTAAGTATCCAAGTGCTGTAGTAAGCGGTGCTGGTGCTAGAAAAACGGTAAAATCTAGTTAACAAAGAAATAGCCCATTTGAATTATTTTAAGTCCAAATTAGGTCAAGGTCAAGGTGAGGTTGGGTGATATGGGTGGATTGGGAACAGTCATAAGTAACAACTGTGTTGTTGTAAACGCTGTTGGTGCTAGACAAAACGGTAAGATCTAGTTAACCAAGAAACAGCCCATTTGAATTATTCTAAGAGCAAATTAGGTCAAGGTCAAGGTGAGGTTGGGTGATAGGAATGGTCATAAGCAACAACTGTGTAGCGGTGTTAGTGCTTAGTAAAATCTACTTAACCTTGTCACGGACGGACGGACGGAAGGACAGGACAATCATTATATGCCTCCTACAACAAGATGCCAGGGGCATAAAATGACAAAGAGCCATAATTGTGCCAAAATTGGTCGCAGCCAAAATTCCTTCATTTTTCAGTCACCTACATGTTAAGGTTCTTTAGGTGTGAAAGCTTGGGCGAAATCTGCCAAGCAGTGATAGAGGAGTGAGCAAAATTTGAGAAAGTATATTTTCAATAGTGGAACAAATGACAAAGGGCCATAATTCTGCCCAAAAATTGGTCGCAGCCCAAATTCGTTCCTTTCTGATCACCTACACACTAAGGTTTTTCACCTGTGAAAGTTGAGCCAAATCCGTCAAGCAGTTAAAGAGGACGGACGGACGTACATACGTACAGACGGACAAGTGCAATGCGTAACGCCTCCCACTTTGTAAGGGCATACAAATCCACCTTTTTTGTCTATATTACTGTACTCACCGATTCTTGCTCTTGGGTCGACATTTCCCTCCGAAAACTGATTCAACATGTCCAGAACCTTTTCCTACAAGAATATAGAAATCAACTGATTCAATAACTAACACATCGAATATCAATGCATTTATCTAGGTGATTAGAAACTAAGACTTTATAGACATTAGTCTCCAAAATGCTAAATAATTACCTTTTCACTGATTACAGACACATCGCTCCCACAAGAGGATAGATAAACACTTACATGTATGCCAACATTAAGTTCATAGCCATATTAGTAACATAATGTTGAGATGACATGTACATACATAACGTATGATTCCCAAAGAATAATCTATACAAGGTAAAGCACATGCAGAGCAACAAGACAAGGAGCTGTTAAACCGTGCATGAATTTCAAGGGTTGAGTGTAACACTGCAGTATTTGCTTACTATTACTACATCAGATACAAAAGTGTCCAGTCCAACATTTGATATGTGGACATTTTGTGCATTTCTGCAATTTCAATAAACAATCACCTGTTTCTATCACTCACCACATTTGGAGGTCCATGTAGTTTTATTGTTTCTGACCGTTCATAATTTTCTGTATTGCACAAGAGAAACCCTGAAATATATTATTTAAAAAAATCAACACTCAAATAATGTCCTTAACTTATATATATTAAATTTACTCTCATTATTAACGGTTTCTGATTGTCATTTTACTGTGGTTGTGTAAACATGCATTATATTAAATAAGTCTTTATACTTAAAATTCCTTTAATTTAAATGCACTTTAACACAAGTCTATATACTTCAAACTCTAACAAACTGCAGTTTCAAAATATTCACCCCCACATACAACAGGAATACACATGAAAACACCACTAAAATGATGGCTGCAATGAGAACCAGATCATTCTTTATTGCTTAACTTACCGCAAAGGCCACTAAGAGCTTCGTGACTTTTTCTTGTGAAGAAGATGTTATTCACCATATTGATGTTAATGCTGAAATGAAACATTTCCAAAGTTCAATTGTCTTTTTAAATATGAAAATTATAGAGCATACTACGTTATTGTAGGAAATACATCACAATCATATTGGTCACTAAAGGGGAGAAGTTGTTTAGCGGGCGGGTAGAGCACTCGCCCTGTAACAGAGAGGTCCAGGGTTTCAGTCCTGGCCTAGCTGCACAATCTTCTCACCCTGCGACAAGAATATAACTAAATATTTGTGGTGTGAACAATTTCAATAATTCACTTTACAGAAGTAAAGTCAGAAAAAAACTCATTTAATTTCAGCTTTAGAAATTCAGTTAAAAAGCTGAAGATCTAATACAGATACAATTATGATTGTAAAATAAAATGTTTCAGATTTGCAAACCTCTCTGTAAATCTTTGCACAGATTCTGGTGCATTGAACATATACCTAAAAAAGAAAACACAACGAGTTTGAATTTACAAAATTCATTGTAATGCTTACTTGAAATAATACTTAAAATTGGTAAAATCCAGCAGCCATTTGAAGAAATTTCAGTTTTTATTATTCTTGAAGGGCAATATACACTGCAACACATCACATGAACGCAAAATCAACAAGAGCTGTCTCAGGACAGCGCGCTCGACTATTCAACCGCTTTGTCAGAGTAATGGGCCTTTATCACCACAAACAAGGAAAATATTGAGTGGAAACCGTTTTTCTATTTTTAGTAACAGTGACCTTGACACCAACCTACCCATATGCAATCCAAAGCGAGGTCTTGATAAAAGGTATCTATGTATTAATTTTCATTAAAATATCTCAATGCGCTCTCAAGTTACAGGCATTTCCTCAGGCCCTTTAAGAACAGTGGCACCGCTGTGCCTTAATTTCCAAATCCTTATCACCTCAACGCTTAAAATCCCAAAATCAGTCTACTGCAGCACTATAATTTCAATAAGCGTCTAACACTCAAAAATCAATAACAGCAGACGACATTTCAGCCAGGTAGTTCTCAGAACAGTGAGAGGTGTATATAGTGTGCTATTTTTAGATCTTATCAAACCAGCTAGCCAGTTATACCCCTATCACACCAGAGCCCGTCAGTACCACGTCAACTACGTCCTGCCAGAATGTGGTGGGGACGGGCTTTGACATCATGGTGACCGGGTGATACGCAGCCGGGACCTAGTAAAGTCTTTGAGGACGTGAAAGACGTGAGGCGGTTTTGAGCATGCTCAAAATGTGCGTAGTGTTGACGTAGAACAACGGAGACGTAGTATGGACGTAGTAAGGACCGTTTAGTAGCGTACTAGTGACCGGTTTAGCGTGTTAATGACGTACTAAGGACGCAGTAGGAACTTCATAAGTGCAGTGCCTACGTGAAGACTTCAGACCATGCTTTCACCACGTTGGTGCTACGATGCCACCGCGTCAATACCACGCTCATTCGGTCATCTCTACGTCACCAATAAGACATGGCCAGGACTGCTACAGGTCAGCACCACGTCCATCGACGCTTTTACTATGTTCACGAGGTCGTTACTGCGCATCTCCCACGTATGCTCTATGTATGTAGTGCGCCAGCACTGCATCACTGGTGAATCAACACCTACCGGGTAGTTTATTTGAAAGGTATAAATACTCTGGCATTTCTATTGGACCTTGATTTCTGACTTACAGTGGAAGTAGAGAAAGATAAAGCCTGTGTGACCTTTTCCGAGCTGGACGACCAGGTATAGGAGTTTGCCACATTCTCGCTGTCCACGTCAATCACGGTCTCTTCCTGGTTGTCAGCGACCGGAGCTTCAGATGGACTCGCTATCTTCGCTTTCATCTGGAAAAACATAAGGAGCATTTTTAATACTAAAAAGTTAATTTCATGGTTTATATTGATTGAAGAAGTATATAATTCGCAGTACACAAGTCCATGCTTTGACTGTTTCATAAAGCGTGTTATTTAACTGTGATGTATGTTTGTGTCTCTGTCAAATTGTTAAAATATTGTTTACTTGTATACTTAACAATTTTAAACTTAAGTATATACATGTGTACTTACACTTACTGTGGTCTTTTTCTGGACCTCATGAACATATGGTCGTAGAAACGCAAATGCCCTCAGTATCCATTCCTCTCTTTCTGTGAACTCAGCCGCAGCGTCTCCAGATTTACCAGTCACTTTCTTCCTCAGCCTGCCATATCTGCTACATAAACTAGTGTACCAGGTTTTAAGAACAGTCACCGTATTCCCAAGTTCAATGGCTTTTTCCGCCCAGAGCCTATCCTTCTTTATACGTGGTCAGCTTTTTGTTAAAAAATATAGGATGCTCTTCGAACCAATCGACCATGGCTTGTTCCTGCTCACCATCGAGATCGGACACATTCTTGATCTTTTTCGTGTTTGTGCCCTGCTCACTGGGAGATTCAACTTCTGATCCACTTTCAGAAAGGGGCTGTATTTCTTCTGGTTCATTTGACTTTTCCGGTGGGTCGTTTGGCTTTTTCAGCGGTTCGTGCAACGCTTGAGCTCTGTTCTTTTTCCTGTTTCCCCTAGCTTTTCTCGGCATTGTGCTTCGTCTCAAAATTCAGAAAACAATGACCTACAATAGAGCGTGGGGGGTATTTATAGGACCCAACTGACGTGGGCATGACATATGTTTTTTAAAGCATAGTACTAAGGTGGTACTAGCGTTGTGCAGTTTTCAAGAGCGTAGCGGTAACGCAGAAGCTACGTCGTACGAACCGCTTTGATGAGAAGCGCGCGGGGTGATGTGCGTGGCAAGGTATTAGTGTTGACCAACTGGACGTGATAAGGACGTGATACAGACCTACTATGAGCGTAGAACGTACTGATGGGCTCTGGTGTGATAGCACCATTACAGAGTGTTGTGACCTAAGTGTCAAATTGTTTAAGGTGATAAACAACATTTGGTAATTTTCGGCTCCTGTGTGTTTTGATTAGTCAGCAGCAGATTAATGACTTTCAAGTTCAGTTAGCAATTGAGTTTGAGTTACCCGTTAATGATTGTTCAACCATTCAAGGGTGCTTTAGAGAATCGTTGGAGATGACCACGGACATGCATAGAAAATGTTCCCCACCAGCATGTTGTTGTGTAAGTAAATTAGCATGATGTAATGTTGAGGCAATGTGTTAGAAATGTAGTCAGTCTTAGTATATAAGACCACCTTATATCATACATTTTCACGTTAGATCTACTAGTCTACATTGAATTTGTTTACAGGCGAAGTGTATATTTCTAATTTTATAATGAAATGCCAAATATGAAATGATAGCATTAGATCTATATCTAGTCTAACTTAGGTGGAACTGCACAATTTTTTGTAAGACAAAATGATGCAGCAATCGAGTCTGTGGCTCTGACACTGCAGTCTGTTTAACCAGCATGTACAGAAACATGTAGCATAGAGCCTGAAGTCTAGTCATCTACTTTAAACCTTTCATTTGTACAGTATAATTAAAATTTAAATGTGTGCAGCACACAATGTTTTTTGTTTTGTTTTGTTTTGCAGATTGTGACAGGGGATTCTCAACCATGAACACGGTGAAAACTACACACAGATCATGTCTCTTCAACAAAGTTATTAATGCTTTGTTGGCAGCCTCCACCCAAGGACCTCTTCTCAGAAGAACAACTTTTTAGTACCAGATATTGGACGTGAACACTATGCATCATCAACATGTGGGTGGACATGTGGCACCACCAGAAACAATGAAGGACAGCTTTCTAAATTTGTGTACAGGCTTGCTCTAATATGAAATGTTTGTGTTGGATATAAGTGTTTAATAGTGGAAGACCTGAACATTTCAGATGTGAAATAAGGTATAAAATAAGGCTTTGTTTAAAGTCATTCTGATAATTTTGTAATAATATGCCAATTACTTCATTGAGTGAGGTATACATTTAGGTAAACAGTGTAATTATCTATTTCCAGGTTACATTACTTTTGCCACTTGCGTTGTTGTGTTTCTTTGATAAACTTTGATATAGTGTGTGAATTTTATGATGATGTTATGTCAATGGGAAACAAAAGAGAGTAATAAAACTATTCAAAGGCTGTTTATTTTTGTGCTTGTGTTAGCTCTGAAGTAATGTAGATTTTGATTTAGTACACACAAAAAGTAAAAAAAAATCAAACACCCCCAACCACGGGTATTTGCCCCTGTGCCTTAGCAAAATCCTGGGAAAAGGCCTGAGTTATAGAGGAGAGACCGTTTTTCTATTTTTAGTAACAGTGGCCTTGACCATACACACCTCACACGTAATCCTAAGAGAGGTTTCGATATAAGGTATCTTTGTATGAAATTTCATTACAATATCTCAATGCTTTCTCAAGTTAATGGGCGGAAACCTTTTTTTTTATATTTTTCGTAACATTGACCTTGACTTTGACCCCACCCACCTCATAGGCAATCCCAAGCAAGGTCTCGATATAAGGTATCTATGTATTAAGTTTCATTAAAATATCTAAATGCGTTCTCAAGTAATTGAGCGGACACCATTTTTCTATTTTTAGTTACAGTGACCTTGATCCACCCACCCCATATGCAATCCCAAGCAAGGTCTCTATATAAGGTATCTATGTATGAAGTATCATTAAATTATCTAAATGTGTTTTCAAGTTATTGAGCGGAAACCGTTTTTCTATTTTTAGTAACAGTGACCTTTATCCCACCCACCCCATATGCAATCCCAAGCGAGGTCTTGATATAAGGTATTTATGTATTAACTTTCATTACAATATCTCAATGCATTCTAAAGTTATTGAGCGGAAACCGTTTTTCTATTTTTAGTAACAGTGACCTCGACCCCCACCCACCCCATATGCAATCCAATGCGAGGTCTCAATATAAGGTATCTATGTATGAAGTTTCATTACAATAACTCAATTCGTTCTTGAGCTATTGAGATATGGAGTACAAAAAGGGGCATAATTCTGCTAAAATGCTGGTCATAGTTATGGGTCTTGGCCAGTGACCTTATATAATGACCCTGAAGCCATGTGCGAAGTTTCAATTGAATATCTGTAGTAGTTACAGAGATATGTACTCGTTGAGTGATAGGCCTTGGTCAGTGACCTCACATAATGACCCCGAACATATGTGTGAAGTTTCAATTGACTATATGTAGTAGTTACAGAGATATGTACTTGTTGCACGCAAATCTTAACCTGAATTTTCTCTTGCACGCAAACTTCAACCTGACTTTTTTAAGTACAAATAGGGGCATAATTCTGCTAAAATGCTGGTCACAGTTATGGGTCTTTGTCAGTGACCTTATATAATGACCCTAAAGGCATGTGTGAAGTTTCAGTTAAATATCTGTAGTAGTTACAGAGATATGGACATGTTGCATGCAAACCTTAACCAGAGCATTACGCTGACGCCGACGAATGGGTGAGTAGTAAAGCTCGAACTATTCTGTGAATAGTCGAGCTAAAAACCAACAAAACAGAAAAACACCAAAAACAACATAACCAAAAGCTTCCAAATGCACCATGGAGATTATTTGAAAACTTGATTTCACATAAACAGTCTTCAAAACACTGGTAAACAACTACTCATCCTGTGAAGCAGTGGACTACAAGAAACACCTTATGATAAAGACATTTCCATTATTGATTCTCATACTTCATATATTTCTCTTGTGGCTGATTAAAGAACAAATCCATGTTGCTGCCACTTGCTGGAAGTGTGCGTTTTTAAATGAACCCCATCACAGTTCTGAAAATCACATAAGTCTATTACAATGGACCTTTTCACAGTCTGGCAACTGACAATTTCCAAACTTTTGGACAGAGATTCAAAACAAAAACGCATGGCAAGTTAAACATTTGCTTCATTTGAGCTGTAATGGAAGTCCATTTAATCCCATACAAGAATAAGAATGATAAGATGCTACTTAATTTAATCTACAGCATACCTGTATGATAATATGTTAGTTAAATTATTCCACAGCATACCTATCACAAGCCAGCTTGAGTAGAACACTGGAGCCAGTTCCCTCCGGGGCGGCAGACAGCACTGTCAGAGTCACATTAGGTGATGTAGAAATATCAATCTTGCCTTGCTTGGAGGCCTCCAATCTTGAAATGACCTTCACTTTTTTCATTCTAAGATCCTTGAAACAAAATATACAAATATGGTAATTGAGGTGGTTTGGTATTTATATATTTTAATATTTATTGACGGTCACTAAAACTGGTACATCCAGTGTGGCTGTCCGGCTCGCACAGCAGTGATCAAGGTTCAGTTAGAGGTCCTGACTCTTGTGAGTTTGGTTGGTGGTCACCATAATGGACAGGCGGGGTTTTCTCCTGGTATTCTGGTTTCCCCTCAAAGCACAAGACCATATCAAAAGTAACAAGAGGGCCATGATGGCCCAAAGCGCTCACCCTGAGAACTGGCACAAATGAAGACCATACTGTTGTGACAGGTTTGAAAATAACGTATCTGAACAATACGCATGTTTCCGCAAAGGGGGATAGGATCGGTTTGATTTAAACAGGCTGTCAACCAAGTTAGCAAGAAAATATAGGAACAATATAGGAATTGCGCGAAAAATATAGGACTTTTTTTCAAGAAAATATAGGAATTTTATAGTAAAAATACTTCATTATAAGGATGAAATGGGATCATATTTTAGCCTGACAAGCCCTACAGTTTGTGTTTTAATGAACAAAACATTTGCTAAACATATTCACTGTAATCAATTTGCAAAGTTCTGAGACATGCATGCGATGGCCTAAAAATAATGTGAGTATTTAAGTTTGATGCGAGCGAAGCGATCAAGAAAAAATCAATGCATAGGTTCACGATCATATTCTGTTCACAGACCAATTTCAGACGTGTGAATGACCAAATTTGACAAAAATATAGGAACAATTGTTAAAATATAGGAAATATAGGTTTTTCAAAATATAGAATTTCTTTCCAAAATATAGGAAAATATAGGAATATAGGAATTGGTTGACAGCTTGTTTAAAAAACATTGGTTAGTGCAATGGGCTAACTGAAGTACAAGTTGGGTAGTGGATGCGCTGTGCTTTTGCCTATGGTTCTCAAATCATTTGTCTCGATATTCTTACCTGACCCTTTTGCATTAAGTCCATTAAGTTATGGAAAATGCAGAAACAGTAGATTTTGATGTCTTTTTCGCAGACAATTTTGGAGAACTAGTTGCAATTCGATAATTGCGATGGCTGTGCTATAAGGTCATGTTTTGACTTTTTGTTTGATAATTTTCTGTCCAATGATGATAAATGATGTTAATGAAGGCTCTGAAGCCATCAATTTTGCATGTACAAATAACTACATATAAGGTTTGCAATAGTTGGAAATCAACTTTTAACAATCAATTTTCATGGTCATACACAAACTGTGTAAGTTTGGACAACATTGAATAAAAATTCGTGTGTGCAAGCCAATCATTGATAACTTGTTGATGTTTTTTCCACACACAAGGGGCAATAACTTCGGTGTTTCTGGCCCGATCATGCTTATTTCGACTTCACCTATAATCTTTTGTACATAGACAAACTGTGCACGATTGGTGAAGATTGGATGAAAAATGAAGTCTTCTATCCTGAATAATGTCCATTTTTGTATATTTTTTTTCACACACAAAGGGCAATAAATCCAGTGCTTCTGGAAACAGGAAAAGCAGAAAGCTCAGGTACCCGCAAAGGAACATAGGCAACTGAATAAAGGTGGATTATATTTACGTTAAGTGGATTGTAGTCTAATTCCTGAGACGTGCAGCGCATTTAGTGTTACTTTTTATATAGGGCTAAATTCGCTGGAATGTCTACTCATTTATGTAAAAAGTTTAAATTTTCATAAATTTCCATTTATTTTCGAGAATTAAGTTATATATCAACACATTTTACTAAAACAACACCTAAACTGTTTAACATGTACCGAAATTTACCTAGGATATGCTTTAAATTCTGATTTAAAGTTGTGTATTCATCGACTACATTTATGTACAGATCGCCATTCTTTTGCCTTGTTTACACCTTCATCAAAAGCTTCAACCAATTGGATGACAAATGTATTTATTAATAGAATCGACAGACCAATTGCAGTGACGCAATCTGCACAGCGAAGCAGAATATCGATTGAAGTTTACACAGTGGAGGACAGCGACATAATTCAAAAATGCAATAGTGTGTAGGTTTAAATGGCTCAGGCATGCAAAATGAAAGTGTTATACAAATATTTATGGAACATTAATTAGGAATACTTTCTCTGTCCAGGTTTGTAAGTTTTATTGCAATCTGTTCAGACTAACTATGTAATTTTGGGACATGAAAGTAGCGATCAAAATCTGGTCTCTACTCTGTAGACATATAGGGAACAATTTCCACCACAGACTTGGTCTTTCCCCGGTTAGGCCCGCCAATATTGCCCATATAAAAAGTAGCTCAATATTGGCACAGGACCTAACTTGTTATGCTAGGTGGATTGGTGCATTGATCTGATTTAATTCAATAAACGGCCAAGTAGCCCGAGGACAATAATTTATTATATATGTTATAGTTGATCATCAAGTTATAGGCAATCACTATCATAACATTTTCATAACAAAGCTTTAATAAATAAATAAATATATCCTCAACGGTCCACATTTCGTTACCTTAGCGGTTCATGCTAACAAAAAAATTTAATGGGGAATATGAAGCTAAAACAAGAGGGCCATGATGGCCCAAAGAGCTCACCTGAGTACTGGCAAAGATGAAGACCATACTGTTGTGACAGGTTTGAAAATTAAGGTACCTGAAGAATACACATGTATCTGCAGAGGGGGGTAGGATCAGTTTTATTTTATACATCGGTCAGTGCAATGGGCTAACTAAAGTAAGAGTTGAATAGTGGAGGTCCTGTGTTTTTGCCTATGGTTCTCAGATCATTTTTCTCGATATTCTTTTCTGACCCTTTTTTATCAAGTCTGTGACAGTTCTGGTAAATGCACCAACAGACATTTTCATGTCTTTTTGCAGCAGTCATGTGATAATTGTGATGGCTGTGCTTTAAGGTAAAGTTTTGCCCTTTCTTTGATAAGTTTCTGTCCAATGATTATAATACAGGCTCTAAAGCCATCAACTTTGCATGTACAGATAACTGCATGCAAGGTTTGTAATTGTTGGAAATCCAATTTCATACATTTTCAACCAAAAAAAGAAAATTTACGTCTTTAATTGGCTGTGACATGTAAACATGTAAACGCAAAACTCGGTGATAGTATCTGGTTTGTTACCAAGGTCAATAAAGTCACTCATTTTGCAAGAACATGCATGCATGCTCACCCGCTTGTTGTCAAGACTGGATGAAAATGAAAAAAAAATCAAAACAAGAGGTAATAACTCTGCTGTTTGTGTCATGATCAAACCCACTCTGGGCTTCTGCTGAGATCTTATAATCATACATTAACTGTAGAAGAACATTTAATAATTTTTTTTTTAAAAATGTGGGTACACTTAAATAACTAATTGGTTTTGGTATATACCAATGTCAAATTCACCAATACATGCATACCAAGTACACAATATTAGTTTTGCCACTCCAAAAAGTAAATTATAATTCACTAATGCGTTAAATCTATAAATAAAATATTTCAACTATGAAATATTATACAGGTAATTCAGACTTCCCGAAAACCGTCGGTTGACGGACATGACCGACAAATTTTGAGTGGCTCCGACATTTATTTACTAAGAATCGGTCCGACCGTCCGACAACTTTGTAAAGACTTATTCCTATTATTTATTATGTAACTGGATAGAAAGAACCTAATATCGGAGCAATTGAATACAGCTCCGCTATATCGTGATCCGCACATTGTGAATCGGCCGTGGATCTGATCATGATTTTGTTTCACGCTCTTTATTGATTATCTCATTACCCCAAATGCCATAAATAAATCCTGTCTGAATTTCGCGCCTTAACTGCTACTTTTTCGACAAACAATAACACGACCCGCGCACCATCAACCTGTAACAGTTTGACGTCACCAGCTTACATTGTGCAACGTCCTTTCACTGCAGTCTCTTTAAGTAACAGGCTAATTTCAAACAGCTGTGGGTCGTGAAAAACGGGCTGCATGTTGTCCAGGTGGTGGGTGTTCACTGTCGCTGTAAGTGATAGATCAATACTAACCTATACGACAACAACGTTGTCGATACCGCGTAACTGCTTTCGCGTTTTAGAGTTAACATAAATGGTGTCTACAAATGATCTAGACTGAGTAAAAATATGACACATACAATTTGCACATCCTTCGCGATTTTAAAGACACCTAATTGTTTTGCACTACACAACTTTTATACAAAAGTAAAGATTTCACCGTTCTTTGCGCTACACATTTTTGATATCATGGTCATTACTGTAACGTTCACGCTTTCCATGCGGATGATGTGACGTTGTGATTGTCAGCAGCACTTTCGCGGGCTTTTTTTAGCTAACCACGGGTTTTACATTAACAACATGTGCATACGAAATGTAAATAGAATATGTGTGTATGTCTCGTGAACAGTAAAATTCGGATAGGTGTTTTGGATTTGCGTTGTCATATCGTAGTTTGATATTAATTAAATGTATTGTATATGTAACAATGTTATCGGTGTTAACAACAATTAAAAAGGTGAGCAAGTTACGTTTGCTGTTTGAGATCGCGAAAAGAAACTAGTGTATACATGTATAATGTATACTATAGACTATACATACATGAATGAATTTTCGGTCCGGCAATTTTTATTTTGGTCCGGCATGTTTTGGCTGGTTGTCGGACTGAATGTCCGACACTTGTTTTGAGCTTTCTGGAAGTCTGGGTAATTAACAATTAAAACTGCGGTTTGACAACGCATATAGACCTACCGGTAAAATAATTTAAATACAAAACGCTTATCTGAATTTTACCGTTCACGAGACATACACAAACATTTTATTTACGGTACATGTATTTCACTTAAAACCCATGTGTTTGAGAAAAAGCGCGCAATAATTGTGTTGACATTTAGAACATCACGTCATCTGCATGAAAAGCATGCATGTATTAACTGCAATACAAAAGTTTTGTAGAGCAAAAAAAACACAACAAAATTAGGTATCTGTATCGCGAAAGATGTGGGGTTGAACTTACATCGTAGTTACTCTGTCTTTTGTTGACAGCATGAACATTTCCTCCAAAATGGAAAAGCAGTTACACTGTATCGATAACGTTATTGTCATTTCGATAGGTTAGTATTGATACTTTTAACACCCTCCACATAGACGGCGTGTAGCATGTTTTTTTCTTGACCCCTGGCCGTGATTCGGTAAAATCAGTGAAAGGACGTTGCCATGGGTGGCATGCGCGATATAAGCTATTGACGTTAATTTGTTACACTTAGATGTTGAGCGTGTCATGTTACTGTTTGTCACAAAACACAAGTGTAAATGAAAGAGTAGCAATGCAGGCGCGAAAATCCTGACCATACTGGATTTATTTCCAAAAGTTTGGGTAATGGGAAAAGAAACATAATTATATGCCAAAAAAAATCGGGATCCAATGCCAATTTGTATTATAATCTGTCGAATAAATACTCTGATGGCAGAAATAGTCAGCCTCGAAAATTGAATCACGATTTGGACCAGACATTTTTATGTGTGCATGTACCCCAACAGTCCAAATATTTTGCGTGCATCACGATTTATTTTCGTGTTTCGCACAGCGTTTTGCGTGAATGGGCAGGCTGTGTTTTCCACACATAAGGGGCAACAACTCTGAAGATTGGATGAAAAATGAAGTCTCTATCCTGAAAAATGTCCATTTTTGTATATTTGTTTCACAAACAAGAGGCTATAACTCGATCTGGCCCATTTTTGGCTTCTGTTGAGATCTGATGCTCATACACAAACTGTGAATGTTTGGTCACGACTGGATGGAAAATAAAGTCTATATGTTGGAAAAAGGCATTTTTGCATTTTTTGCATGAAAAAGGGGCAACAACTCTAGTGTTACTGGTGCGATCTGGCCCAATAACAATTCCATTCGAGATTTTATGGTCATACACAAACTGTGCAAGTTTGGTCAAGATTGGATAATCACCCAAATACATCAACAAAATAATTTTTGTTTTCCAATGATATCCATTTAATTCCACGAAAATATAAATAGAATTCAGGAATACAAACACCAAAGTGTCAGAAAATATTCCATCTATGAACTATTCCAAAGTCGTGACGTCACATTGGCGGTAAAATTTAAGGCCACACCAAAGTAAAAATAGTTTCTGAAAAATTTCATTATACAACATGTAATTAATTATTACAATTATCATTTATTACTTGAAAAAATGGATGAAAAACTTCTTATTTTTAATATTTTCAATTGTTAATTACCGGTTATGACTGTTCACTTTGAAAATTGAGCAAATTGGTCAACCACCATAGTTGTTAACTATCGCTAGTCTGCAGCAAATAAACTATATTAAGTGTTAACATTTATTGCATACATGTCTGTTGGTTAATTCAATGAATGTTTATCTTTTTACATCTTGAATCTGCTGCATTTATAAAATAAAATGTCATGACATTTTGTTATGAAAGTGTGTAATGGTCTTTTTTTATCATAACACTACCACTCCGAAAACCTGAAGTTAATTTTTGCGTGACAACCATTATAAATCTAGGCACTACAACATTGACACTGAAAACAACATTCAAACTCAGGAATTTTGGTGTAAAATATGTCTAAGTAGTTCAATATTTTGGTATATACAAGTTTTTGCTAAATTTATAACTTTTTACTACAAATAAAAAAAAAAAAATCCTTCCCGCGTGTTATTGACTTTAAGAGCATAAAATGACGTAAGCAGGTGTAAATAAACTTATAAGCACGTCCTGAGCATGCACAGTGAAATACTGCGCAAAAAATACCAAAAAAAGGGCATGATTGAAGGACGGGAACGAATTGTGGACCTCCGATATAACCGTATGTCCACGATTTGTTTAATAATCACCCTCGGCATGTTACACTTGCGATACATTCATAAAACACAAATGATGACCAATATCCTTCCATTTCAGTCTTCATCGTAACTGGGTTGCCCGATGCCCGGGACAAGTAGATTTGATTTCGGGCTAGCAGAAAATGCCAGATGCTTGCCCGATTGGGCAAGTGTTTTTGTACGCTTTATATACTGTGTGGACAAAGAAAATCAATTTAAAATAGCTTTTTAGGTCGTTTCTTCAAAGAAAATATATACAAAACCCCCTGTATTATCGGCACTGAGTATTTACACATAAACATATGATGTCATGATGCTGTGAGGTCTTTATTATTGTGTAGACGCTTGTTGAAATATACAGACAATTGATCGTAGTCGATTAAACGCTCCTTTGTTAAAAGCTTAATATGCAGGCTTCTTTAGTTGAAAGGGCAATGTTGGAGTACATGCTAGTTTGTCTGAATGTGAAGTATGCATATATTTGCATTGTTTGCGATAAGTAACAAATATATAAATAAGTATTGAAGCTCTATTGTGAATATTAAAATAATTCTAATAGTGCATGTTGTTTAAAAGTGAAACTGCTTTGAAATACTGCTTTTTGGTATGAATTACTTTGGAACTACTTTCGTTAAATGTAGCATGCAGTTTAAAAAGGGAAAGTCCGAGGCGAAATAGCGATTGCTGCACCTGCTCCTTTGTTCTCTTTGCTCTGCTGCCCCTCTGGGGCAGAAATGTTTAATATCTTTAAAAAAAATATTTTTGCAAATATCCAATAAATAGACTTTGTTTTAAAATCCAATAAATAGACTTTGTTTGAAAACCATAATTAGAAGCATTTAAGCGAGTTACCAATTTATTAAAAAATATCCACAAATTGGTCCAGCTTTCCATCCTGCTCCTTATTAGTGGAGCTACGTACCTTTTTGACCCTAAATATATACCTGTTCATCGTTTTAATGACATTGTGACACATGATGCACAAAATATGATGATCGAACCTCATGTATTTTGAGAGAGAACAACACAAACAAGATGAAATGTTTATAGAAATATAACAAAAATTAAACAAATCATCATTTTCTTATATTGCTTTAGAGTAGCATTTGAAATAAAATATTTCGGACAAGTTAAACAAATTTCGGGCAAGTGGTTTTGCTAACAAGCTTGCCCAAACTGGCAAGAGCTTTTAAAAATTTATCATGAAGAATGCCATTTGGAGAAAAATGTGAACACTCTAAAATTATAATATGAAACTAACGTTAAGTGTCCAGTGATAGAATAGATAAATTAGATAATCAACAAAATAACACTATCCGAAATGTGACTTTACTCCGGATACTATATCCATATTTAAAACAGTGACACAAATATAAATATTATGTGACTTACTCTTTTAAACTTAGAATACAAATATCTAAACGACGTATGGTGCAGGTATGATATTAACCGCGTGATAATTCTCTGTCGCATTAGGATATTTAGTTCAACCTTCTGTCATCATGCAGTATTCCCAGAGTAGTCGGCCTTTAAATTTGGATAGGTTACACTCGACCATGAAATTGATCGTCTACAAAACTACAGCAAACTCGTACCTTAAAGACGTTCGCAACAATTTCCTTCAATTTTTTTTGCCAAAGACAGATTTTCTTAAAACTTGGCACAAACATGTATCAATGTATCCTAAAACTAAAACTGTCTTAAAAAATAGGGGTCACCAGCCTTTTTCCGGAAATATTGAATTTTGAATACGGTACCTGTCAGTTTGTGTTATTTAGAATCTTGAATAATATAAAGCGTTTATATTCAAACAAAGATGGAGATTTTTAAATGCATCTTTTTTTAAATGTTTCGTTTGGTAATACACAAGTGCAGTTTAATGATAAAACGCGCTTTATCTACAGTTATCATTTACCAAATGACTTGTAACTTTAACGAGGTGAATTTTGCATTAAATTTGCCTGTGAAAACATCAATAATTTATCAAATATACGAATATCTTTTGTTCCAAAACGACAGATTTTGTTAGAAGATCCCACATACATGCGTAATTGCACACTGAAACTAAAACAGTCTTAAAAAATAGGGGTCACCGGCCTTGTTCCGGAAATATTGGGTTTTGAATACTATTTTTTAAGTTTGGATTTTTATCAATGTTTTAAATATATAGGATAGTTATTTTTTAAACAAGGTTATGGTTCTTTCAACTGATATGTTTGTACATGCTTTGTTTGGCAATATACATGTGTATGTTGATGATAAAAACGTTTTACCTACATTTACTGCTTAAATAATGAATTTGACTGGACATTTAAGTGTGTCAGATGGGAACTAATAATGCTTTCTGAAACTTCATTTTTATCAAATGCATATTTTGTTCCAAACAACAGATTTTCTTAAAATTTGGCACAGACATGCACCCATGTATATTTACACCAAAACATTAATAAAACGAATGGCTCACCGATCTTGTTTGGGGAATATTGGATTTCATATAGGGTACCTGTGTAGCCTTTTTCCTGTTTCGTTTCACATACATAAACAACGTATCGATAGAATGAAGATATTTAAATGGATCATTTCTGAACTAAATTTGTTTGGAAATACATTGCATAGTATGTTTTTGATTATTATATATGCTTTGTGAACTTTTACTATTAAAAATATTTATTTTGAATGGACATGAGAGATGAAATTAGTATATTGTAACATATACACAATAAAGAAAAAATGAAGCAAAAGGAGAAATTAACCCAATTATTTTCTTTTTGTTGCGAACGTCTTTAATGCGATTGAAGCTTCTCCGCTACACTTCAAATATTCTTTATTTTCAGTTCATTTCCATAGTTTTTACTTTACTCTTAAGCAGTTGCGAGCCTAGCTGACATTTTACGGATAAACTGGATATGCATGAATTCAGTTTCTTGAAATTTATATATGAGAATCTTGTAGGCATTCAATAGTTGTAGGAGGTAATATAATTATAAGGATCCTCGTATTTGTATTTTGCCACAATAGAGCCATTTTTACACCACATTAATATTATATAATTTCAAAAAAATAACATAACCAAAAATCAGCTTAACGTTTCAACGCCCGTTGGTTTGTTTGCGCAAACTTCCAAAATGGCTGCGTTTAATTATAGGCAAGCTTTTTAGTTTAAAAGTTAAAACTGATACAAATGGTTCTTTTTGCGCACGTCGTTAAATCTACAAACTTATATATACTGGCTACAACTTCTTCCCAGACTCAGTTAAGCGATACTATTCGGATGATATTTTGATATCATTGTAAACTATCACAAATATGTAGTGTAAGATCGTATTTTATTTCAATAGTGGTCATAGAAACAATATTTTCATGAGTGGCGCAGCAACGAGTACAAATATATAGTTTCTATTACCACGAATGAAATGAAATACGATCTTACACTGTATTAAACACATTTTATTTTTATTTTATGCTTTTAAACGATAAATAAAAAAATGCGCGAGATATGCTGAAGCGTCACAAGTTGTGTGTATTATGACGTCATAAATTTGACGTCATTCTGATTCCAAAATTGTCGATCGCTGTTGTGGTGGGAAAATAGTGCCACTCTTACTGCGTCGTTGTCGCTAATTAATTATATTTGTATTGAATTTTATTATATGTTTTTCGTTGTTTACAAAGGTCGATGTTTACATTGACGATTAGGGTATTCACATACTTAAAAAAAATAACTGTTAACGGGAGGCTAGGGACTGTGAGTTAGGCGCCGAACACAATTACATTTTATTCCGTTTCTTCATGGCGATTCTCTGTTAAGGCAAACAAAGAATCATTTTACAATCATGTAGAAAACACATGAACAAATATTTTATAATTTCAACAAATATAATGAAATTGTACCTATTAAAATAACAAATACATACAAAAAGTATAGACAGTTTTAACAATAAAATTTACGCGCCACAAATTTAGTTATAATTATGACTTTGTAAATTTGACAATGTATTGATAGAATAAATACTATAGCGTAGAATAAATGCTTATACTATCTATATAATAATAATAATAATAATAATAATAATAATAATAATATTTGTTTTGTTTTGATGTTTTTTTTTCGCCGTTTTTTTACAGTATTTCAGTCATATCACGGCGGTCAGTTAACCTAATCACACTTTTCCTTGGCAAGCTTAACCGATCTAAGCGGTTTACCAGTACTAAGTATGCCAGTAACTGACAACTGCCCTACTTGAATCAGAGGTAGGGGGAGAGAATGGCCGTAGAAATAATATCATGACCAATCCCCACACAAGTTATGTGGCTGGGCTGGGGTTCGAACTCACGATCCCCGGATTGATAGTATTGCTCTCTACCAACTGAGCTAGCCGGACGCGGCAATAAATAATAATAGATTCAAAATTTTAATTTACATACCAACTTTAAGTGTTCCCAGCTTTCTTTACCCATTAAAACAAGACGTTATAATATGTTATGACTTACATTTGTTATGTTATGTTAAGGCTAATGACGTAACGAAGGTAATGCGTTAACGCGCCTTTAAAAATATAATAATTAAAACATTTTGGCGCCAAAGTCTAAAATAATGAAAAAACTTTTTTAAAAGACGGCGGACGCCTTGAACGATAACCATACAAACAAAGTAAAAAGGGTTCCATATGACCAAGAGTTAAATGATCAAACGTGTGTGTGTTACATTTTTATCGAGTGCACCGGGATTCTCTCCCATATGGCCCCATAAGACTTGTTAGTTGGGTTACGAGGGATAGTGCAAGATACAGAAGACGCCCCGTTCCAGAGACGACCCTGGGTCTTTTAGTGCCCGTTGTAAAGCACCTAGTACACTGCACCTCGGTTTAACGCCTCATGCGAAAAACGAGTTAGTAGGTTAGGGTGTAGCGGGGGCTCGAACCTGCGACCCCTGAGTTGTGAAACCAGTGCGTTACCACTAGACCACGGATCCGCCACAGATCAAACGTTATCACTTCAGTCGACCTAGAGTGAAATGATCGGGTTATCATTTACTGGTATTCTCCACTCATTCACCGCATAGCATGAAATGAATAAGTGTCTCTTTATAAGTTTCAGTATTTAGACATCTATAAAATGTGTTTATACACTAAATTATCAAAACGATACTTCTGGTTTTATTAGCTTATTAACTTTTAAAACAATAAAACTTTATGTATTGTCTTAGTACCCATTAATAATAAGTTCCTAACACGAGGTCGAACTCGCATGTCATGAAATAAACACACTGAAAACATGTAGATTGAAAATGGGCATTTATTTAAAATGCCTTAAAAACATAATATATACATGAATATACAAAAACATAAACTGTCAAATATATGTATATCATAACGTATTACGTCAAGGCAATGACATGTCTGGGAGGGCAAAAAACCGCCAGACATGAAAACAACAAAGACAATATTATTAATACATATCAATGGTACATACACAAGAATGATATGAAAAAAATTGGCACATATACATACAATGGACGGACAACAAACCGTCCGATGCAGAGACCCCAAAACATGAATGGCTATTTTAGAAATTTCGCCTAACGGCGCAGAACTAAGAATGACATAAAGCAATACATAACAATTGGGTGGTGGAGGGGTGGCGGTGGTTAATAAAAATAAATTTGACTGCAAAAATGGCGAGGCAACTGCCCACGCCAACAGCAAACAAAGGAATGACTGATGCGCCCTACGGTGGGCGCTTGAGCATGCTGGTGCGTGCTACGATTGGCTGATAAGCGTCACGTGGTGTGAACGGACGGCTTTGATTAGCTGATAATGTGAACAAAGAAATTTATGCTATTCCTAAATGCTGTACTTTATAATACCATTACATAATGATAATTCCGACCTATATAAAATCGCAATACAATGACATAAATATTTTTATGTGGCCATACAAAATTATTTATGTATTGTCTTAGCACCCATTAATAATAAGTTCCTAACACGAGGTCGAACTCGCATGTCATGAAATAAACACACTGAAAACATGTAGATTGAAAATGGGCATTTATTTAAAATGCCTTAAAAACATAATATATACATCAATATACAAAAACATAAACTGTCACATATAATATGTATATCATAAAGTATTACGTCAAGGCAATGACATGTCTGGGCGGGCAAAAAACCGCCACCAGGAGGAACGACGCCGCCTAGAGAGACCGAGGGAGGGAAAACTGGGACACGGATATACATACTAAAATGACGAATAACGTAAAGGAGACATTAAACGAAAATAAATGCATACAAGTGAAATTTGAATTGTGTACATAAATGGAAAGCGCTAAAATAACTAATAAAAGTACGGGAACAATATTCATGTAACTGCGTAAACCCAAAACTGCTGCTTGAAACCGTCAGTCTGGGTGGACCCATATTAAGCTGTCATCTGTGACGTAGTAAACGCAACGTACTAACAATTTGATGACATATATACAGTTTTGACAACAAAACCAAAACAAACAATAACCTGGTATACTCTGAGAAAAATTTACTAGAGAGTAAAACGAAGACTGTGGCTTAAAACCGAAAGCCTGGGTGAACAGCAATTTGGCGGAGATCAGAACAAAATTCTATGAAAAAGGGTAAACAAACATGTATATACAGTAATGACGAACATGAGGATAATGAAACACGCACTTGTTGTGCGCCAAATGAATAAACTTCTCGTAACATATATACATGGACTGCTGAAAACGTAATTAAAACTAATTATCAGCACAATCATACTAGTAGACGATATTTACGTAATATATACAGCAAGAATTTCAGCTTGATGAAACATTAGTTAAAACCGTGACTGCTGCTTAAAACCGTCAGCCAGGGTAGACCTAAAAGTTCACAGTTCGATTTATTAGTAATGGCACTCAGCTTATACATAGGAAGTATCAGTAGAGTATACCCCAGGGCTGCTGCTTAAAACCGTCAGCCCGTGCAGACCGAAAACAGAAAACCGTTATTTAATGAAGAGAAGGCGAATGAGTGTGGACCGAATATTACATTGTAGAGTGCAACGGCTGGGTGGTGTGGCGAATGTATTTAAGATAGGCCGACGTTTTCCAACGACCTAACCGCTGAATATCGGATGCAGACATGCGCATTTGGTTAGCGTAAGTGGCTCCCCCGATACGAAAAGAATGAGGGGTGTAGACTGTATGGTCCAAGTGGTTGTGGAGTACGCACTGACGCAGTATTGAGCGGAAAAATGCAATAGTGACAGGTTGCCCCAGCTTATCAGTAAATAGTGGGCCATGTCTCTGAGGAGAAACCTGCAAATATTGAAGCAAGGCTGAAACTGGGCAAATTCGTTTGCGCATTTGGCGTGAAATAGGAATGGTGGAGATTTTTCCTTGTGAATGTTTGAAGCGACGAAGTGTAAGAGTAATGGATGTAATCGAGTCGTTATGAAAATTGTAAGATATATCGTTCCGACTCAGCAAGTTATGCCTGCCGGAGCGTGAAAGGGTCATTTCGCCCACACGAAGCAGTCCAAGAAGGCAACAAGGAACATGGTTCGAACAACGAGACGAAGATAACGGTCAGAAATTACTGTTTTGAGACTAGTAATCTGATTTCCTAGCTGGTCAATGGAGAATGGACTTCGCTTGTCGGGGAGACTGTTGTGGCGTAAGCTTTGTAGCAATTTTTTGATTAAAAAGGAATCAGCTGGGTTTGGTAGACCATGTATCTTGTGCCAATATGAAATAGCTGAAATGTATGAAGTGACAGTTTACCCTTTTAGAGTGCGGTTATTGCAAACTGCAATAAATTGAGCCAACTGTTCAGTGGTGGCCGGCATGGCGGGGGTGTCAGGATAATACATGGTGTGAAAACGGATGTAGTGCTGAATAGAATTGCGATAGGAGGATTTGGTAGAGGGAGCCAATTAGGAATTTAACATGAGATAAACTGCTTGATTTAACGGTGCAAGAGCAATCTGTCTGGTACTTTGGTGGGAAACTTGTCCATGTGGAGAGCCTGGGATCGGAACTTGGCGACCTGCAAACGGGAAAGAAAGTAAGGTAACACATTATATTTGCCAGGAATGTGTTCAGATTGGACAAGTATGTTATGTTTCATGCAGGCAAGAACAAGACGTCGGACTAAAACCATGATAGTAGGAACTTTGCAAGTTTGTTTGTTAATAATATAAACCACTGCTGCGTTGTCAGTGTGTAGAATGATACAACGATTGGTAAGCATGGGACCCCATAATTCTAAAGATAGTACAATCGGTACTAATTCCTTAAAGGTGATGTCAAAAGGTAACCAATGAAGTGGCCAGGATCCGTAAAACCAGTGAGTTTCAAAAACTGCGCCATAACCTAAAGTTCCTGATGCACCGGTATGAAAGTGCAAACGATCGGACGACAACCAGCGTTGTTCTATTAGTAGTTGCTTGCCATTGAAAGGTTCCACACAAATGAGCCATGCAGACAGGTCCTTACGACTTTCGCGTGTAAGTGTGATACGATGATGAGGCTTTGAGACCTTTTTCGTTAAGTCAGTAAGGCGACGTAGAAAACAGCGCCCTGGAAGAACTACCTGACAACAAAAATTTAGAAGGCCTAGCAGTGACTGTAAATTCTTTAGTGTTATTTTCCGTGATTTTGCAGCGGAGGCAAGGGAGGTTCGTAGTTTGTCCAGTTTGTCTGGTGGAAGACGGGCCTCCATACGAACAGAATCGAGTACAAGACCCATGAATGTAATAGTAGTGGTGGATGATTCACTTTTGTCAGCCTTAATAGGGACACCAATGTCGGAGCATAGGGCCAGGAACTTTTCCAGGTTTTGCTGACAGATTGGAGAATTCGCAGGCCCCCAAAATAAGAAATCATCTAAAATGTGAACCATATGTTGTATATGAAGTGTGTATTATGCAACATGTTGTAATGCAGAGCTAAAGCGTTCGAAAATGGCACATGACGAAGAAGCTCCCATTGGAAGACATGTATCATAGTAAATTTGGTTATGGAATTGAAAGCCAAGAAGATGATGGTCTGCGGGATGAATTGGTATTAAACGGAACGCCGAATCAATATCCGTTTTACTCATGCGGGTATCTGGACCTATCTGTAAAAGTAGACGGACTGCGTCATCAAATGTGCAGTAAGAGACCGTAGCTAGATCGGGATCAATAAAATCATTGACGGAAGCGCCCGTAGGGTAACTGAGGTGGTGAATAAGACGGAATTCCCCTGGTGATTTTTTAGGTACAAGACCAATCGGACTAATACGAAGGTTAGGTAGAGGTGGCTTTGCAAAAGGACCCGCGATACGGCCCGCTTTGAGTTCATTTTGTATTTTGTGGGCTACTAAGTCGGGGTGTTCTAAACAAGATTTCAAATTGGGTGATGATGTAGAAATGCGAGGACCTATGTAGCCTAAGGTGAAACCGGAAGAGAAACCTTCAATCAAATATGCAGCATGAGGGTACTTATGGAGCAAAGGAGCAAGCCGGTCAATGAGGACTGGGGTAACCACTTGGGACTTATTTCGATGGTGGCTTGGGAGCAGTATTTGTTGGCGTGGGCAGTTGCCTCGCCATTTTTGCAGTCGAATTTATTTTTATTAACACTGCAATTTCACAGAGGTATTTTTATAGATTAAGATTTAAAATCTTGTAGGTGTACTTTTCATGGACACAGTTATTTGGGCGGCGACCCATTTTATCTGTTATTTGGAAGGATAAAGTGGCAACATATCGGATCAGTGTTCTTTTGTTTTCGGAACTCAAGATGGCCGCGCTCTCGACAAGGAAAGTGCATATTTTGAGACATTCATTTGTTAAACGCTTACGGAACTTCATGATAGCTACGGACTCACTTAAATTTCATCTGGATCTTCCGGGGAAACCCCTCATTCAATATTCAGGGTTTCCAGGTGCCACGACAAAGGACCTGCATCAACATCTCGATGTAGTTTCGGATTTCGAACCTGACTTATTGATTCTCGTCGTGGGAACAAATGATATTTATGGTCGTTCCAAGTCTCCGGAAAGTGTGGCTTCAGATATTTTCAATCTCATCGACACGTTGCTTGTGACTTTGCGTGTCCCACAAGTCATTCTTCTTTCTGTGCTCCACCGGTCTGGTTCTTCAGTCCCTACCAGATACACAGTGGATTTAGCATGGTACAACGCCCGCGTGGATCTACTAAATCGCTTGCTGAGTTCTCATCTGAACAATACTTTCCACCCACAAGCCTTCTTCTGGCGCATGAAGGGTTTCTGGTCAGCCACGTCTAAGATCCAAAATTTTGCCGAAGACGGTTGCCATTTATCACAGGCGGGTCAGCTTCGTTTGATCTCCAATATTCGAGCTGCTGTGGTCGCCGCCCAGAAGGGTTCCATTGTCTAATGGATCTTTCAGATACGTATTCCACTTGTTACAATTTTGTTGCCGATTTTCTTTTAGGGGATTAAGCGAGCATTTGTTATGCCACTCAATATCGCACAGAACATTGTGTTGATTTTTGTAACTTTAGCCTATTTAGAGTTACATTTCGGTAAATATTGTAATCGCCTGAAGTTGGTTGTTCCAGGCACCACCTAATTTATACATTTATGCTGCAAATGCACGCTGATTGTCATTGCTTTTGCCTGATGTCGATTGTTCCAGGCACCCTTTTACATGCTCGGCAGTTTGCCGGACACACATAGATTATACATTCTACTGCAAATACACACTGTCATTGGTTTTGCCTGATGTGGGTTTTTCCAGGCACGCTTTTACATGTTCGGCAGTTTGCCGGAAACACATAATTTGTACATAATACTGCAAATGCACGCTGATTGTCATTGCTTTTGCCTGATGTCGGTTGTTCCAGGCCCGACCCTATTTTGTGGGTCCTTAGTTTATATCCACCATACTGTTGTTGAAATCAGGTAAATTATGCCATAGTTATCCATGCCTGATGTCGGTTGTTCCAGGCATCCTTTTCAGTAAGGATTTATCATCCGTTGTTTTTTTTTTTTTTTATATATTCATACACAAATTACATCGTTTTTTGTTGTTGTTGTTTTTGCCTGATGCCGTTTGTTCCAGGCCTATCTTGACATAAATATTTTTATGTGGCCATAAAAAATTATTTATGTATTTGTACAACAACAGCGAGACTGTATTAATAAAGTTAATTTCACAACAAATCGTTATATATAAGAGCATTGATCACCAGATAATAGTTTTAATACTGTTTATTACGGTGGCATAGATGTGACATGTACATGTTTTTATTTATGTCGTTCCCACGACATATTTAAGTCGTGGGAACGAGATCTTATCTCGTGGGAACGACATAATTATGTCGTTCCCACGACATATTAAGTCGTGGGAACGAGATCGTATCTCGTGGGAACGAGATCTTATCCCGTGGGAACGACATAATTATGTCGTGGGAACGACATATTAAGTCGTGGGAATGAGATCTTATCTCGTGGGAACGAGATCATATCTTGTGGGAACGACATAATTATGTCGTGGGAACGAGATACTTTGTCGAGGGAACGACTTAATGAAACAATCAAATTCCATTTTGCTCTCGCAGAAGAAAAACTATTTCTTTATATCTTAATCCAGCGTTGAAATACGATATTTATGTAAGCGTCTCTTGTATGAGCCATTTTGAAACATGCTTTTAAACAACGTGTATTCTGATTGGTTAATTATGTCGTAACCACGAGTTAATTATCTCGTTCCCACGACTTAATATGTCGTTCCCACGAGTTATTTATGTCGTTCCCACGTGAAAAGATCTCGTTCCCACGACTTAATATGTCGTTACCACGAGTTAATTATCTCGTTCCCACGACTTAATATGTCGTTACCACGACATAATTATGTCGTTCCCACGAGATAAGATCTCGTTCCCACGAGATAAGATCTCGTTCCCACGGCTTAATATGTCGTGGGAACGACATAAATAAAAACATGCACATGTCACATCTATTCCACCGTAGTTTATTGCACAATGCATCTGGCTTTAAGCCTCGACACAAAACACACCATAAACGTATTCAGTCATGACTACATTATAAACCATTTCCAGCACTTAACTGCTGTTCTGCGTACTATTTATAACACATTATGCATTTTGTTTAAATGTTATTAAAACTTACTAAACATCTTTGACAGGTCTGCGAATATTATTATAACTAAGCATGTGCGTACCAAAGCATTTGCTTTGAAACAATGTGCATTACACTGACATTTTCATTCGATATGTTTACGAATGCTAACATTACTGTGTTTGCACAGTGTAACATTTAGCAATTATATCATTCTTTTTGTTTTTGCAACACAATGGAATACAGCTTTCGCAAAATTCTAACAGTTTCTT
Source organism: Congeria kusceri (assembly GCA_027627225.1). Lineage (NCBI taxonomy): Eukaryota > Metazoa > Mollusca > Bivalvia > Myida > Dreissenidae > Congeria > Congeria kusceri. Next base: position 48,729,072 of record CM051031.1, on the reverse strand, counting down.
GATCGCCAATGATATTCTTTACTTAGCTCCTCATTTATATACAGCCATTTTATGAGGTCGTGAACGCCCATTCAACCCTTATCTACGTCGATTAGTTTGATTGGATGCCTGCGTTTTCTATGCCCGCAAATAATAGGCCATATTCTAACACCCCATATTCCATTCGGCTGCGATGACCAACTATTCCTTCACGATATTTCTCTAGAGACCACCGCCACATGTTGGTTTTCAATATGATAAACATGTGATAGAAAACAACTTGTGTAATTTGCAAACTACTCAGAGACACTTTATAAGCCGTAGGTATCTCTATATCTTCATTAGCTCTTACGAGTGCTCGGAGCTTTGTCATTAGTTCACAGTATCAAATATGACCGTAAATGACGCCTTTCTTGTCCGCTTCTGGGTTAAAGTAAATCGTGTATTGCCACTTTCTCTTTGCTCCATCACTAAATTGGAAGCTTCACTTGACGAGTTACCCTTAAACAAAGATTCGTATTTATATAGATTTTTGGCTTGCCGTTGTTATCCACAAATGCGTGCAGTGTTGACAGTTGCTTAGAAGGGGATAACGACATTATATATTACTTTTAAAGTGATGTTTTATGTTCCTTGATGTTTTCTTTACTTTGCTAGCCTATATAGGGCCTTCTGCTCTGCGTACGCAGATCAGACCTTACGGATTTCATACATATTAAGGTATTGACATTAATTTGCATTATTATACCTCACTTGATTATTTCTCTATATAATGCATATAAACTGCAGCGGGCAACAATTTGATATGTCGCCCGGCAATGTCGCCCGCTACCGCAATGTCGCCCGGTACGCAAATAATTCGGGATTGTTCGGTATAATAAAATAAATATCGACTTCCTTGAGGGTGACAGTGCGTCTCGTCACTGATACAAATTAATTGTGACGTCACTTTCATTAAAAAAACCTGAAAGAATTACGTCAGTCTCTGAACTGTTTTTCGTGTTGTCTATTTGTAAGTTTAATATCGATAATTTTGTTCTTTGTCTATAGAAAAATTTGCGATAACAACGGATAATTCTAACATGACATGGAAAGCTTGCTTGTTTTGACAAAGAACAAATTTATCGTTGTAAAACCACCCATAAACAACGCAAACATTGTAGTTCCGATTCTGACGCCATTCGTTCATTTTTTTATGAATGAAAGTTACGTCACTATGAATTTGTATTAGTGAATGACGTCACTGGTAATAGCGGTGATGCGCGTTCAAACGTTCGCGCGGGAAGATAAGCGGTGCAAAGCAAAATGTACACTGCTCAAAAGTCCTAAATCGCCACTGCAATAATGGATATACATAACTGTAAAACTGTTTATTATATCAATTTGAAATAATACATTATATACTTGTGTCCAGTGTTTGTGTAATACGATAGCAATTAAATTTATTATAAATTATGAAAACTATTGGTCATTTATCATTCAAAACTAAAAAAATAAATAATGCGTTCGGTGTAAAATAATTAAAATATCAGGTGGCTGCTTAGGACTTTTGAGTAGTATAGTTCCCATTGTCATTGCAAAAATTACTTTGTCAGACCATGTTAGAATCGAAACAATCTTCGACTTAGCGTTGTTTATCGGAAGATAAACAACGATTTTTCGTTTGATACAAATATTTGTTCATTAGCCGGCAAAACAACGCTAATTCGGAAATTATTTCTTAATTAAACAACGGACGTGACGCCATGCAATAACGTTACGTTATTTGGCGGGAAAACGTATATGAATACGTATGAATGTGTACATACAATTTAAAGCGCAAACGACAGTCTACTATACGGATATGAAATACATATATTTCCTATAAGAGTATAATATAAAATCAAAAAACGCTGACAGCGTAGAAAGACTGTTGGCGACAAAAGAAACTAAAAGCATGTGAATTATAAATGCATTTTCCTAAAAGGAAACATTTGTTTGAATGAAGTTCAATTTCCCACCTTTAAACCTTATAATTTGGCTTCTTATTTAATAGTATACGACATTATAATGAAAATTAATTTGTAAGTAACGAAACAATATTTCGTTCGAGCTAATTATCTTATGCAAACGGAAATATATATACATGCCAGTTAACAAGTCAATCTGCAAGGGTCAGAATAATCGATGAAGCGTAGTAGTAGCGCATTAATTTGGTAGTCTTATTCAGGACACTCCGGTAAATATTTCGGTTACATACAAGTAAATAGCAAACGGTGTCATTAGTTTAAATTTTTTTTTTTTTAAATTGACCTTTTTACAAACTGTAATTGTAATAAATCACATGATATACACATTATAATACATATTACATACATAATCTTTAATAATTAAAATGTAAGAAAACGGGTGTGAAATTTTGCTGTTTTGAAGAAGGACCCTTTCTGGTTTCGATTTACTGACTAATAGCCTGCACAGAAAAGAAGTAGTTTTCCGCGATACCTGTTTTGGAAATTACCCTCTCAAAAGACCGTTGGCTTCCGCCGACAGTCTAAAAATAAGAAAATTAAACGTAATAGTACTAAACATATTATTTTATTTTACATGCACTTTACTGAAGCTGTCAACAGTATTTTGGAATTAAGGTCATCTGGAACTAGTGTTTTAACTTATGTATCTAGAATGTTTCCTTGCATAAGCGATTAGCGTTACTATTTACATCACTTGAAATAAATGAAAAATCAGCCATATTATTGTTGCTTCAGTAAAATAAGATATATAAAATTTATGACTATTCATACGTCTTAAAACTGGTTGCATAGTTTGTCCAACTTATTGAATATTACACCTTTTACATGATATTAAATATATAACATTTTTAGGCTGACAGTTTGTATTGTGCCGTAATGTAAATGTTTTTTCCTGTTACGGCACTGGTGAATGTCGACCCAGTATGTATGTACATGTATGTACATGTATGCGTATATAAAGAAAACAACGTTTCTGTTACAGCTATCAGTGAAATAAGTGTCATGAGTGTTCATCTTAAAATATGAACTAACTAAATAGTCATGCAAATTGTTTTGTTTTTTTACCAACATTATACAAAATGTAACCACGCGGAGCCTGCTATGATTCTTTGCAGAATTCAATGAAACTTCAGGAGAAGCTTCATTACAACAAGGAGCTGTGCACTGAGTCAGGAGGTTCCGTTTCATTGATTTCTTCCAGAGTTATGGGACTTTGAATATTTCTGAAATTAGCATTTAGTGCACAATTTTTGTCCAGTCTATTTCTAAGCAGCTACTGGAAAGAATGCAATGAGGAGCTTAATGACCAAGAGGAAGTGTGCACTGAACCAGGACATTCTGCTTCAGTGATGTTTCTCAGAGTTATGTGACGTTACAGATTTCTGAAATAGTATATACTGCACAATTCTTGTCGGGCTATTTCTTCTCAACTACTGGCCAGTATATAATGAAACTTTATGGGAAGCTTCATTACCAAGAGAAGGTGTGTACTGACGCAGGACATTCCGCTCCAATGATGTTTTCCCTGAGTTATTGGGCTTTGAAGATTTCTGTAATTAGTATAAAGTGCGCAGTTCTCCGCAACTACTGGCCAGAATTCAAAGAAATTTTATGAGAAGCCTTGTTATAAAAAGGAGATGCGCACTGTACCAATATGTTCCACTTCAGATTTTTCTTGGGATAATGGGAGTTTGATGTCTCAGCAACAACGAGCCAGAATTCATTGCAACTTTATAGAACGCTTCATTACCAAGATTGTGTGCGCACAGTAGCTGGACGTTCTCATTCAGTGACTCTTCTATGAAATATTAGCCTTTGATAATTGCTGAAATTAGTATATAGAGCACAAATCTTGTCCGGGCTGTTTCTCAGCAGCTAATTGATCATTTGTGTCAGCTCTACTTGATGGGAAGTTAAATAACCAGGATGAAATGGCTGTATTAAAGTGATGTTCCACTAATTTGATATATTTTGCAGGTATGAGTCTGGATTAGGGTTTTACAATTTTTATGCATCAACTTGTTTGTATGGTATGTTTATGTCATGCTCAAATACAGTTTTTACAGCATATTTGGTCCTGCAATTCTGGTATTTTTTTAGTTATTTTGATATCTCTGCCCTTCTCATTGCATTCCCATTACTTGGCAAAGCGCATTGGGGAGCATTCATCAGTTCACTGATATCATTGTTGGATGATGGAACAGTGCGGTTTCCTGTGATCGATGCTTATTTCTATGAATAGGTTATAAGAAATAGATCTGACTTAAACCCTAACAAACAATCATATGATCGTTTTAGTCATCATCTACAAGTACATTCCGAGTTGGGAATTAGATCTTTTAACTATAATAAATACGACAAAAGTATTAAATATAATGACCCATAAAGTAATGTAATGAAAGTATATAGTCTCTGCATATAATCTGTCGTTTGTTATTTTGCAATACTTTTAAATAATATTCTTTATTAACTATGTTAAATATGATATCAAATATTAAAAATCATAAACAAATATTTTGTATTGGCAACATCAGTACAACATTATATCGATGAAATAAAGCTTATACCAATGTGTCGAAGGTAGTGTGTCTAATTATGAGTTTGAGTTTTATTTTGTAAAAATGGCATTTAATTTAAAGAACTTTAATCAAGCAAATGTTTCAGGTTCTTATGCTTCACTTGCGTTTACGTTCTTTTCTCGCCAGCTGTCTTTCAACGCTGTCAGCGTTTTGATTTTATCTATACCAGAATAAATAGTTTTTGCGTTACGTATATATTAAGTGATTATGCTAAAAATAAAATAATTTCCGACATAATCATTTGATAATTGCCAAAAACAACAACCTATTGTTTTAAATGTTTATATTATATTTACTATAATCGTGTTACAAACCACAATATCCGTCCGCAATGTTTAGCTTAACGGCTTTATACCATTAAATGGATTGGTATTATCCCTGGGTATTGATATTACGGTTGTGTTCGCTTTGTATACCGGGAAGGTGCAAATAATTAGTATAAGGAATAAACAAATCTTGCAATATTTACTTCCGTTTTCGATTTTAAAGTATGAAATGTAACGTTTTTAAGAGCAGTTTATAGCTGCAGAGAGAATCAAGGTAAGTACAACTCAAACATTAAATTGCAATATTGTACTGCAATATTTGTTTCTGCAAACAGAACAATAGCTTTCTTTTTAAACATGTGTTGTTTTTTTAAAGATTTATGAGTGGTTAGATTTCAGGTTACATTTCAGGGACCCAGCAAACACACAGACTCCAAGCAAGCACAAACACACAGACTCCAAGCAAGCACAAACACACAGACTCCAAGCAAGCACAAACACACAGACTCCAAGCAAGCACAAACACACAGACTCCAAGGAAGCACAAACACACAGACTCCAAACAAGCACAAACACACAGACTCCAAGCAAGCACAAACACACAGACTCCAAGCAAGCACAAACACACAGACTCCAAGCAAGCACAAACACACAGACTCCAAGCAAGCACAAACACACAGACTCCAAGCAAGCACAAACACACAGACTCCAAGCAAGCACAAAGACACACAGACTCCAAGCAAGCACAAACACACAGACTCCAAGCAAGCACAAACACACAGACTCCAAGCAAGCACAAACACACAGACTCCAAGCAAGCACAAACACACAGACTCCAAGCAAGCACAAATACACAGACTCCAAGCAAGCACAAACACACAGACTCCAAGCAAGCACAAACACACAGACTCCAAGCAAGCACAAACACACAGACTCCGAGCAAGCACAAACATGGTAAATACATTTTCATAACTAGGCTTATATCCGTCATGAATTCCAGCTTATTAGAATTATTAGCGGTTCTTTGCGAGACAAACGATATATGAAGGGTCAATTGACCGTTTCATTCCTTAAATAACACAAAATATTTATCGCATATTGTATTATAAGTTATTTCCCGAATGAATGAGTGATTCCGTAGAATGTTTGGTTTGTTCTGTACGTTTGCCTGTATGTTGATATATATTTTATGTAGAAATAAACTGTTTTTTGTGTAGATCGCGATTAACCTATATGTACAGCACCATTCTTTTTTCCCAGAGTTTCGCTTCCAGCTCACAGATGCCAAAAGCTAAACATGGCGACGAAGGGAAGTACGAGATATACTTTGACCCTGAAGCGGACAATGAAAATGGTGTCAGATACGATGGCATCAAAGATGAAAATCTTATGGATATCCTAAAGTTGATGGTAGGAGTGGATGAAGCTATTGAGAACGTATGGGCGTATAAAGTACCCTTGAGTGACCTGCAGCATACACAACTCCTGCTGTTCCATATGTTTGCTGTTTTTGAGACGGAACGTTGGTGGTGGTCCATTGAGAAGCACACTGACGGTATAACCTTACAGCGAAGCCGCGAGCGTGAAAGAGCGATACAGGCATGAGAAACGCAATTCCGACATAAAAATGATTGAGACCGATAGATTGCAGAATGAGCGTTCACGACGTCATAAAATGGCTCTACGAGAATAATGAGTTATATAAGGTATATCATTATTTAAATAGCAACTGCCAACACTTTGCAACAGATGTATTTAATCACGTGTCATTGGCTAAGAAACTGTAACAGAAGTCCCAATTAACTGTAACAGAAGTCGAAATTGGTTTGTGTCTACAGAAAGAACGCTAACTGGTTAGACAACAGCTAACGACGGTTATTGACAGATTTCTGAAGTTTTACATATTACCATTTTGACAAATTATAACACAAAGGATTTTTATATTTTTAGCATCAGTGCTCAAAGTTTGCAGCGTATATATCAATAATTCATAAGATAACACTATGTGTATAGGAGTTAATATTGTCATAGTTTGTTTAAAAAAAATACATGTTAATTTGCCATACCTGTTAATTCTGCTCTTTACCTGATAACAATTGTTTGTCGGTAAATGGTAAAAATGATTGATTGGTGACTCATTCATTTGAAATATAAATCTCAAAAAATAAATGTATGTAGGGCATTTGACAGGTAGCAAAAGTAGAAAATAAAATTAAATGCAAGTGCAATATTAAATACGACCGATGTTCAAAATAAGGGCAAACATTCTGATGTAATGGAACAGTTCTCAATATGTTTTTTCTTTACGACTCTTACAAAACCAACTCGTCAGATTGAAGTTCCCCAAACACCTTACTACATGTATATATCTATGTATTGTCCCGGGAAGTCTAAGGAGAGGTCGGACTCGTATGGCAATGTATATATTAATATGAAACGTTGATCTAGCTTTTCAAGATTAGAATAATAAACATGTTGAACGTGAACTACTTCAGGCACATTCCTCAAATAACACTGCAATGAAGGAATGTACTGACATGCTTATTTATTCATAGTTTATCTTTATTTTACAAATCGAGTAATATGTCAATAGCTTGATTTAAATTATGATATTGTATATACTGAGTAATATAATTTCAATAATATACCATAGGTCATCCGCTTTTCGCCTTTTTGAATAAATATCACCACGTAGGAATCGTGATGCATAATATAGATAATACGTTTTCTTAATGATGGTACATGTAACATGTAACATGGACGTTTGGGCAATATCAAGAGTTTATCATATTTCTTTGTTGAAGTCATTCGTATCTTCGGAGTCAAAACGCCTTACCCTAGTCCAGAGGACAAAACTCCAAAATAGCTCTATTAAAACTCGTAGTAGTAGTAGTAGTGGTACTAGTAAAAGTAGTAGTAGTAGTAGTAGTAGTAGTAGTAGTAGTAGTAGTAGTAATAGTAGTAGTAGTAGTTGTTGTTGTTGTTGTGGTGGTGGTGGTGGTGGTAGTAGTAGTAGTAGTAGTAGTAGTAGTAGTAGTAGCAGTAGTAGTAGTAGCAATAATATATTTAATATATTGATGAAATTGTAAAGAAAAATATATACAATGCCAAAAATTTGCTTTTCGATACGCGGTTCCACCCGGATTCGAACATACGCCTTCAAAATCACGCACTTGAATGAAAACGTTCCCGAGATGCAGTACAGTTTTCAATGGTGCGCATTCATATCGATTTTACTGCTACTAATAATTTTCCCGCGCCCACGAAAAGTGTCTCGGTGAAAACGTTTTATAATTATAAAATCAGTATTTTACTGTTTGTTTATAACGACGAGGTTCATGTGTAAAACAGTCATTTAATAAATACTTCCTAATATATAATTTTATTTTTGAAAATATTAAACCGTATTAGCCGTCGATACGCCCCTTTAAAGGATATAGTTGGGAGTAGAACGAGACTTAGACACATGACAAAAATGTAAACAGAAGCAATCCTTGTGAGCTAATTATGTTTCATAACAATTTAAGATTCTATGTTAGCGTACTCAAAAGGTAAAATAGCCACTCTGTGCCTAATAATATTAACGTTTTTTTATTTTTTGTTTTATGGGATTTTTTTTTTTTTAATTGAGTCGGGGGGGGGGGGGGGGGAAGAAATAAAAATAAAAATAATATGTCTTTTTATCACCAGTCGACAAAAAAAAAAAAAAAAAAAAAAAAATGAAAAAATATAATTTTATTTATTTTCAAAATAAAACATTTTTTAACAGTCACAGCCAAAAACAGGCACTTTTAAGACATACTAGTAAAAATAAAATAGTTGAAAACTCTTTAACTATGTATTTGAACAGAATTAAACAATCATTATTTGATACTTATCCAAACATTTATTATTTTTTTAACTTGACAAATGCTTTTGTTTAATATTGTATTGTCATATTTCTGTGTTTGTACACTTGTTATTATTTTAATTTAAACCTTAATTAGCTGGCACTTTCGTTGAACCCGGTATCTTGTCAATTTTAATTCTTTTTGTAACTACTGGATCATCTGGAGCTCACTAACTTAATACTGAAATTTAGTAGTTTTCCCGACCTGTTTACTTTTATTCATACTTTAAATTGACATGGCCTATAAGTTTACTCTAAAAGTTTACCTATTTTCAAACTGGTCCGATGCAATCATTAGGCAATTTATACAGTTTAATGATGCATATAATTTAAGTATGGCATTTTAATAAATAATATTTATTTCATCAAACCTACCCAAAGCTTTTCATAATGTCAAAGTGTATGCTTCGTCGGCAAAGACACTCAAAATGATTACATTTTTTTCACATAAATCTGTAACGATGTCAGAAACTGTGTTGTTCTATGCTATTTTGCGAATTGAAATGGATTCTCTTTCGTTTTTGATCAATTTTCAGATTTTTTCTGCCAATATGGGGGAAAGGGCCTGGCCTTTTATAGGGAATATTAGCAAGAAATGCCTGATTTGGGGGGAAACAAATAAGCAATCTTGGGAGAAGATATTAACAGCTATAAGATGTTTACAATCCACACATTACTAATTGTAAGCGTCATGTAGTTGCAGTATGATTTGTGACGATTCCCCTGTCATCTGGCTTTTCTAGGAACACTGGCCACTGGAGGAACCTACCTCAATGTTTTTATTGTTTTAATTGATATATATTTTACTGTCAGTGCTGTCTATTAATATTATGGCATTAACAAAAGCACTTGTACACTTAAATTACTTGCACTATATTAAATGTATTAAACATTGTAGTTTATTGTTCATTGCAGTAATTTGAATAATTTTAAATATAATTTTCATGTCAACATGTATACACTCACTGTTATAATATTTATAAGTGCTTCACAAAATATAAATGAACTAAACTTTGTAAATAGTATACTATAATGAATTGTTGCACTCTGGTTAACATAAAAAGGCTGAACAAAATATATATCAATTAGTACATGTATCAAAAACAACTAATTGGTAAAATAGGATATTATATTTGAAGTAAGAACTCAAGAACAATCAACTTTGACTTTACTGTCCGAAATGTAAACATACCCGATAACCAGTCCATTTGACATATTCCAGACACAAAATTTCATACTCCATTTATCAATAACATAATCCTGTAATGTAAACATACCCGATAACCAGTCCATTTGACATATTCCAGACACAAAATTTCATACTCCATTTATCAATAACATAATCCTTTAATTAGTTGTGTCCGCTGATTCTACGACAGCTTGCTAGCAATCATCTTTTATAAGACAGTGAATGCTGACAAACAGCTCGTTGTTTTCACAAATTTGATAATGAATTTCCGAGATGAAACCACGCACCTGGCAGACTGTTACTAGACTGGATATTGGAAATTAATGTTTTGTGCTATAAACTATGTGTTCTATACAACAACCAGTCCTAACATTTTGCCTAATTTATATTCGTACTCAAAGTGTTTCGTCTCCATCGGGAAAAAAATGGAAATAGTACTTTTTATTGGAACATAGTACAAAACATTTTAGCTATCGGCATATAATTTTGTTGTGCTATGAATAAAATACAAAGTCGGCGGGGAAATTATAAATAAAATTCACAAAAGTTACTTTTATTTTTATTTGATTTTGTCAAAATTTAGGGTCGGCGCTCCCGTAAAACAAAAGATAAAAAAATGTTGGCCTTATTTAACAGCGTACTGTACACTACGGTGATATATTTGGACGAGTGCACAGCTGACATACCATATTGGACGAGCCGATAGCTGTGAGTATGTCAGCTGTGTACGAATCCAAATATATCACGGTATTGTACAGAACGTTGTTAAATAATCTTTTTATTATAAACCTATTTATATTTTTGTATTATTTGCATAATATTAACATTAAAACACACAGTCCGCAGAACAGTGCGCGCGCTCACAATATTAATATGACGTCGTTCTTCGTTATAAATAATTTGCACACATACATCTTTGTTATTTATTTTGAAATCTGCACTAACATGCAATTTGTTATTTGAATGTAAATGCTTAATCAGCCTTAGAATATATTTCGCAGAAAGCGATGTTGGCCTCGTACCGATTGTAAACAGTGAGTGTGTAGATATTATATTTAGACGTGTTATGTTTAAACGGTGGCGTTATCGATAGGAAGTGTCTGCAGCGCGTTTGTTTAAATCAGTGTTACACAGATTATTCAGTTGGCTGAAAGGGTTTCAAGGATATTCAGAACTAGAATAATGATGCTATCTGTAAACAAAAGGGATACTGAGTAGTAACGACAGAAACTGGCTTTCACTTAGCTCCAAGAATGTTGTGTGTCGTGTCGCAGGCTTAATTTCTGTACGAGTAACGTTACAAACAGTTGAAATTACACTAGATAAATGTAAGCTTTAGTGAATTATAAAATAACTTTGGAAGGTGGCATTTATAATCGGGTATAGGTTTGGAGACAAATGTTTGTTAACACAAAGCATGCGTTCTGACCAGACATGGCGATTTAGAAAACAAATCGCGTTTCTGGTTAGCACGGTTTACAAATCTTCGTGGATATATGGAAAGAAATTGGCATAATTGTTGATGGAATTTAAAATACATGTTTCCGAAAAGTGGTATGGAGTCATCGTTGATCATGTGTTGATCGGGGTAAAACCGAAAGTTGCATATATTCGTTCAGTTTTGGAGTACTCGGATATTATCGTATATTTATACTCGGACCGTCCAATACGGAATATATTGTACGCACGCGCGTTTAATACGGTGAAATATTGGACGGTCACTAGTCACGACTAACGACAGCTGATTGAGGGATATAAGTACGTATATAATAATATTTCTTACTGGCAACTAAAAGTTCTGAAAATATTTTAAAATGAAGCATATTTCGACAGTTTATGAGGGAACTATTTATAAATAACAGTTATTTTTGCCTATAATTTTTTTTGGCGACTGATTCATAATTACAAGCACTAACCGAGAGATGGCTGTCTCGAGTCTTTTGAATAAGATCTCATTTCCGGATCAATGTTTTAAACAGTATATACCTGGCTAAATACAAAATCGTATATGCTTTATGGAACAATCATTTCAAATAAAATACCTTAAATATTCAGAAATCAGTGTATATCCATACACGCAGAGGATACCAATCACATATGAAACAAGATAACACTGATGTGCATTGTTTTTGACTCTCAAAATATATGACAGCATTGTATATATAAGCAATTTATATTTGTTCTAGTAGCAATATTATCTTCAATAGTAAGAAAATATGTAAAGAGCATTCGAACAGCATAACGAATATTGAATGTACGAAATTGTGCAACAAATATAGGATCTGACACTAGTCGTCATTTCATACCATAATTTATTAAACGAGTTCAGGAATTTTGTTAGTAAGCGAGCCTTTGGACGAGTTTAATAAAATATGGTATGAAATGACAACGAGTGTCAGATCTTTTTTATCACATGCTTTTAAACGAAAAAAAACAACTTATAATTTTACCAAAAGATGTTTATAAATCCTAAAAGTTGTGTACTGACGTGACGTCAGTTCATGTTGACGACGTCATTTCACCAAAAATAACGTCATGCGATTGGTCACTCAAAGAATATGTATCCAATGAAAACGCTCAAAATGTTATAATACATATGTTTAAGATAAAAATATTCGTAGTGGCTGTATTACACGAAAAACAAGGTATAACATGTGATAAAAGAATATCTACACTCTCATCACACTATAGTCGATCTGATTATGATATAGTGTTTACCTATTTGTTATGAAATTTGTTAACTAGACTGTGTCAAAGAGGCATTCGATTTGTTAGAGACATATTGATAGATAGGGAACGTTTTATCTCCAAAGAATCTTTGGACTACCAAATTGGAACAAATGTGAATTTTTCTACTATACCAAGGTCTTATAAAAGTAATAAGTAAATTTATTAAGCATTTTGGAGACATATTTACGTATGATAATAATATTCAAGGACCTGTATTAGCAACATACGTAAAGTAAATAGTAACAAAGCCTAAAGAAGAAAACATATTTATAAAATACTCATTCAAAACAGTGAAATCCCAACTTGCCAAACAAAATGGAATTCAGAGTTCTTTGGTATTGACTGGAAAAGTGTATATCCACTTGTGTTTAATATTAGTAAATATAGTTATATCCAATGGTTCCAATGTAGAATAGTCCACAGAATCTTAGGAACAAAATCCAATATGTTTAATATGAAAATAGTTACTGATAATCTTTGTAAATTTTGTAAAAATGAAGTAGAAAAAATATAACACACTTGTTTTGGAACTGTGTACATTCTCAAGATATTATTAATTTTTTTATTCACGTTGTAAATAGAAATAAACCAAACTCCTTATCCATCTAACATGTCAGGATATGTTACTTGGTATTACAAATTCAAAATGAACAATTTAAATATTTTATGCCTAGAAAGTAAACTATATATTTTTCATTGCCAGAGAAAAAACAGAAAGCCGTCTAATTTTGGACTGGTAAATAGCCTCAAGCACTCATTAGAAATATATAAAAATACAAAAAAACTTGACGAAGGATTGAAAGATTGGTCACTAGTCAGCATGTTTACAGATATTGCTTATAATGAAATTGAAATAGTACTTAATAATAGACGTCAATTCATTCAATGCCATCATGTCCAAACTAAACTCTATTGAAGATTGCCAGAAAACTATGCAAGCACAGTTCAACAAATTGGAAAAAAAATGAAAATGAAGTCAAAGTAGTTTCCGGCAAGGTCACACTTATTGAAGCCAAAGTGATCTCCCTTGAATCTCAAATTGCTGATGCCGACAAAAAATTAGGCGAACTCGAGGCAAGTAGGAATTTTGACAGTGATATGTGCCATGACATTAAGTCTAAACACTAAGATCCTTTACAAAACATCAAAACTTTGAAATCAGAAAATGCCACTCTGTCCGAAAACATAATTGACTTACAGGCACGCTCAATGCGCGATAATCTTCTTTTTTTCAATTATGAGGAAGAAAATTCATTCGAAAATCGAAAAACTGAAAATTGTGTGGCCAAAATACATAACTTTTGTGAAAACATACTACATATTGAGGATCCAACAAATAAAATCAAAATCGACAGAGCGCATCGATTAGGACACTACGAACATGGCAAAAAGCGTCCCATTGTAGCAAAATTTAATTTCTACGGGGACAAAGTCGAGATAAAAAACAAAGTTCGAGAACTACCGCCCGACAATAAATTTCGTGTCAGCGATCAATATCCCAAGGTCGTTCAAGAACGACGAAAGAAACTGATTCCCTATCTGATTCAAGCCCGTAATGACGGAAAAACAGCTTCGCTCTCTTATGACACTTTATACATAGACCGAACAAAATACACCGTTGATCACCCGCCGCCCGGCCCTGCGCCGGAACTGCCACCTTGTGTAAACCGGAACCAGCGCATTGCGGATACCAGACGCCGTGGCGGAAATGAACAGTATCGACACAATTAGGGGGACACACAGAAGCAGCTACATGTTCTTTCTTGGAATGTTCAAGGCTTATTATCAAAGTTAAACGAAAGTGATTTTCTTAATTTTATAAATTCGTATGACATCTTAATTCTCACAGAAACATGGACATCTAAATCGTCTCATATACAGATTAAAAATTTTGAGTGTTTTTCATGTCCCAGGCCAAAATGTAATCAGAAAGCTAAACGTGACAGCGGGGGTGTTGTTGTCTATTTCAAGTCACATTTTTCAAACGCTATCGAACTTCTGAAAATCAACGATAAAGGGATACTATGGCTTAAGCTAGATAAACTATGTTTAGGTCTGGAAAATGATATTTTTATATGTGCATGCTATATTCCGCCTAGTGACTCGCCTGTATTTTCGAATTTAAACTTACCACTATTTGAGTACGATTTCTTTGAACAATTGTCCACAGATATACCACATTACAGCGATCAAGGTGATATTTTGCTGGCAGGTGACCTTAATTCAAGAGTCGGTAAGCGTTCTGACGTCATAGAGGAAATTAATCTCGACCGTTATGTTAATCTGCCGGAATATGATATCCCTGTTAACGCTTTACCGCCACGTGCATCTTTCGATGAGCATATTAATCAGCATGGTCACAAGTTACTTTCATTATGCAAGGAAACTAGTAGATTATTGTTAACGGTCGATTAGATGACGGAAAATTTACATGTTATAATCTGACTCGGAATAATTTTGCTGCTAGTGTTGTTGATTATATTATTGTTAACTATAAACTTTTTTTGCAGTTTGAAAGTTTTAATGTACTTGATATTTTTTTTTTTTTTTTTTTTTTTTTTTTTTTTTTTTTTTTTTTTTTTTGGTAACTTCTGTTTATTTGCATTTTAAGTGTACAATCGCATATATGCATACACCTTTACACACAAAATACAGTATATTGAATTGTACATGCAATACATGCAAATAGCATTAGTAACTAAGTAAAAAACTTTTTTTAACAAATGATTGAAAGGGAAAATATGATTAAACATGCATACATGCATAAAGCAATGTTAGAAAAATGAAGTATCATACAGACCGTTACATTTTTAAATGTACAAGAAACGCAAAAAGGCAAAAAAATATGAGCAAAAAGCATATATAAGGTACTTTTCTATTGGCAATTAATAATTACATATTTAAGGAAATATCACTTCTTTTTCCTTTTCTCGATTCTATAGAAATTTTCACTCAATGTCATGTTCCACAAAAATATTTGGTTCACATATTAATTTTACCAGCGACCAACTCCTTGTTTCCTTTTCTGTGAGTTTAAATGAATTGTATATTTTGTAGGTAAAAGTTAAACTATTTATAAGACCTGTATAGTTTGGTATTATGTTACCTTTTTTACACGTAAATATGTATTTTTTAACTTCGAGGCAAAGTATGTTTAGATTTTGCTTGTTTTTGTCTGAATTACCTAACATCAATGTTTTGTAATCAATTTCTGTCGTATAACTTCTATTATTTAACAGAGATTCGTTTAATTTCTTGATCAAGCATTGGACATTTTTGCAAGACCAGAAAAGGTGACGAATCGTTTCTTCGAATTCATGGCAAAAAGTACACATATTATCATTTACCAGTTTCATTTTATACATAAGGGAGTTTGTACCCAATATATTATAAATAATTCTCGTTTGAAACCACTGTATGTAACTATCACGTGTTATGTCAAAAACTATTTTGAAAATATGTTTCCATTCCTCGTTAGTAGTAACAAAGTCAGTCCATTTGCTTTTACAAACGGGTTCAATTTCAGTTTGGATAAAACAGTTATATATTGTCTTATCTTTGCTGTCCAGGCATATAAAATATTTTGTATAGCATGACAGAGACGGGCCGTATTTTAAAACATCATTGAAGTTAAACTGTATATTTACTTTCCGAAAAAATAATTTTATTGTTTTAACTAGTCCTTCATATTGGAGGAAATTAATAGGTTTCCCCGTTATACTTTCCATTTGAAATTTTGTTAAAAAAATTGTTGAATCAATGACAATATCTCTCACAAATCGTATGCCTCTATCGTACAGTGCTTTTAAAAACAAGGGTTCATTACCAACGGTAAAATTGTCATTATAAAATAATGGCATGCTAAGAACATGTTCAACATCAATAATTTTTAACACATCTAGAAATTGTTCATAACACGTAAATACCTCATACCAGAAATCATTTTTAACAGCGCTCTTAATTATAGCAATATATTGTTTTCCAGTGTTGAAGAGTTTACATACATCAATAATAGACCTCATAAGAATAACACATTTGCTTTCTGAACATGTATGTAATTTTCTAATCCATGACACTTTAATTTTTTTACAATAAGCAAAGATGTCTACCATTTGTAATCCACCATTTTCGTAGCTTTGTGTAAGGGTCGAACTCTTAATTTTGTAAGGCGCATCATCCCACACAAAGTCGAATAACATTTTATTCAATTTATCAAGAATATCTCTTTTTGGAGTAGGTATTGCAAAGAAACAATGAGTACAAAGAGGCAGTATAAGGGATTTAACAATGGTAATTCTACCAATAGGTGTTAGTTTTCTCTTTTTCCATTGGTTAATAATATTACTAGTTTTAATAAATTTGTCGGAAAAGTTTAAATCAACAATCAGATTGAGATCGACATCAAAAATGATTCCCAACAAATTAAATCTTGTTGTTTCCCATGTTAGTTTGTATTTTGTTTTAATTGCTCGGGTGCTGTACTTTAAAGATCCTATCCAAATTACATTAGTTTTATCGAAGTTTACATTTAATCCGGAAAAGTATGCAAAATCTTGGAGTGTGTCTAGAGCGGAATTTAAAGAATTTTCAGAACCATCCAACAATAAAGAAGTATCGTCTGCAAACTGAGAAATTTTGTATTCTATGCCGTTAATACATATTCCTTTTATATTATTATTATTCTTAATTTTGATTGCTAAAATCTCTGCACATAGAATAAAAATATATGGTGAAATCGGGTCTCCCTGTCTACAGCCGCGGCCTACTGTGAAGTTATCGGACAAAAATCCGTTTAACTGAACACATGTCCGAGTATCCTTTAGAAAAATCGATACCCAACGCTTAAAGCTTGGTCCAAAATTAAAAAGGTCTAACGTTTTTTCAATGCAATCGAATGACAAGGTATCGAAGGCCTTTTCAAAGTCTATCATCATTATTAAGCCCGGTATTTTATTGTTTTCAGTATAATTCATTATGTCGTATATGAGGCGGGTATTTTCTCCAATGTATCTACCTGCAACAAAACCAGTTTGATCCCTCGATATAAGATTTTGTAAAAGAGGTTTCAGTCTGTTTGCAATTGATCCAGAAGCTAGTTTATAGACGGTATTAAGAAGCGTAATAGGTCTCCAATTTTTTAAGAACTGTCTCGGTTTGTTATCTTTTGGTATACACGTTATAATGCCCTGTTTTTGAGTTATTGAAAATGAATTATTTGCATATGCAAAATTAATACTTCTCATAACAAAAACACCAATTCTATTCCAGAAGACTTTAAAGAAATTTGTTGTAAAACCGTCCGATCCTGGGCTTTTATCATTCTTCATATATTTTAGAGTATTTGTTATCTCTTCATATTTTAACAAACCTTCGATTTCGATTGATTGTGCTGAACTTACTTTATTTATATTAATATTTTGTAAATCATTTAGTATATAGTTTTCTTTTGGCTCAACTTTTTCATATAGTTTTTTGTAAAAATCACACGTTTCCTTTAAAATGTCAGATTGATGATATATTATCTCCCCGTCTTCTTTTTGAATAAAAGGTATGTTCTTATTAACGTAATGTTGCTTTTCAAGTGAGCAAAAATATTTTGTATTTTTTTCGCCTTCTTCAATCCACTGACCTTTGAATCGGATAATATACCCTTTAAGTTTAGCATCTCTTATGCTGTTTAATTCCGCATTTAGTTGTGCAAGTGTTTCTTTGTTTGATTCATTAAGGTTTTGTTCTAGAAATTCAATTTTATTTAGCAATCGTTGTTCGTTTGATTTTGTTTGTTTATTTTTAAAACTCGAATAAGAAATAGTTTTTCCCCTTATTTCCATTAATAAAGTTTCCAAGAAAAGCTGATCATTTATTGTAAAACATAATTCATTATTATTTATTGTATGAATATTTTCTACGTTATATATTGGCAGACAGTACTGTTTTTTAATTTCTTCAATTTTACTATTTATACAGGTTAAGTAATCAATATCATGCAACAGAGAGTTATTAAACTTCCAAAGACCTTTACCATGATCAATATGATGAAAATCCAATGAAATATCAACAATAGAGTGGTCAGTTTTAATACCTGTTCTGATATTTGATGTTTTTAAAAAGTTGAGCATGTTTGGAGTAATTAAAAAGAAATCCAATCTTGCTTGTTGCAATGGGTTAGTACGTCGCCATGTAAAGCGGACACAATTTTCATGTAATTCCCTAAAGGTATCTTTTAGATTTCTCGTTGCAATTTCCTTTAAAATAAAGTTCCTGGAGTTTATGTTATTATTTAAATTTTTATAGTTACTATAATCTAGTTGTTGATCTAGTACCAAGTTAAAATCCCCACACAAAATAAAATCTTCATTTCCAAATTCATCAATAATGTTAAAAACAGTTTCATAAAAGTGTTGACTATCTAAATTTGGACCATAAATGGTAATTAACGATAATTTTGTTTCACCAATAGAAATATCTAATCCTAATAAGTTTCCAATTTCATCATGTTTTATGTTATGGACTTTTAAAGCAATATTTTTTTTTATTAAGATTGCACAACCTCTGGCATTTGATTTTCCATGACTTAAAAAGCATTGCCCATCCCAGCTAGAGTTTATTTCTTTTTCTAATTGCTTAGGCCAGTGTGTGTCTTGTAAACAATAAATATGATATTCCTTATTTTTAAGAAAATGTAGGACATCAGTTCTTTTCTTATGACAATAAAGGCCGCGGCAGTTCAGGGAGGCAATTTTTACAGAGCTCATATAATTTCAAGATATAGCAACAGAATACAGCAGAATAAATCTCCAATAAATAAATTAATATACAGGTATGTGGAACATATTTTGAGTGGCTTACACACAAGAACAAATGTTTTGTGGAAGTAGTGACAAAACCTACGTAAAAAAGTATACTTAGAATAAGTTACCATCATATGCATCAAAAAACAAAAAGAATACAAAAGTAAACACACACAAGTAAGTAAATATTTACATTTGTACTGAGTAGAATATTCAGAACAACAAGTTCTCGGTCTCATGACAGTTATAATGTGTTCTACAGTTTTATAGGTTACAATATAAAGTGGATTTTTTAATATTTTCCCCTATTAGACACCTTCAATATGTTTATATACATATTACAAGAGTTTAGACACAATAATGTATGGAAGAATTGAAAGTGTTTGAGGGGTCATTATTTGAAAAAGTTTTGATAAGAAGCACTACAATAACACCTAAACTGGGTGCGAAACAGCGAAATAATTTAGGTGTTGGAATGCTTGGCAGATATTGTGCTATCAAGATATTAAATTAGTATGATTTAAACTTAAGTTTCCAATCTCAAAGGAAAGACTATTAAAGTAAGTTGGTAGTATACAAATACAGATAAATATAAGTTGAAGTTTTGACATTTAAAATTATAAACGAACCCGGGTATACCCTATTAACAAAAATAAACAACCAAAAAAGACACACTTCTCATTTACTTGTTAAAATAACTTGTACTATTTGTTTGTTTTTAAACATTATTTCCAGACTATCTATAAGTGCATAATACGTTGAACATAAAAAACGTGCTAATCTACCATACTTTTCAGTTTATATCGTCATAAAATTATACATATTTTGCTAATTAAAGTTGACAAAATAAATAAATTGTTTAGGTTAATAAAGTAACAATGCATAACAATGCAGTCAGAATTAAATCAATAATCAGTTCCGGCGTATACGTGTAAACTCTTTTTTGAAAAATATTTAAAGGCTATTTATAGTGCATAAGTCATAGAAATATTAGAAACATGTACACATACCATATTCTACATTTTATGTCGTCATAATATTAATATATTTGTGCTTATTAAAATATCTTAATTGTTTAAGTTAATAAAATAACAACGTATAACTATACCGCAAGAATTAAATCAATACACTGTTCCTGTATTTACGTGTATACGCAATGTTAAGCGACGTTTATTTATCCAACTATTCCTGCTTTTGATAACATTATAAATAGCAACCATTTTAAGGTTTATAACGAAAATTGTAGGTTTAGCTATTCTTTATGAATGGATAGACTTATTGTGTGTGTGTGTGTGTGTGTGTGTGCGTGCGTGCGTGCGTGCGTGCGTGCGTGTGTGTGTGTGTGTGTGTGTGTGTGTGGAAGTGTGTGTGTGCGCGCGCGCGTGTGTGCGTGTGTGCGAGTGTGTGTGTGTGCACGTGCTTGCGTGCGTGTTATGTACAGTCATGTGTATTTTTGTGTGTGATGAGATGTATGCCTTTGGATTGCTGAATTCGTATAGTTTTGCTTGTATATATCGTGGTGGTGCAAGTTATAAGCATAACTAGTATAAGACAACACCAATGTGTGTTAGTATTATGTCAGTTGAATTTGGCTAATCAAGGACCAGTTTCTTGCCACCATTCTACTGTTTATTCTTTATGGGTCGGTGTAGCCTTGCCACCAGAGGACAATTTCCGGGCGTAAGTTGTATTATTTGTAGCGGTTGCTTTGTTAGGCCATGGCATATCAAGCCATGTTTTGTACTTGATATTAATGAGTATTCTGATCACTGCCCAATTGATTTTACAATTAAGTATAATGCTTTACCAAGTGATAGTGATTCAAATGCAACATATGAGAAAATAGTATGGGAGGAAGGCAAATCAGAAGACTTATTGAATTTATTACACAATAGCAAAAATGTGTTTGACGATATTGTTAACATGTTAATAAAGGAAGATCGGAACGTTAATATTTGCATAGAGAAATTATCAAATGTTATACATGATGTGTCATTTCAATTACACGGACGTTCTTGTAAAATAAAACGTTCGACTACGAGAAAAGCACGCCAATCTCTATGGTTTAATGATGAGTGTAAACTTTGCAAAGAAGCTTTTTATTATTGTAAACGTCTATATAAAGAAGTTCCTTCACGTGAAAATCGAATACTTTTTTTAAATGCTAGGTCGGATTTGTGTAAGGCTAAACATAAAGCCAAGAGTAAGTTTTATAATAAAGAATGTAAAATCTTATCCAACCTTGAAAGGTCAAATCCAAGGAAAGTTTGGAAATATATTAATAAATATAAATCCAATAAGTCTTCTAATATCGACGTCGGTATCGACGACTTAATCACTCATTTTAAAAATATTTCTAACACACCTCACCCTTGTTCATATAGTAACGATGATTATGTGCCAAGGGAGGAAACTCTAATTATTGATGAATTGGATTGTCCTTTCACAATAGCTGAAGTCGAGAAAACTATCTCTAGTCCCAAAAGACACAAAAGTTCGGATATAAACAATAATGTTGCAGATTTTTTTTATTGATGGCAAGGAGTTTATTGCTCCGTATCTTGTTAAAATTTTCAACTATATATATGATCGATCTATTTATCCTGATTCGTGCTGTAATGGTGTTATTGTACCGATTTTCAAGAAAGGTGATCGATCTTCGGCATCGAACTACAGAGGAATAACATTAGTTAATATAATGGGCAAAATATTTTCTCTCACTTTAAGAAATAGAATTAACAAATGGTGTGAAAACGAGAGTATTTTCAATGAAGCTCAATTTGGTTTTAGAGATAACCGCAGCACCATTGACTGCATTTTTATATTGCATACTATTATTCAGAATGTCATTTTTAATAAAGCAAAGTTGTATTGTGCATTCATTGATTATGAAAAAGCCTATGATACAGTTATACATGAAGCACTATGGATAAAACTCTTGAAATCGGGTATAAGTTGTAAAATGATTAAAATGATAACGGCTATTTACCAAAATGTTAAGGCCTGTGTTAAAAATGTTAGTAACATGTCGTTTTCTGATGCTTTTGACGTAACACTTGGTGTTAAACAGGGAGAACCCCTTTCTCCGTTACTTTTTATCCTATTTATTAACGACATCAAAGATTATATTGATTTTAATAACTTGACTGAAAAAGATTATAGGCTACTATCCATGTACATGCTCCTATTTGCCGACGATATGGCATTATTTACGACCAGTCCAGAGAGTTTGCAACTTTAACTGGATACCATTAATCAGTATTCATGTAAATGGGGTCTTAAAATAAATGTAAATAAAACCAAAATTTGTATTTTTGAACGTACAAAAAGTCGTTGTGAGCATACATGGTCAATAAATGGAGAAAATGTCGAAATTGTGGACGATTTTTGCTATTTAGGCATTAAGTTCAATTATACTGGAAATATGTCTAAAGCTATTAAAACTCTTAACGACCAAGCTCTAAAAGCATTCAGTAATTTGATGTCGATGTTTAATAAAGTTAAACTTGATGTTAGAACTAAATTGTCATTATTTGACTCGCTTGTTGTGCCTATTCTGTTGTATGGTTCTGAAATTTGGGGTATGTATAAAGCTAGTGAAATCGACAAATTGCATATTAAATTTTGTAAACAGATATTGGGTGTACGCCCTCAAACTTCAAATGTAGCTGTATTAGGTGAACTTGGAAGATTCCCTTTATCAATCATATGTAAACAGAGGGCATTACATTACTGGTTTAAGATTGTGAACAATCCTAATTCACTTATGTATAGTATTCTTACTGAACAATGTAATATGTACAATATCGAAGCTGTTGATACAAACCACTGTGGAAATGCTTGGTGTTTATCTTTAAAGAAACTGTTAGATATGCTAGGTTTCGGAAATGTATTTTTCAATATAAATTCTGTAAATAACTTTCGTTCTATGATAGAACAGAGGTTAAAAGATCAGTATGTTCAGCACTGGTTTGAAACATTGAACAGTCAACCAAAGTTAGATTATTATAAATTGTTTAAATCTGAATTTAAATTTGAAAAATACTTAGATGTTGTACAAAATAATAAATTAAAGCAACAATTATCAAGATTTAGATTGTGTTCACATAACTTAGAAATAGAGAGAGTTAGATTTAATAATATTGTTAGAGTTGATGGTAAATGTAAATGATGTAATTTAAATATTGTTGAATCAGAATACCACTTTCTTCTTTGTTGTCCAGCATATAGAGAATTACGAAAGAAATATTGGATTCCAATTAATTGGCCTAACCTTATGAAGTTTAAAAATATTATGTCATGTCAAAATGTCTCAGCGATAAACAATGTATCTAGATTTATTTCACATGCAATGAATCTCCGTGACGAAAAATTAACAGCTCTTGCTGCTTCTTAATAATACAATGTTTATACTTTATATATATATTGATATAGCTACCTTGACTTTCATAACTATGTTTTGTATAAATTGTGTTTGTGAATATATATATATATATATATTGTTATGGCCAAAGGCTATTTGCCGATTTGCCAATAAACTTGAAACTTGAATAATAGTAATTGAATACAGCTTTCAGCATTTTTATGTCTACAATGTCATAGCACATATAATATATACTCAATGCAAATCATTCTCTTTTGTTTATATTTTTTGTTGTGCAATATTATCTACGACATAGCATTCGTACATATACATGAGTTTATTCATTGTATTGTAAGTATATACATTTTTGGTACATGATTGTGTATTAATGTTATATATGCGTATATGTGTATTATGCATGCCTCCATGTATGTATGTATGTATGTAAATATACTATGAGTAAATAAATATTGCACAAGAAAAAAAAAACGTATGCTCGACTTCTAATCTCGTACAGCCTGTAACGTCATTGCAATTGTTACTGATACTCTATCTTGCTGCGTAAAATGTCAACATGTTTATTCTCGAAAGTTTCCAATTAGATGTACCATCACTCATAGCGATGATAACAAGTTTCCACAAATAATCTGGAACAGATTCATTTCACAACACCGACAGAAAACGCTGTTTACTGGCGGCTCCAATAGTTCATAACAAAAGAAATAAATTGTGCAACGCGCGTCATAAATAGCTACAACAACAAAAAAGAAACAGCGGCAACAAAATATCAGGGAAACATTCTTTTTTGTGCATTTTACGCTCAAGATGTTTCTGGGTAGGTTTTCTATTGATAATGACATGCACTAGTATTACACCCATTTACTTGAAGTTTCATTAACAGAACTGTTGTTTTCTTCTTCGACGGTGCTGCGTATTGATATTTGATACTTAATGCACATAATTACATATATATACACATACAATATTATTTCTTTACTTCGTGATATTTGTTTATAACAATTTTTTAATTTCAAGTTCTTGTTTTTTCCTGTAAAATTATATTGTTTTATACCTTGCTACATGGTTAAATACTGCTGTAGCAAAATGTTTGCAGTTACTTGAAAGGTAATCGTATTTTTTTTTCAGTTCATTATTTTCATAGAGCCAGTCTATAAGCTTATAAACGCTCGTTCTACCTTCATCTTTGGCCATAAGTTCCCTTCCGGAATTTCGCTTGTTTGTCTGTAACGGTCTAGTACGGCCGATGGTTTTTTACTTCGTTGAATTGTTATACCGTCAGTTTGCTTTTCGATGGACCACCACCATTTGTTTGTTTGAAATACGATAAACATGTGATACAACAAGAACTGAGTGATCTGCCACCCCAAAAGAGGCACCCTATATGCCCACACGTTTATTATCGGCTCATTAACCCCTACAAGCTCTTTAAGCTTAGTCATAAGGTCCTCGTCTGTAATGTTATCGTATTTCTCTCCATCTTCCTTGTCCGCTTCGGGATCAAAGTAGATCTTGTACTCCCAATCGCCCCTTTTTTTAGTTTTATCTGATCCAGAGCTCGGACTTGAAAATAACGCCGCCAGAAAGAAGATCGAAGTTTTTTTTTCTTGATAACTACATTCAATAAATAAACATGTCAAAATCGTACAGACATACTCATACTCACGGATATATATGATAAACATGAGAGTGACAGAACCGTATGTATGTTATGATTGAATTATATTCCTCGGAAGAACTGTTATCCACAGTGCATATATACTACGTAAGGCATGCTGGATTTGATCCAAATGTGCATTAATGTTAAGGCAGTAGAGCACATGAATTGAACTATCGGAATTACTTCTGGTATTAACTGGTATTTAGTAATAGTCCACGTGTGTTATAATGTTATATAACCTTAATAGTAGCATTATTGGTAGTCAGGTTTTGTCTTTAAAGAAAATGTATATAAAGAATACAGCATAAAACTTTGTTCATTTGTTCCAGATATCATACTTTCTCTACAAATATGGACTTTTTAGTGATGTGTGGGATATGAAAATAGTAATCCAGCCAGAAATCCACATACGACTATCGAAATTTGTATCAAGAATCGTGTAAACAGGTATGTTTTTGACATACAAATATTACGATATATATTGATCAGTAATGATGATGACTGTTTACGGTATCTGGTTTATTAGCTTTGTTTGGGTTTTAAACCAACTCTGCAGATAATTGTTTGAAAAATATTACCATTTCAAAGAGGGTCGCCGGCAATGCACGTATAACGGTGCTCGTTGGCTATGCGGTCACCAATAACGCGATCTGCAATTGAAATAATTTCAAGTTGTATTCAGTTACACATTTGTTTTTCAGTCATTCATTTGAACAACGTGTAACTAAATACATGTATAGCACAGTGCTAAAACAAATAAAGGTCCGTGTAAAATGTAATCAACAAATACAATCTCATTATTTCATGCTCTGCTGTAAATGAGTGGAGAATTCCAGTGAATGATAACAATTGATCATTTCAGTATGGCTTTTTGGACTTCTTTTCCAAATGTGGAAGATTTATCTCCATAAAAGTACCTGTATATTGTTGAAGTCGTAAGCAACTGTATAGCAAAATAAATCAAATGGAATTTTGTGGTGAGTTTGAAAATTTATTTGATTTTGATGAATTTTTCAACACAGTATTTGTTGAATTAAATACGCAAAACAGTAATTATGAAGCACAAAATAAAATGAATAGAAAAAAACAGTGAACAACATGAAACAGACGAAACACGTGAAACTAATGTTTCTATGAACACTCATAAAATAAAATGCAATCTTACACTGAATTAAACAAATATTCTCCACATATCAGTTTAAACTTGTAATGTTTATTAAATACTCGATTTTATTGGAAAATTGGTTAGCTAGAAATTCTATCACATTTTTATCAGCACAGACACTTTTGTAATAGTTTCTCGAATCGCTATTTAATTTATTTTTATTTAATTTTATAATGTTAAACACAATTAATGCGACTCTACGGCACATGCACATACAGTGATAACAAGAAATATCTTAAAAAATATATTCGGCGTCTGTGGTAATTTTTAAAATAAGGAACGTAAATTGAATTTGGTCGGTTTTTCTTTCACAAAATTAAGTATATTACTATTATTTTCTCGCATGCCGGACTGGATCCTCGAACGGCAAACAATACTTACATTATAAATATAAACAATGCGACACTCCAGTAGAGAACTCTTATTAGCAGCCCGATGTCGTTTATTTATGGCAAGTGTCCAATAGCCAAAAAATTACACAGCACATCACAAAAACACATAACAAACACAAAACACACATGAATAAAATCGGGGTCACCGCCTTGGAACGGTCAATGCAAAGCATTGGGGGTTTAAGCCGGTTTACGTGCGCACGAACGTCACACTTGGCACAGAATTATTAACAAAACATGTCAGTGTAAATAAAAATTAACCTTACAGCATCGCAATACAAATTAAACAGCAACAAATTATACTACTATTCAATTTAATTACCATTTAATCACTCAATGGCTAGATGCAAACCAGAATAGCAGAATTGCAACTTTCTGAGGCACGTTGTAATGAAACAAAAAACAAGTATCAACTACATCTCGTCTTTTGATAAAAAAGCTTTGAAGACATAGCACCATATAGTTAAATCATACTTTACGCATCCTAACACTAACTTTACGTAACAAAGTTGTTTTTTAAACATTTAAATAATATGTATTTGCTCTTCAGTTAAAGAATAAATCTTTAAAAAAACTAAAACTAAAACTAAAACAATATAGCGTCTATTCAGCAACACAAACCATGATGCATAGACGGTAATATACGCATGGAGTAATCAGTACATACACGACAAAAACTTTATCAACAAGTACATTTCTTTTAGAAGTATGCACGTGTATTAAGATGTTATAAAATATAAATATAACAAGAAATGTCTTTAAAAAAGACAATCGGCGTTGACATTAATATTGAGATATCATTTTTACCCTAAACATAATACAAGAGGGCCAAGATGATCGGTTAGGTGGCTTTTCGGGCCCCAGATTTTTCGGTCCCCACTTGTATAATAAGACTTCTCGGACCCCAGATTTTTCGGACACTATAAGAAGACTTCTCGTACCCCAGATTTTTCGGTCCCCACCTGTATAAGAAGACTTCTAGGACCCCAGATTTTTCGGTCCCCACTTGTATAATAAGACTTCTCGGACCCCAGATTTTTCGGACACTATAAGAAGACTTCTCGGACCCCAGATTTTTCGGTCCCCACCTGTATAAAAAGACTTCTCGGACCCCAGATTTTTCGGTCCCCACCTGTATAAGAAGACTTCTAGGACCCCAGATTTTTCGGTCCCCACTTGTATAATAAGACTTCTCGGACCCCAGATTTTTCGGACACTATAAGAAGACTTCTCGGACCCCAGATTTTTCGGTCCCCACCTGTATAAGAAGACTTCTAGGACCCCAGATTTTTCGGTCCCCACTTGTATAATAAGACTTCTCGGACCCCAGATTTTTCGGACACTATAAGAAGACTTCTCGGACCCCAGATTTTTCGGTCCCCACCTGTATAAGAAGACTTCTAGGGCCCCAGATTTTTCGGTCCCCACTTGTATAATACGACTTCTCGGACCCCAGATTTTTCGGACACTATAAGAAGACTTCTCGGACCCCGGATTTTTCGGTCCCCACCTGTATAAGAAGACGTCTCGGACCCCAGATTTTTCGGACACTATAAGAAGACTTCTCGGACCCCAGATTTTTCGGTCCCCACCTGTATAAGAAGACTTCTCGGACCCCAGATTTTTCGGTCCCCTCCTGTATAAGAAGACTTCTAGGACCCCAGATTTTTCGGTCCCCACCTGTATAAGAAGACTTCTAGGACCCCAGATTTTTCGGTCCCCACCTGTATAAGAAGACTTCGCGGACCCCAGATTTTTCGGTCCCCACCTGTATAAGAAGACTTCTAGGACCCCAGATTTTTCGGTCCCCACCTGTATAAGAAGACTTCTAGGACCCCAGATTGTTCGGTCCCCTCCTGTATAAGAAGACTTCTCGGACCCCAGATTTTTCGGTCCCCACTTGTATAAGAAGACTTCTCGGACCCCAGATTTTTCGGTCCCCTCCTGTATAAGAAGACTTCTAGGACCCCAGATTTTTCGGTCCAACCTGTATAAGAAGACTTCTCGGACACCAGATTTTTCGGTCCCCACCTGTATAAGAAGACTTCTAGGGCCCCAGATTTTTCGGTCCCCACCTGTATAAGAAGACTTCTAGGACCCCAGATTTTTCGGTCCCCACCTGTATAAGAAGACTTCTAGGACCCCAGATTTTTCGGTCCCCACCTGTATAAGAAGACTTCTAGGACCCCAGATTGTTCGGTCCCCTCCTGTATAAGAAGACTTCTCGGACCCCAGATTTTTCGGTCCCCACTTGTATAAGAAGACTTCTCGGACCCCAGATTTTTCGGTCCCCTCCTGTATAAGAAGACTTCTCGGACCCCAGATTTTTCGGTCCCACCTGAATAAGAAGACTTCTCGGACACCAGATTTTTCGGTCCCCACCTGTATAAGAAGACTTCTAGGGCCCCAGATTTTTCGGTCCCCTCCTGTATAAGAAGACTTCTAGGGCCCCAGATTTTTCGGTCCCCACCTGTATAAGAAGACTTCTCGGACCCCAGATTGTTCGGTCCGCACCTGTATAAGAAGACTTCTAGGACCCCAGATTTTTCGGTCCCCTCCTGTATAAGAAGACTTCTAGGGCCCCAGATTGTTCGGTCCCCACCTGTATAAGAAGACTTCTCGGACCCCAGATTGTTCGGTCCCCACCTGTATAAGAAGACTTCTAGGACCCCAGATTTTTCGGTCCCCACCTGTATAAGAAGACTTCGCGGACCCCAGATTTTTCGGTCCCCTCCTGTATAAGAAGACTTCTAGGACCCCAGATTTTTCGGTCCCCACCTGTATAAGAAGACTTCTAGGACCCCAGATTTTTCGGTCCCCACCTGTATAAGAAGACTTCGCGGACCCCAGATTTTTCGGTCCCCACCTGTATAAGAAGACTTCGCGGACCCCAGATTTTTCGGTCCCCACCTGTATAAGAAGACTTTTCGGACCCCAGATTTTTCGGTCCCCACCTGTATAAGAAGACTTCTCGGACCCCAGATTTTTCGGACACTATAAGAAGACTTCTAGGACCCCAGATTTTTCGGTCCCCACCAGTATAAGAAGACTTCTAGGGCCCCAGATTTTTCGGTCCCCACTTGTATAATAAGAATTCTCGGACCCCAGATTTTTCGGACACTATAAGAAGACTTCTCGGTCCCCAGATTTTTCGGTCCCCACCTGTATAAGAAGACGTCTCGGACCCCAGATTTTTCGGACACTATAAGAAGACTTCTCGGACCCCAGATTTTTCGGTCCCCACCTGTATAAGAAGACTTCTCGGGCACCAGATTTTTCGGTCCCCTCCTGTATAAGAAGACTTCTAGGGCCCCAGATTTTTCGGTCCCCACCTGTATAAGAAGACTTCTCGGACCCCAGATTGTTCGGTCCCCACCTGTATAAGAAGACTTCTAGGACCCCAGATTTTTCGGTCCCCACCTGTATAAGAAGACTTCTCGGACCCCAGATTTTTCGGTCCCCACCTGTATAAGAAGACTTCTCGGACCCCAGATTTTTCGGACACTATAAGAAGACTTCTAGGACCCCAGATTTTTCGGTCCCCACCTGTATAAGAAGACTTCTAGGACCCCAGATTTTTCGGTCCCCTCCTGTATAAGAAGACTTCTAGGGCCCCAGATTTTTCGGTCCCCACCTGTATAAGAAGACTTCGCGGACCCCAGATTTTTCGGTCCCCTCCTGTATAAGAAGACTTCTCGGACCCCAGATTTTTCGGACACTATAAGAAGACTTCTCGGACCCCAGATTTTTCGGTCCCCACCTGTATAAGAAGACTTCTAGGACCCCAGATTTTTCGGTCCCCTCCTGTATAAGAAGACTTCTAGGACCCCAGATTTTTCGGTCCCCACCTGTATAAGAAGACTTCTAGGACCCCAGATTGTTCGGTCCCCACCTGTATAAGAAGACTTCGCGGACCCCAGATTTTTCGGTCCCCACCTGTATAAGAAGACTTCTCGGACACCAGATTTTTCGGTCCCCTCCTGTATAAGAAGACTTCTAGGGCCCCAGATTTTTCGGTCCCCACCTGTATAAGAAGACTTCTCGGACCCCAGATTTTTCGGTCCCCACCTGTATAAGAAGACTTCTCGGACACCAGATTTTTCGGTCCCCACCTGTATAAGAAGACTTCGCGGACCCCAGATTGTTCGGTCCCCACCTGTATAAGAAGACTTCTCGGACCCCAGATTGTTCGGTCCCCACCTGTATAAGAAGACTTCGCGGACCCCAGATTTTTCGGTCCCCACCTGTATAAGAAGACTTCTAGGGCCCCAGATTTTTCGGTCCCCACTTGTATAATACGACTTCTCGGACCCCAGATTTTTCGGACACTATAAGAAGACTTCTCGGACCCCGGATTTTTCGGTCCCCACCTGTATAAGAAGACGTCTCGGACCCCAGATTTTTCGGACACTATAAGAAGACTTCTCGGACCCCAGATTTTTCGGTCCCCACCTGTATAAGAAGACTTCTCGGACCCCAGATTTTTCGGTCCCCTCCTGTATAAGAAGACTTCTAGGACCCCAGATTTTTCGGTCCCCACCTGTATAAGAAGACTTCTAGGACCCCAGATTTTTCGGTCCCCACCTGTATAAGAAGACTTCGCGGACCCCAGATTTTTCGGTCCCCACCTGTATAAGAAGACTTCTAGGACCCCAGATTTTTCGGTCCCCACCTGTATAAGAAGACTTCTAGGACCCCAGATTGTTCGGTCCCCTCCTGTATAAGAAGACTTCTCGGACCCCAGATTTTTCGGTCCCCACTTGTATAAGAAGACTTCTCGGACCCCAGATTTTTCGGTCCCCTCCTGTATAAGAAGACTTCTAGGACCCCAGATTTTTCGGTCCCACCTGTATAAGAAGACTTCTCGGACACCAGATTTTTCGGTCCCCACCTGTATAAGAAGACTTCTAGGGCCCCAGATTTTTCGGTCCCCACCTGTATAAGAAGACTTCTAGGACCCCAGATTTTTCGGTCCCCACCTGTATAAGAAGACTTCTAGGACCCCAGATTTTTCGGTCCCCACCTGTATAAGAAGACTTCTAGGACCCCAGATTGTTCGGTCCCCTCCTGTATAAGAAGACTTCTCGGACCCCAGATTTTTCGGTCCCCACTTGTATAAGAAGACTTCTCGGACCCCAGATTTTTCGGTCCCCTCCTGTATAAGAAGACTTCTCGGACCCCAGATTTTTCGGTCCCACCTGAATAAGAAGACTTCTCGGACACCAGATTTTTCGGTCCCCACCTGTATAAGAAGACTTCTAGGGCCCCAGATTTTTCGGTCCCCTCCTGTATAAGAAGACTTCTAGGGCCCCAGATTTTTCGGTCCCCACCTGTATAAGAAGACTTCTCGGACCCCAGATTGTTCGGTCCCCACCTGTATAAGAAGACTTCTCGGACCCCAGATTTTTCGGTCCCACCTGAATAAGAAGACTTCTCGGACACCAGATTTTTCGGTCCCCACCTGTATAAGAAGACTTCTAGGGCCCCAGATTTTTCGGTCCCCTCCTGTATAAGAAGACTTCTAGGGCCCCAGATTTTTCGGTCCCCACCTGTATAAGAAGACTTCTCGGACCCCAGATTGTTCGGTCCCCACCTGTATAAGAAGACTTCTAGGACCCCAGATTTTTCGGTCCCCTCCTGTATAAGAAGACTTCTAGGGCCCCAGATTGTTCGGTCCCCACCTGTATAAGAAGACTTCTCGGACCCCAGATTGTTCGGTCCCCACCTGTATAAGAAGACTTCTAGGACCCCAGATTTTTCGGTCCCCACCTGTATAAGAAGACTTCGCGGACCCCAGATTTTTCGGTCCCCTCCTGTATAAGAAGACTTCTAGGACCCCAGATTTTTCGGTCCCCACCTGTATAAGAAGACTTCTAGGACCCCAGATTTTTCGGTCCCCACCTGTATAAGAAGACTTCGCGGACCCCAGATTTTTCGGTCCCCACCTGTATAAGAAGACTTCGCGGACCCCAGATTTTTCGGTCCCCACCTGTATAAGAAGACTTTTCGGACCCCAGATTTTTCGGTCCCCACCTGTATAAGAAGACTTCTCGGACCCCAGATTTTTCGGACACTATAAGAAGACTTCTAGGACCCCAGATTTTTCGGTCCCCACCAGTATAAGAAGACTTCTAGGGCCCCAGATTTTTCGGTCCCCACTTGTATAATAAGAATTCTCGGACCCCAGATTTTTCGGACACTATAAGAAGACTTCTCGGTCCCCAGATTTTTCGGTCCCCACCTGTATAAGAAGACGTCTCGGACCCCAGATTTTTCGGACACTATAAGAAGACTTCTCGGACCCCAGATTTTTCGGTCCCCACCTGTATAAGAAGACTTCTCGGGCACCAGATTTTTCGGTCCCCTCCTGTATAAGAAGACTTCTAGGGCCCCAGATTTTTCGGTCCCCACCTGTATAAGAAGACTTCTCGGACCCCAGATTGTTCGGTCCCCACCTGTATAAGAAGACTTCTAGGACCCCAGATTTTTCGGTCCCCACCTGTATAAGAAGACTTCTCGGACCCCAGATTTTTCGGTCCCCACCTGTATAAGAAGACTTCTCGGACCCCAGATTTTTCGGACACTATAAGAAGACTTCTAGGACCCCAGATTTTTCGGTCCCCACCTGTATAAGAAGACTTCTAGGACCCCAGATTTTTCGGTCCCCTCCTGTATAAGAAGACTTCTAGGGCCCCAGATTTTTCGGTCCCCACCTGTATAAGAAGACTTCGCGGACCCCAGATTTTTCGGTCCCCTCCTGTATAAGAAGACTTCTCGGACCCCAGATTTTTCGGACACTATAAGAAGACTTCTCGGACCCCAGATTTTTCGGTCCCCACCTGTATAAGAAGACTTCTAGGACCCCAGATTTTTCGGTCCCCTCCTGTATAAGAAGACTTCTAGGACCCCAGATTTTTCGGTCCCCACCTGTATAAGAAGACTTCTAGGACCCCAGATTGTTCGGTCCCCACCTGTATAAGAAGACTTCGCGGACCCCAGATTTTTCGGTCCCCACCTGTATAAGAAGACTTCTCGGACACCAGATTTTTCGGTCCCCTCCTGTATAAGAAGACTTCTAGGGCCCCAGATTTTTCGGTCCCCACCTGTATAAGAAGACTTCTCGGACCCCAGATTTTTCGGTCCCCACCTGTATAAGAAGACTTCTCGGACACCAGATTTTTCGGTCCCCACCTGTATAAGAAGACTTCGCGGACCCCAGATTGTTCGGTCCCCACCTGTATAAGAAGACTTCTCGGACCCCAGATTGTTCGGTCCCCACCTGTATAAGAAGACTTCGCGGACCCCAGATTGTTCGGTCCCCTCCTGTATAAGAAGACTTCTAGGGCCCCAGATTTTTCGGTCCCCACCTGTATAAGAAGACTTCTAGGACCCCAGATTTTTCGGTCCCCACCTGTATAAGAAGACTTCGCCGACCCCAGATTGTTCGGTCCCCTCCTGTATAAGAAGACTTCTAGGACCCCAGATTTGTCGGTCCCCACCTGTATAAGAAGACTTCGCGGACCCCAGATTTTTCGGTCCCCACCTGTATAAGAAGACTTCGCGGACCCCAGATTTTTCGGTCCCCTCCTGTATAAGAAGACTTCTAGGGCCCCAGATTTTTCGGTCCCCACCTGTATAAGAAGACTTCGCGGACCCCAGATTTGTCGGTCCCCACCTGTATAAGAAGACTTCTCGGACCCCAGATTTTTCGGTCCCCTCCTGTATAAGAAGACTTCTCGGACCCCAGATTGTTCGGTCCCCTCCTGTATAAGAAGACTTCTAGGGCCCCAGATTTTTCGGTCCCCTCCTGTATAAGAAGACTTCTCGGACCCCAGATTGTCCGGTCCCCTCCTGTGTAAGAAGACTTCTCGGACCCCAGATTTTTCGGTCCCCACCTGTATAAGAAGACTTCTAGGACCCCAGATTTTTCGGTCCCCACCTGTATAAGAAGACTTCTAGGACCCCAGATTTTTCGGTCCCCACCTGTATAAGAAGACTTTTCGGACCCCAGATTTTTCGGTCCCCACCTGTATAAGAAGACTTCGCGGACCCCAGATTGTTCGGTCCCCTCCTGTATAAGAAGACTTCTAGGGCCCCAGATTGTTCGGTCCCCACCTGTATAAGAAGACTTCTAGGGCCCCAGATTTTTCGGTCCCCACCTGTATAAGAAGACTTCGCGGACCCCAGATTTTTCGGTCCCCTCCTGTATAAGAAGACTTCTAGGACCCCAGATTTGTCGGTCCCCACCTGTATAAGAAGACTTCGCGGACCCCAGATTTTTCGGTCCCCACCTGTATAAGAAGACTTCTAGGACCCCAGATTTGTCGGTCCCCACCTGTATAAGAAGACTTCTAGGGCCCCAGATTTTTCGGTCCCCACCTGTATAAGAAGACTTCGCGGACCCCAGATTTTTCGGTCCCCACCTGTGTAAGAAGACTTCGCGGACCCCAGATTTGTCGGTCCCCACCTGTATAAGAAGACTTCGCGGACCCCAGATTGTTCGGTCCCCACTTGTATAAGAAGACTTCTAGGACCCCAGATTTTTCTGTCCCCTCCTGTATAAGAAGACTTCTAGGGCCCCAGATTTTTCGGACACTATAAGAAGACTTCTCGGACACCAGATTTTTCGGACACTATAAGAAGACTTCTCGGACACCAGATTTTTCGGACACTATAAGAAAACTTCTCGGAACCCAAAATTAATTTGTGATTAAATCAATAATTGTTAATATTTGTACCGTGAATAAACCGATCATACCGGCCAGTGTTTTCACCAGTGCTACATCAATAACCTAATTAGTTTACGTTAACATCATTACTGTACAAAAATTTTCAGCCAAATTTAACAAATTAACAATGTACGAAAATAATTGCGAGAATGAATGAAAATTATTTTGTATCAGACGCGTATAGATATTTTTAAGTAATATACCCTACCTTCGTTATTCTAAATAATGTTTAAATGCTACGCAAATGAAGTAAAAAGTAACACAAATAACATTTCGACGTATTCCGAGACTTATTTCCCCACCTTTTATTTATTGAAATATATCTTTATATAGGCTGATTAGCATCTACTGGAGAAGTTGATAGAACTGTGCAATTCTAATTAATTCTTAACAAACGCAACCGCAATTCAATTTCAAATTAACATGCACAGTAAGTTTATAAACATAAATTCCCCATTTATTGAAATATTCGCTCTTACGATTCTCCGGACGCTAATTGATGCATGTATATTATAACAGCTATACACGGAAGCTAAACGGACGCTATTTTTAGAATGATCGTGAGTGTGTTGAACTCGCTAGGCTAAACCAAATAATGGATTAATTCTGGGAATGAATATAATAATTCTGTTCATGACATACAATGAGAACATATGTTAATTCTTATGCTCAGTTCTAGAGTGTATATCAATTATGTACATTTTAATCCCCAAAAGTATGCAACAGTTGTTGGTATACGTTAAACCATTGTTGTAAGTTTGCATTCCCTAAAATTAGACAATTCGTCAAATTCTGTTGGTATTCAATTTTCCCGCTGCATAATTATCGCAAGAAATCTAGGTCAAAAGTGATTTTAGACAGCTACGCCGAAAAATATAAAATATCAAGTGCCAGTAAAATATCGAGATGGAATGAATATGTCGACACCGATAATATTATTAAGTTTGTTACCTATTCAACTGCAGACTGGTTGTATATATGTCAGAAAAATTGGCTTGACACTGACCTGTAACCGAGGAAAAGTTCGTTTGTACGAGCATCGGGTCATTTGGCCTAGCAATTAACGCCGTCCATGTGCTGGGAGCATTGACAAAACATCCTACGTACTAATAGAGTGTGCGTTTGTGTACGAATATAAATAAAAACGCTGACAGCGTAGGAAGACTTTTTGCGTCAAAGGAAACAAAAAGCATGTGAATAATGAGTGCATTTTTGCTAAATAGGAAACATTTGTTTGAATGAAGTTCAAATGTCCAACCTTTAAACTTGATAATATGGCTTCTCGTTCGTATTCGTATACGACATCATGACAAAAAATAATTTTGTAAGTAACGAACAAATATTTGTCAAGCTAATTATCCAATGCAAACGGAATTATATACATGCCAGTTAACAAGTCAATCTGCTACGAGCAATGCAGAATAGCCGATGAAGCGTGGTAGTTAGGAGCTTAGATTGTTAATGATTCGTACCTTACTGTTAATGATTCGTACCTTACTGAGTCAAAAGTTGGTCATACGATGCGAGCTCTCGATTTTTTCCATGCTACAGTTGAAAATAAAAAATACCTTGCAGTATTTATTGTCAAAATATTCAGAATAAGAATCGGTAATAAGAAATAAGACTTTCGCAACGAGTCAAAATAATCGATGTAGCGCATTAATATAGTGGTATTATTCCAGGACCGCCAGGTGAATATTTTGGTTACATACAAGTAAATAGCGAAATTAGCGGTGTCATTAGTTTGGCGTAACATTTTAAATAAATTCACTCTTATTAGAAACCGTAATTGTAATTAATCACACGATATACACATAATAATACACATGGCAAACATAATCTTAATTAAGAAAACAGACGTGAATGCTTGCTGTTTTGTAGAAGGAACCTTTCATGTTTCGATTTACTGACTCGTAGCATGAAAAGAAAAGAAGTAGTTTTCTGCGATACTGTTTTGGAAATTACCCTCTGAAAAGACCTTTGGCTTCCGCCAACAGTCTTAAAAGGGAAATCGGAAGTAGTAAAGTGTATTAATTTACATTGTTGCAAAACGACAATTTTATTGCTCTATAACATGTACATTACTAGTAAAATAGCGTTGATTACATATGAACTCTTTTATTTTGTGCGATTGGGTTATTCGATTTTTAAATTTACCATTAAACCGAAGTTTTTATGAATTTGTTCTCCACATATGTTCTGGATGTTGCACGTGTCCACTCTTTAATGACCAGTGTAGTGGGATTTTATACCCTCATACGATGCAATGTTAGGATATATTCATTCGGGACTACGCGATAGGACGTTTCAAAACAATTGATTGGATATGGAGCAAGTCCTGCGAAGGTCAAAAGTTGGGTAAGATAGCTACGCCGAAAAAGAAGCAAAAGCCTACAGAGAAAGGTCAAAATAACACCTATACAAGGTGTGTGAAGTTGGCAATGACATCGAAATTCGAAAATCGAGCTGGTGCGAATATCGAGCTGGTGCGAATATCAACCAGCTCTGAGATCGACATTCAAACATTAAACGCGAATATCGAGCAGGTGCGAATATCGAGCCACCTCTGACATCGCCATTCAAACATTAAACGCGAATATCGGGCAGGTGCGAATATCGAGCCAGCTCTGACATCGACATTCAAACATTAAACGCGAATATCGAGCTGGTGCGAATATCGAACCGCCTCTGACATCGACATTCAAACATTAAACGTGAATATCGAGCTGGTGCAAATATCCAGCCGCCTTTGAGATCGACATTCAAACATTAAACGCGAATATCGAGCTGATGCGAATATTGAGCTGGTGCGAATATCGAGCCAGCTCCAAGATCGACATTCAAACATTAAATGATAATATCGAGCCAGCGCTGAGATCGACATTCAAACACTAAACGCGAATATCGAGCTGGTGCGAATATCGAGCCAGCTCTGAGATCGATATTCAAACATTAAACGTGAATATCGAGCTGGTGCGAATATCAAGCCGCCTCTGACATCGACATTCAAACATTAAACGCGAATATAGAGTTGTTGCGAATATCGAGCCAGCTCTGAGATCGACATTCAAACATTAAACGCGAATATCGAGCTGTTGCGAATATCGAGCCCGCTCTGACATCGACGTTCGAACATTCAACGCGAATATCGAGCTGGTGCGAATATCGAGCCCGCTCTGACATCGACATTCAAACATTCAACGCGAATATCGAGCTGGTGCTAATATCGAGCCAGCTCTGAGATCGACATTCAAACATTCAACGCAAATATCGAGCTGGTGCGAATATCGAGCCAGCTCTATATCGACATTCAAACATTCAACGCGAATATCGAGCTGGTGCGAATATCGAGCCAGCTCTGATATCGACATTCAAACATTCAACGCGAATATCGAGCTGGTGCGAATATCGAGCCAGCTCTGAGATCGACATTCAAACATTCAACGCGAATATCGACCGGATGCGAAAACCGAGCCAGCTCTGAGATAGACATATTTAAACATTAAACGCGAATATCGAGCTGGTTCGAATAGCCAGCTCTGATATCCACATTCAAACATTCAACGCGAATATTCATAATGTTTGAATGTCGAGTGTAATTTATCAATGGAACCATTAAATATTTCGCCCTCGAACACAGTTCATGCAATCAAGAGTGGGTAGTTGCATGAGTTGCTGTATATTATGATCAGTCAATTGCCTCCCGTTACGATAGAAAATGGCGTGTGAGCTACCTTGTGTATTTATATTTACTCACTATTTCATCGTGAGTAAAACAATTATTCCCTTATCAAAATTGTTTCAATCAACAACAAAAAAAGAAACAACAAAGCAAATAAGTATAAGGCCTTTTATTGGCAGCGAAATTCACATGAAGTCGATTTTTGTTTGGAGCCGGAACGTGCGTCTGTCCACAGTGGTTTTCGGTTAGATTGCTGACCAGGACGGAAGAATACCACGGTAAACTACTGTCGAAACCATCTTCATACGAAGTATGAACAAATAACTAGATGCCGTTTAAAGTATACATCTCGGGAACTAAAACGATACTAAAACAAATTCTATAGAACAATTCTTAATAAGCAAATCTAAACACACACATGAACCAACATTAGTGGCAGGCACACACATTCTCCATCCACTGCGAAACTATTGGTGCAAAACACATTGCAAGCAATAAATTAAAAACGCATAAAAGTGCATAAGGTGAT
This sequence comes from Congeria kusceri, assembly GCA_027627225.1. NCBI lineage: Eukaryota > Metazoa > Mollusca > Bivalvia > Myida > Dreissenidae > Congeria > Congeria kusceri. The sequence continues at coordinate 48,689,102 of CM051031.1, read as the reverse complement.
GCATTAGTTTTTGTGTTTTTTTTGTTTGACGCAGCTGCAATATTTGTCAGATTTATCTTATATCAACAATCAAGAGAAGTGCGCGTATTACTTCACGGGCACTCCGATATAATGAACGATTCGGGTAAATGCGAGCGAGATACGCAACCCTACTGGTCATTGTTTTTATATTTCTTTCTTTTTCTTTCTTTTTTATATTAATGCCATGGGAACGTATGAGGACCCATGGCTCTAGATCAGTGTAAAGGTGCCTTCATCACCTCCCAAACCCTCTAATTTTAGAGAAATCAGCAAATATGCAGCTAGTAATAAAGCGGCGACCGTTAAAAGTACTTTTACACAATACATTAACCGAACCGGAGGAAAATTTCCGTATGCGCAATCGAGAGAATATACTAGCACATCAATAAATAGCGACCTGTATGCGCTTCTTAAATCAACAATAAATAAACAGCAAATATATTTTCAAGCTCATACATACACGAATAGCTATAAATATTGGACTGAAACATAAATCATTAGAATTACACTAATATAAGAACGCATATCATGACATATCACAGCAACTACATTAAACAGACGTCAACAGGTAGACAGTAACAGCAACGGGATAATTAATAATCACCGTCTGAAAAACATAGAAATCATTAGTAGACAATCAAAATCACAGTTATAAGTACCGTTATAAAACGGCGCGTATGTTTCCGACATCTAAAAATACTATTAATTAAATCATTTTGCATGAGATATGTTCTTCAAGCTCTGAATTAGTCTATATATAAACTAACCAAAACCCGTTTACACAACACATTATGAATAATCACACGAAATCTAATATATGCAAACAGAAATTAGATAAAACAAAAAGCATCCGCTTTTACTTGTTCTTAGTGACCTTAATCGATCAAAGACGTTCAAACAACGATACGCTTAAATCACTGGTACTGAACAGATACCAATATTAATATAAGAAATATTTATCATACAATAAACATTCCATCTATCATTGTAATAAGCAACAATACGATAAAGCGAAGCAATATAGGTAAAAACGGGTGGGTGGGCGGGCCATTGACCTTACTTTGCTGCCAATAAAACCTCGAGTGACAAACCATGCCGTCTAACGTTTATATATCTATACAAAACCATGCAATGCACGAGCTATTTTCCCGCTTTGAACGAAACGCAAAACAAATAATACCATAAAATACCGAATACTATAAATAGAAACAATTTAGAAACGTGAATAATTTTATTTATTCACTATTTCATCGTGAGTAAATCAATTATTCCCTACTCAAAATTGTTTCAACAACAAAAAAAGAAACAACAAAGCAAACAGGTATAAGGCCTGTTATTGGCAGCAATTCGAGTAAAACAAAGAAAGACATTATTTACGTTTAAGACCAATATTCTTGTAACATGCCAATATATGTAAAAGATAAAATATATAACGTATACTTAGTCAATAACAGTTCGTTCCGTTCAGTAAGATTTGAAAATCACCGTCAGTGACTCATCGTGGACATCTGGCCGTCTAATCAGCATAGGGTACCATATATCGCAGTGCACATTACTTGGCATTCCGCCTATTGCAGAGCACATAACTTGGCATTCTGCCAACTGCAGAGCACATAACTTGGCATTCCGCCAACTGCAGAGCACATAACATGGCATTCCACCAATTGCAGAGCACATAACTTGGCATTCCGCCAGTAGCAGAGCACATAACTTGGCATTCCGCCAATTGCAGAGCAAAAAACTTGACAATCCGCCAATTGCAGAGCACATAACTTGGCATTCCGCCAATTGCTAACACATTACTTGGCATTCCGCCAATTGCAGGGCACATAAAATATATCTATAGGCATTCCACCCAGAATATGAACAAAACCTGAAAAATACCAAATTATCATCAAAGGATTTCTTATCTTAGGCTTAAAACATCGGAGACGATCACATGAGATTTAATAATAAAATATTAGCCAATATTGTGGTACAAAAATATCTACTCATGCGACTCTAGAATTAATTAAAATAATTTAAAATATATATTAAAATTTTAACATAATAAAATTAATAACTTAAGAGAATAAGCAATATTAATATTTGCTATATTCATTATATATGCAATTCATTAATATGATAATAAATAATTTTATATACAGTTTACTTTACGAATTATCATATACGGTACGTTAAATGATAGAGGTTCAGACACATTGACCATTATCAGAGACACGCTCGATGTCTATCGCCATTGAGTACCTTACATTGCAGATAACACAAAATGGCATTCCGCCTATCGCAGAACAAACAAGATGTCATTCTGCCAATTGCAGAACACATTAGTTGGCATTCCACCTAATTGCAGAGCACATAAAAAATAATATAGGCATTCCTCCCAGAAAAAAATGCTTTACCTGTCAACGAAAGTATCCGCCAATTTCATACGAAACATAAATTACCTTTACGGTAAGTACAGACAAAATATATCGGTATTACTCAAATTGCTGATGACATTAATGTACATTGCGCCAATTAAAGTGCAAATAGGTTGGTAATCCGTCAAATAACAGAAAATACATTCAATTTTGCCCAATAATCTAAATTACAAACACTAACGTTAAATGTTCAAATTTTAAACCTATGTGATGATCCGAAAAAAAACTCAACCAACGGTTTATTCAAATATCATAAATACAAACAGTACTACTTTAAAATACGAATCAATCAGTCATAAAATTCAAAAAAAATAAAATCCATTAAATATCAGTGTCCCTTCATACGCACATGACTACTCAGAATTCAAATGCCGAAGTCAATAAAAAGAATATAAGTACATTGTATATCGACTTAATTAACTACCAAAAACATTTAAACCATAACTACATAACGTTTACTGTGTAACTCAATACCTGTCCATGCAACGATTACATAATTACCTAAACTCCAGCGCCACATGCATTAGAAATAGAAAAAAATCTTATTGTATATAAAAGATTAATCTTTTTTACTAGTGCGAAATGCGCATGCCAACCACGAAGGAAAAAGCAGCTTCTATTCAAACCCACTACAGATGCAAATTAAAAAAAACTATGTTAGATTGAGAAGTAAAATCTTGTTTTTGGTTCAAACAAATCATAAATATATAATATTAGTATCGTTACGGAACGATTTTATTTTTATTTATTTTTTATATCTTCTTCAAACAACAAAACAAAACAACACCTCTTTAAGACGTAGTACATGTACACTATGGCATTACAACACCTCTTTCAGACGTAGTACATGTACACTATGGCATTACAACACCTCTTTCAGACGTAGTACATGTACACTATGGCATTACAACACCTCTTTCAGACGTAGTACATGTACACTATGGCATTACAACACCTCTTTAAGACGTAGTACATGTACACTATGGCTTTACAACACCTCTTTCAGACGTAGTACATGTACACTATGGCATTACAACACCTCTTTCAGACGTAGTACATGTACACTATGGCATTTTCTCTGTCAAATAATATTGCTCATAAGCAAACGTTTATCTTTCGGTTTAATGACGAAAATCTATATATTTGATATGCCATTATATGAGTAATTCAAGCATGGCAAATATGTGGTAATAAAGACAACGGATTTTACAATAATGTTATCTTTTTATTAGCAGATTTGGAAACTGACCAAATAGAACCATTTTTATTATCGATAATTTGCAGAAGGATTCGTATATTTGCCATGTTGGGTTCCTGAGCTACCATTAACAATACTATTAAAGTTAAACTGGCTGCTACTAATACCATTCTTAACACATTGAACGTTATCTAAACCACTGCTACAAAGACCACAAGCAATAACACCGCATACATAAGGTGCGTTAGGCTAACATGCATGTCCGGATGGTGAAAACGTAAATCTGTTGTGAACACACTTTACCGTATATGTACGTTCCTTTCAAGTCATTGAAATATCATCTGCAAACACACAATAAAATCCAATAATCTATAAAGCATGAATATAAGCTAGCAGACAAGTGTCGGTAAATTCAATTTTATCATGAACAGAACAAAATAGAACAAAACAATGGAACATCTCATTTCCCCATGAGTGTTTGTTTATGTACGAAATATACACACAAACAACAGTCGGTAACATGCAAGTGAGGACCGTTATCAACATCGATACGGGTAAATTAAACGATTTAAATTGCAGACGATTACAACGTATTATTTAGTAAACAGAAAACCATGGTTCCCCCTATTGACAATAAATGGTAGATCCCCTCATTATCAACAAAATTTAAACCGATAACAGTTCAGGTGTCGACACAAAATACAAATATTAGTTCACAACCTGCACAAGTTCCATGCCTTTCATGAACCATGTACTTCCAACAGCAATAGCAATTGTCACAAACTGGACAAGTCATTCAGAGGGCCGACCATAAAACATGCTGTACAACATCCAAAGCCCGAAACACACAGCGCATTCAACAATTCACAAACTCAAAATAGCCGGTCAGTCTCTGACCGCAAACAAACAAACGAAAACAGCAAAACCATGTTGCCTTGTTAACAATTACCAAAGTTTCCAGAATGTGTTGTACCAGTGTTTTTATTCATTCTTGATACCACCCAGTTAAGATTTATTAAACGACCCTCGCAATTGAAACACTTCACTTACCACAACGACGGGACCTCTCCATGCAAAAATCATGCATGAGAACCAAATTCCCCATACGAGAAACCAGAACAAAAAACGACTTTAAATCTACCAAACACAAATTCTAGCCTCGCAAACAAAAGTCATATACACATTTACACACAATCGTCGAGAAAACTTATTTTATCGGAGTAATTTAAAATAGAAATCAAATGTGATCATGCGGTCCATGCCCCGCATACAAAGTCAAACATTATAAAAAATAACTGGATTTTTAATCTATCGGAGAAAATTAAGTGTACATACCATTATTTATACAGTACTTAACCTCTCCCTGACGCTCTCAGCAGTCCGATCGGATTTCTTGTAATGTTGTCTTTACAAAGCCAAATTAAACATCGAAATACTAGCAACATTACTTTGACTTCGTTTAAAATAACACGTACTGAAATGTAAAAACTCCATTGGCCTTACTTTGCTGCCAATAAAACCTCGCGTGACAAACCATGCCGTCTAACGTTTATATATCCATACAAAACCATGCAATGCACGAGCTATTTTCCCGCTTTAAACGAAACGCAAAACAAATAATACCGTAAAATACCGAATACTATAAATAGAAACAATTTAGAAACGTGAATAATTTTATATACATACTAAGATTTTTTTTTTTGTTTGCTAAGAGTTATTAACAGATTTACATACTTCAACTGTGCCCATTGTCGACAGAAAGAATCGTTCACATTCCAGGAAAAAACAGCTAACTTGAAAAAAAGCACATATGAAGCATGCGATTTACCTGTGAAACCACATAAGAGATACACTCAAGCACTGGCTAAACAGCGACGATACAACAGCAAAACTAGGCAGAGTTCAGTGGTCATCCGACAAATAGCAGCAAGTGGTGAAAAATGGCTTGTCAATTTAGGTTCAGTATTTCCAAGCTACAGTATAGTTTTTAGTTATTTTGATGTTCAATAGTTGCATTTATCACCAAAACGCCTTGTAACATAGATACAGCTATATGTCAGCGATATGTGTACATTAAACGAAAATCTCAAGTCAGTTTCAATTATCGTTTGCGACATATTGATATATGTATCTTTATTTAAAAATGTTTATAAAATTTTGAGAAGTATGCTCACTAATAGATCATAAGTTCAACTGACATACCAACCAAGTAACTTATCGTGAATATACTGCTAAAATATATCGTGTTTATTAATGTTTGCACATTATTAAATAGAGAGTACATGTAATTACTTGATTGTTTTATTTTAAGTAATATATTTGAAAAAATAATATTTAGTATTAACTGCCAGAAATGAGACTGATTGTTTACAAATAAACCACAAAATCTATAAATGCATCAGTTTTACATGTTACCTAGGACAATTAATTTACTTTCTCCATAAACAATGACCACATACTTCGAAGATATTTCTTGTTTAATATGCGAAGGTTTACAATGTTTGTTGCACATAATCTTCCGAATTCCTGTGCATCTTACCTACCTCTCGTCAGTATGATGTACCTACCGCACTAATAGTTGTATCACTAAGTACCATTTACGCCGGTAAAGTTGATGGCTTTCCAATACAATATGTACAATTAGAATTTAAATTAAATGTGGTTGTGGACTAGTACCTATGGATTACTCTGTATAATTTTCATAGAGGTTTGGTATTTATTTATAACACTAGCATCTAAAACGAATGATCATTATGTCGGCATACCTAATTTTGTCTGAATTTAACATTTAGCTTAGATTTCAAACGTGTGTGATATACCAAACATCTTTAATTCTTATTTCCAACGAGGATTTATTCAATCCATGTACGTCCTATTAATCTTAACATAGGTAGCAAGTGTATGTGGTTATTAGTCCTTAACATAGGTTGCAAGTGCATGTGGTCATTAGTCCTTAACATACGTTGCAGTTGTATGTGGTCATTAGTACTTACAATAGGTTGCAAGTGTATATTGTTGTTAGTCCTTTACATAGGTTGCAAGTGTATGTGGTCATTAGTCCTTAACATAGGTTGCAAGTGTATGTGGTTATTAGTCCTTTACATAGGTTGCAAGTGTATATTGTTATTAGTCCTTAACATAGGTTGAAAGTGTATGTGGTCATTAGTCCTTAACATAGGTTGCAAGTGTACGTGGATATTAGTGTCCTGTACATAGGTTGCAAGTGTATATTGTTATTAGTCCTTAACATAGGTTGCAAGTGTATGTGGTCATTAGTCCTTAACATAGGTTGCAAGTGTATGTGGTTATTAGTCCTTTATATAGGTTGCAAGTGTATATTGTTATTAGTCCTTCACATAGGTTGAAAGTGTATGTGGTCATTAGTCCTTAACATAGGTTGCAAGTGTACGTGGTTATTAGTCCTTTACATAGGTTGCAAGTGTTTGTTGTTACTAGCCCTTTACATAGGTTGCAAGTGTATGTTGTAATTAGTACTTTACATAGGCTGCAAGTGTATGTGGTCATTAGTCCTTAACATAGGATGTAAGTGTATGTGGTCATTAGTCCTTTACATAGGTTGAAAGTGCATGTGGTCATTAGTCCTTAACATACATGTAGGTTGAAAGTGTATGTGGTTATTATAGTCCTTAACATAGGTTGCAAGTGCATGTGGTTATTAGTCCTTAACATAGGTTGAAAGTGTATGTGGTTATTAGTCCTTTACAAAGGTTGCATGTGTATGTGGTCATTAGTCCTTAACATAGGTTGCAAGTGTATATTGTTATTAGTCCTTAACATAGGTTGCAAGTGTATGTGGTCATTAGTACTGAACATAGGTAGCAAGCGTATGTGGTTATTAGTCCTTATTATAGGTTGCAAGTGTATGTTGTCATTAGTCCTTTACATAGGTTGCAAGTGTATATTGTTATTTGTCCTTTAACATAGGTTGAAAGTGTATGTAGTTGTTAGTCGTTAACATAGGTTTAAAGTGTATGTGGTTATTAGTCCTTCACATAGGTTGCAAGTGTATGTGGTTATTAGTCCTTTACATAGGTTGCAAGTGTATGTGGTTATTAGTACTTTACATAGGTTGCAAGTGTATGTTGTAATTAGTACTTTACAAAGATTGTAAGTGTATGTGGTCATTAGTCCTTAACATAGGATGAAAGTGTATGTGGTCATTAGTCCTTTACATAGATTGAAAGTGTATGTGGTCATTAGTCCTTAACATACATGTAAGTTGAAAGTGTATGTGGTTATTATAGTCCTTAACATAGGTTGCAAGTGCATGTGGTTATTAGTCCTTAACGTAGGTGGAAAGTGAAATTGGTTATTAGTCCTTCACAAAGGTTGCATGTGTATGTGGTTATTAGTCCTTTACATAGGTTGCAAGTGTATATTGTTATTAGTCCTTAACATAGGTTGCAAGTGTATGTGGTAATTAGTACTGAACATAGGTAGCAAGCGTATGTGGTTATTAGTCCTTATTATAGGTTGCAAGTGTATGTGGTCATTCGTCCTTAACATAGGTTGCATGTGTATATTGTTATTAGTCCTTAACATAAGTTGAAAGTGTATGTGGTTATGAGTCCTTTACATAGGTTGCAAGTGTATGTGGTCATTAGTCCTTAATATAGGTTGAAAGTGTATGTGTTCATTAGTCCTTAACATACATATAGCTTGAAAGTGTATGTTGTTATTATAATCCTTAACATATGTTGCAACTGCATGTGGTTATTAATCCTTAACGTAGGTTGAAAGTGTAAGTGGTTATTAGTCCTGTACAAAGGTTGCATGTGTATGTGGTTATTAGTCCTTAACATAAGTTGCAAGTGTATATTGTTATTATTCCTTAACATTTTGCAAGTTTATGTGGTCATGAGTCCTTTACATAGGTTGAAAGTGTATGTTGTTAGTAGTCCTTAACAAAGGTTGCACCTGTATGTTGTTATTAGTCCTTAACATAGGTTGAAAGTGTATGCTGTTATTAGTATTGACATAGGTTGAATTTGTATGTGGTCATTAGTCTTTAACATAGATTTAAAGTGTATGTTTTCATTAGTCCTTAACAACGGTTGAAAGTGTATGTGGTCATTGATCCTTAACATATATTTAAAGTGTATGTTGTTATTAGTCCTTAACATAGGGTGAAAGTGTATGTTGTTATTAGTCGTTAACAAAGGTTGCAAGTGTATGTTGTTATTGGTATTAACATAGATGGAAAGTGTATGTGGTCATTAGTCCTTAACATAGATTTAAAGTGTATGTTTTCATTAGTCCTTAACAACGGTTGAAAGTGTGTGTGGTCATTAGTCCTTAACATAGGTTGAAAGTGTATGTAATCGTTAGTCCTTAACAACGGTTGAAAGTGTATGTGGTCATTAGTCCTTAACAACGGTTGAAAGTGTATGTATTCATTAGTCCTTAACAGCGGTTGAAAGTATATGTGGTCATAAGTCCTTAACATAGGTTGAAAGTGTATGTTGTTATTAGTCCTTAACATAGAGTTAAAGTGTAGGTTTTTATTAGTCCTTAACAACGGTTGAAAGTGTATGTGGTCATTAGTCCTTAATATAGTTTGAAAGTGTATGTAGTCATTAGTCCTTAACATAGGTTGAAAGTGTATGTAGAAATTAGTCCTTAGCATAGGTTGAAAGTGTATATAGTCATTAGTCCTTAACATAGATTGAAAGTGTATGTAGACATTAGTCCCTAACATAGGTCGAAAGTGTATATAGTCATTAGTCCTTAACATAGGTTGAAAGTGTATGTAGTTATTAGTCCTTGACATAGGTTGAAAGTGTATGTAGTGATTAGTCCTGGACATAGGTTGAAAGTGTATGTAGTTATTAGTCCTTGACATAGGTTGAAAGTGTATGTAGTTATTAGTCCTTGACATAGGTTGAAAGTGTATGTAGTTATTAGTCCTTAACATAGGTTGAACGCGTTTGTAGTTATTAGTCCTTAACTTAGGTTGAAAGTGTATGTAGTTATTAGTGCTTCACATGGTTTGAAAGTGTTTGTAGTCATTAGTCCTTAACAAAGTTTGAAAGTGTATGTAGTTATTAGTCCTTAACATAGGTTGAAAGTGTATGTAGTCTTAAGTCCTTAACATAGGTTAAAAGTGTTTGTAGTCATTAGTCCTTAACATAGGGTGAAAGTGTATATAGTCATTAGTCTTTAACAACGGTTGAAAGTGTATGTGGTTAGTAGTCCTTAACATAGGTTGAAAGTGTATGTAGTCAATAGTCCTTAACAACGGTTGAAAGTGTATGTGGTCATTAGTCCTTAACAACGGTTGAAAGTGTATGTGGTCATTAGCCCGTAACATAGGTTGAAAGTGAATATTGTTATTAGTCCTGTACATAGGTTGAAAGTGTATGTAGTCATTAGTCCTTTACATATTTTGAAAGTGTATTTGGTTATTAGTTAAAGTAATTATATGATTTTTTAAAAATAATTATTTTATTAGACCACGAACACTCTTTTGTCATTAATCTGTTATCGTGGAATTGCTTTTGTGATCTTAACAGAATTTGTCTTCTGCAGATGAATGGATATTTTATTTCTTTGTCCGCATCTCTGTAACTGTCAGAAAGACAGCTGATTGGACTCATTGTTACACAACATAAATAAAACATGAAGTACATGTCGGTTTTTAAAACGAGATAAACAAAACAGTATTTTATTAAGCCAATATCAGAGCAACAATGTATGTGATTTCGGCGAACCATAGTCAAAACACTAGACCATAATTATACTGTTCTATGGCAAAGGTATTGTCTTTGTCCGATTTAGAAATTAACATCTATACATGTAATAAAATTGAAAGTGTTTCACCTCTGTTTACCTGAGAATTGTGGAAAATATATTGTCAATATTTTATTAATTTTGGAAATTAGCAGAACTACAAAAATATACGTAAATATAGCTTTACCTGAGTTGTCCTGATGGTGTATGCTGGTTGCTCTGAATAAAATAATTATGGTATGTAGCGTACGGTCGTTTTAAAACCATATAAACAAGTGGCCATGTATAAACTACGGTAGCCGCTGGCTGTACTGTATCATGACCGCCGCAGTGACATTGGGCCACAGTGTAGTACACGGTCAAATGCATTAATGTCAAGCACGAGAGCGTTGATAATTAATTCTGACTCGAGTATGCGACAAGGAATCTTTTGTTTTAAGTACTAGTATGCCAAATACGTATTACTATTATTTGGCCATTTTTTTTAAATTAATCGCCGGATCCCGGCGACCTGTTTGTTTGAAAATGCAAACAAAATCTCCGACCTACTGTTTTGTCAAGGGAGAGAACTACCAACCTATGCTCTAACCAATCTCCGCGCTGAGATTTAACTGTGTCAGAGCATAGCTCATTAAAACCCTGAAGTTTCACGTGACCATATGCAAACACTTGGCGCGAAATAAAATCGTGGACAAGTACATGATAAAAACGTGGACAACGTATAATCCTTGTGCTGTTATGTTTACCTTTTTCTTTCTTTACTTTTATGCCCCGAAGGAGGGCATATAGTAGTCGCACCGTCCGTCTGTGAGTGGGTGCGTGCGTGGGTGCGTGGGTGCGTTCGTGGGTGGGTCCTTCCGTCCAGACTTCGTTTCCGCTCTGTAACTTTTTAATGCCTGGATGGATTTTAATATAACTTCAGATTATTATTCGCCATGACTAGACAATGTGTCGCATATAACTCCCATGCTCGTCGGTCAAAAGTCAAAGTCACAATTCAAGGTCAAAGGTCGTGAATGTTCGTTTCCGCTCCATAAGTTCTAAACGCTTTGATGGATTTTAATATAGCTTTAGATTATTATTCCACATGACCAGACGATGTGTCGCGTGCAACTCCCATACTCGTCGGTCAAAGGTTAAGGTCACAATTCAAGGTCAAAGGTCGTGAATTTTCGTTTTCGCTCCATAAGTTCTACACGCTTTGATGGATTTTAATATAGCTTCAGATTATTATTCCACATGACCAGATGATGTGTCGCGTGCAACTCCCATACTCGTCGGTCAAAGGTTAAGGTCACAATTCAAGGTCAAAGGTTGTGAATTTTTGTTTTCGCTCCATAACTTCCAAATGTCTGGATGGATTTTAATATAACTTAAGATTATTATTGCCCATGACCGGACGATGTGTCGCGTACAGTCCCATGCTCGTCGGTCAAAGGTCAAGGTCACAATTTAAGATCAAAGGTAATGAATTTTTGTTTCCGCTCTGTAACTTCTTAACGCCTAAAAGGATTTTAATATAACTTCAGATTATTATTCCCCATGACCAGACAATGTGTCGCGTACAATTCCCATGATGGTCGGTCAATGGCCAAGGTCACAATTCAAGGTCAAAGGCCAATTATTTTGTTTCCACTTCATAACTTCTAGTTGTCTTGATGGATTTTAAATGTTACTTCAGATTATTATTCTCTATGACCAGACAATGTCGCATACAACTCCCATGCTCGTCTGTCAAAGGTCAAGGTCACAATTCATTGTTAAAGGTCAAGGATTTCTGTTTCTCCACCATAACTTCTAAACGTTTGGAAGGATTTTAATATTACTTCAGATTATTATTTCCCATGACTAGGAGATGTGTCGTGTACAACTCCCATGGCCCTCAGTCAAAGGTCAAGGTCACAATTCAAGGTCAAATGTCAATGAATTTTCTTTCTGCTCTATAACTTTCAAAAGCCTTGAAGGATTTTAATATTACTTCAGATGATTTTTACCCATGACCAGATGATGTGTCACATACCACTTAAATGCTCCTCGGTCAAGGTCGGTGGGTCCAAGGTTACACTTAAAAGGTCAAATATTAGAATTAATTTTTTGTAGTAAACATCATTTTGCCAACATGTAAGGAATGTAATAATTTGGTGGGAATGAAAATCATTATGAGGCAGTGTGTCACAACAACAAACAGTGTGTTGCTGAAATCTCAAGATATTTGTCCAGGGCATCATATTGTACTCTGACATTGTTTTGACTTCCTATGACAAGCATATGCTTCGGGGGCATATGTCACATCATGTGACAAGCCTTGTTTGTTTTTCATTATGTATGGACCAATAATGCAACATGTAATAATGATGCAATTACAATTTTGTAAAAATTAATCTTCAATCTCCTCATAATCGTCTCCCCTGAAAACTTCAAAATATGTAAGTTTTTAACTCGTAGTGTCAGTGGTAACTGAGAAGAGTACCAGTGGGGAAGTAACCACTGCGAGGAGTTCTCTAACAGGGCATCGAACAAGCAATTGGTACCGATTTTGACGTTAATTTGGCATTTTGTACAGACTGGTTTATGTATTGAACACACAATTTATTATGCAAACCATCATTTCCAATAACCAGTCTAGCACATCTGCCATGTAGTAGTTAATATCCAGTCAGTAAAATAATTCTTTAAAAATTAACATAAAATGATGAATAAAATATTGGTAAAAGAATGGAACTCGGTAAGATAAATATGTGACATGGCTTCTCACTGACCTTGTACTGTGAAATACAGGGTCAATAAATTTATATTGGGTTCGAGCTTTTTTTTTGCCACCACCCAGCTAATAGTGTTTTTATTAAGAAAATCAGTTAATCAATTAATAAAAAAAAAATGCCTTAGTACAAGACTGTAGCATAAGTTTTATGGTTATAAAAAAGCGAAAAAATGTGTAGGCGGCGTAAGAATAAAAAAAGGACAGAGACAATTGTTTTATTAACCCCATTAAGTGCATGATTTATATCAAATGCATATATTTTCTAGTTCGTCCTTTACGAAAACTATTGCCCTGTATTAATTTTGTCGATTATGGGCGTTTTCGGGTTCTTTCGACAACAACAACGAAGTCAGGATACAGTTTCTATAAATGGATATATTTACGATGAAATATCATAAATCTACAATGCTAACTGCTCGAATCAAATGTAACGAATGACCGACATTATAAACAATTACAAGAATATTTCAAAACATTGTGTTCCAACAATAAAATAATAAACTAAAATATTATAACAAAACAAATTACAACATACAAACGGCATATATCAATAGAAAATATATAAAATGTTATAGTTACCTATAAATGGATATATTGACGATGAAATATCGTAAATATACAATGCTAACTGCTCGAATCAAATGTAACGAACGACATTTGACCAAGAAGTTCATGTACTAAGATACAGTTGAGTGAATGTCATGCGTGAATTGTCAATTAAAGTATTATTTTGTTAGTATAAGCAGTTACTCACACTAAAGTTGTGAGTAAAACAATTATTCCCTAATCAAAATTGTTCCAATTACAAACACAAAAACACAACAAGATTAGGTAACAAGGTTTGTTATTGGCAGAAAATATATCGACCAACAAAGAGAGTAAAAATAGTACTTATAAATTACTACAGTATATTTATTCGTGAAACATTGTTATTAAGTTCTAAAACGGAAAAGACCATATCATGTTTTAAGCTTGTTTAGAGTTGTCTTAAATGACTTGTTTATAATGAATCACATCGAAAACAGAAATGCGTATCTTTAAAAATAATATTCAATAAAATTAATAACTTAAATTGAATTTCATTTAGAATTCATAATTTATAATGCGATAAGCAAACATATGTTCGAGCATCGACATATGATAACAATACTGAAATTAAAATAAAGTCTACTTATTTTCTGTAGCACATCTGTGGACTATTCCTGCTTTGAAGGCATTTGTAACGGCAACGTTCCCATTTTATTACTACGATTGTCACACTATTAAACACTCTTAAATCACTTTACTGTCACTAATGTACACGGAACTGTCAATTCTCTTTAAACACCAATATATTACAAAATAAGACAACATTACAAGTCAAGATTCAAAGAAACTAACATTTTGTCTTTAAAAGAATCCTTAAGAATCCATCTCGTGCACTCACAGACTTCCATCTACCATGCCGTTGCCACAGTCTTTCTGGTATCTGATTATTAGCTGAAGTGGAAGCAGCTCCACTCCTTAATGAATGAAGACTGAATTTTGAAGCTTCAAGCACAGAAAGTGAAACTTTAGACTTACAAATATCTCGAACACTAGAAAAAGGACAGCGGTTTGTCTATTCCGGAAGCAAGAACATACTTCTTTTTTGATTTACAAAAAATGATTTTCCCTAAACAAATAACTTGTTGAACAAGCATCTATCTCGGCCTTTTAAAATAGTTTCTAAAATGGCAACAGGGCAAGTGGGATTTCCAGTTTTTGCAATAGCAACACTATTACCCTCTCTAAGTTCATCTGTTTTAGATTTTTCTACATATATCACACACTATGTTACAAATAATTTGATATGAGACCTTCTAATTGCTAAAGCTTCTAATATGCGAAAAAATCCAGCAAATGCTAATACAAAGAGAAAGGTATCCCTTAAATCTCCCAGAGAACAGCCTTCATTATCAAACCGATTAATAAATAATTTTATCATGTCTGAATTAAGTGGTTCTTTTTTACACACGGGGTTGAAACATTTCTTATACATCCATTTAAACATAATCTAAGCCATTCATACAGTTTTGATCATTTTTTATACATGAACCAAATAAAGAGCAATAGTTGCTATATCTGCAGGCAGTGGGCAGAAATTCAGCTCTACATACCATGTACTAAACTTCCGGAATGCTAAGCTGTAATTTCTAGTGGTAGATTGTTCCCTTCCGTTCACACAAGCCTCATTCACACCTGACAACAATCCTGGAACATGCACGCTTGACTTTGTACTAACGTCATCCCAAACTTTAGATCCAAACAAATCTGTAATAATTTTGAAAACAATATATTAAACAACTAAAATAAATAAATAGTAATAAGTATGTTTGGCGTCACCAATTTTAACAAAACCATTATTTGAATACTACGACAATTATAATTCTGTAAAAGATGAATTTGTTAGAATTTGCCGAATTCATTATAATAAATTACTATTACATTCACTATACATAATAGAAATTAATCATTCAATGTAAACAAACCAACAAACAGTTATGTGAATAATAACAGAAAAAGACCAACGCGAAAATAGTGAACCGCGCTATCATATACTAAACTAGTAAACAATAAACCAGGAGACAAATTGACTGCCATATGCGCCGTAAAATAAACTTGTCAATAGTCTGCACAATTAATTCTTGCGACTAACACTTTGCTAGTAAATCTGTCCGATCCAAAAATGCGGTCTTTGTTCAGCCCTTGCACATAATTTTTTTTTGAATCCTGTAAAATGAATATTTCAAAAATAAACTGTCTAAAAGAATACTTCTTTCCACGTAACATAGGAAGAACGGCCAATAAGGGGCTATCAAAGTTCCTACAGCTTACACTATCGCATAAAATTGAGCGTTTTACAAATTAAGTAAACGGGTGGGACAAGCCAATTATTTACATTACTCCAGGTCACAAAAAAATGCATTAACAGCTTTACAATCAGCGGTCTGATATAACGAATTATTAATTTAGTATTGTACTCGTTAGCAAACCTACATCATGAGGCCCGTATAACGAATTAATGTACTGGAAAAAATCGACTGAAATGCCATAGTCATCGTAGTCTATCATGCGGCTAAGATTATCAGCCGTCAGATTTTTGTCCCTAATGACCCATAGCGGCTCTAACGAAATTCCGTATGTTGCGCAAATAAGGAAACATTTTCAGCCAGTTTATGTAAGTCACAAATCATACTACCCTTATTTATAATACTGACACAGCCATCATCTAGAAAAACTACAATTCTCAAACCATGACTTCTCCAATATTTAACCAAGGGACGTAATATTTTAGTAAATAATCTTGGTGCAGAAGACAAGCCAAAACAGACTACTGAGAAAACAAAATATTTTAACTTGCCTTGATAGCGCCTTGAGAAACCTAAGTATTTATGTTGTGAAGGTTTGACAGAAAAATGGTGATAACCCTGGATAAGTCGAATTTGAACCTAAAACCTCCAGGAGTTGCATATTCGAGAGCAAATTTGTAATTTTCAAACTTTACCTTTTTTCTTTTTAACGAAATTATTTAAAACGATGAGCTCTAAAATCAAACGTTGCTTGCTTGATGACTGCTTTGTAGCTACTGATAATAGGTTTACACTGTGTGGTTTGAATGGAACCTCATATACAAATTTTTTGTCTAACAAACCGTTAATGGTAGATTCAACGAAATTCGAATTATTTAACGCTGAAGCATTGTTTTTCATTTCAAACATTGGTGGCTCATGCATAAAAGTAATAACGTATGCTTATTTAATAACGGACAATATTTCCTGATTAGCGTTCAGTTCTTTTTGCTAAAATTCGTAACACTTAAGTCTACCTTTAACAGAATGCTCTGTAACTGTAACACTTTCCTCCAAAAATTGTACACAAAATATCTCTAAAATCTGACTGTGAAAAATAATCTATCGTATCAATAAATATCCAATATTTATTAAAGTCCTCACATGGTAAATCAGCGTTACTGTTTTTTTCTGATTTGACAACGACTTGCTCACTGGCGACTGGCCCAGGGAGCGCGGCTCTCTAGCTCATGGGTCCACTTCTGGCTTGTAAATGGGCGGCACATCCAGAGGCGAAACGACCCGTTGCGCCGCAGGCGTAGCAGACGATGTCTCTAGTCTGGGGTTGTCCCATGAATCGGTCGTTTCCTTTGCGAAATGTGCCCGAAAAGGCTGAACGGAGTGCGGCGGCCTTTGCAATGCTGTCGCTGCCGTGAGGGTTGGCTGGGGTTTCTGCTGCTTTCTTCGTCTTTTCAATTTTAGAACGGGCCTGTTCCTCCGCGCGTCTAATTCTCTTATCGTCCTCGGAGTCGGACGCCACGTCAATTTGCTCGTAGTCCGCTATGGTGGCCCATCCGGTGGAAGAGGAATCTGCTATTCTTATGAGCTTATTGCGGTGCTTTAGCTTGCGCACCGCCTCGTCTACGTACTCGTTGATTTTAGGAGCATTCCTAAGCTAAAGTGCTTTCGAAGCCCACTCTAAAAGCTCCGGAAGTTTTTCATTGAGGTGAAATTGTTTCTTGTGAGGAAATACTTTTAAAAGTTACTACATCGTCTACTCTCACCTTCTTTTTTATTTTTACATTTTCGACATCCTATTCCTGGTTCTCCTGCACGTCCCGCTGTGAGTCCTAGAATTTTGTATCAACATATTTTTTTCAATTCCTCCACGACTTTACTTTTTAACTCAGCTGATTCTTCTTGCTCTGACACTGTAACGTGCTGCCAATAAAGAGCTCGAATGGCGGTTTGCACCCAATCAACGTTTATATGCCAAGCCAAAATCACCACTTTCACGTGCTTAAAAAGCACCAAAGCAGATAACCGGTAGAACTACTTTCGCACAAAAAATAGTACCAAAACAATTTGTGAAACGTGAACATTTTATTTCAACTTTCTACTCTATCTTATACTAATTTCTATCTGATACTAATTTACCGTTACTAAAATCTAAATTTGTCTAATTCATGAATGACAATTATGCTTAATATAAAATTATGATATAAATAATTAAAAAACAAATTTCCAATTACTTAATAAATATATTTATTTTTTATAAATATATTTAATGCATTGTGCTAAACCTACAACATTAATATCATTTCATTTACATGGTTCATTTTGAAACTTGTAATGGAGAAATATTTTTTTCTGGACTGAAAATATCAGTCGTATTCTAAGATATTGCTATGAATGAATTACTGCTATTCTATATAAATTATTTATTTTTCATCTATCAAGCGTTTTTAAAAATATGGTCTCCCTTATCATAGGTATATTGAATACCCAATCTGTACATACAATATTCATCTGGTCTTCGTCATTAACTGTTATCGAATTATCACAATTTGCTTTGTCAGCTTCGAACTCAAAGTTGATCTTGTACTTATTGTTCTTGAAGTCGTCACATGTTTTACCGTTCCCACGCCCTGAGCACGAACATTTACTCGATGAAGCACCCTGTTATATAGACTGAATTCCCAGTTGACTATGATTATCATGTTGATATAATAGAGTTTATCATTAACATGACCAAGTTTATCTTATGTTTGTCGTACTTCTGTTTCTAAAACATATCGATATTGCATATTTTAAAGGGACTAAACTCCAGCAGACGCTATAGCCATTCGAGTAATTTAAAACTAGCGACGTTTATATTTAGGATAATCAATTGACAGTTTAGTTTTGTCGAGTCGCGCATGCGCACACTTGAATCAGGCGCTTGTATTGGGGAAAACCGCGGTATTTTTAAATCGGTAATACAGTGTTCAAGGAAAGTGCAAGCTTATTCAACATCTATTTTTCAATGAAATATACAGTTTTTGACAGTATTTTATCGTGTTCTATACAAATAGTGATTGTTTTAGGCCTACGCATGTTTTACTGTTTAGGCATAACTACAAAAACGCACATTTAAAGGCCTATAATAGAGTTCATTAGATATATCCTAAAGTAATTACCGGTATATTACACGTAAACGTGAGCGACATACATTCTTATGTTATGTAAATATGTATTAAAAGACGGTAAAGATGTACAAGAACAATGCACATTTTACGAACGCCGCTTGCGGCATATGGAAGAATAACCGCCACTGTATTGGAAATTTGATAATCCACTTAGCCGCATCGGCCGTATTAGCCAATCATTGCCCAAACCCGGCGTCGCTTTCCGATGTTTTATTGCTTTCAAGGTTAGATACCAGTACCGGTAATTCCAATTCCCATAGGGTCCCAGTATTACACGACAAACTTTATGAGGTCCTTCGCGCCTGAGGCTGCATTATGTGAGGACCCGGAGTGTGTCCCAGCAATCCTACCTAATTAACTTACTAGAGACTCGCGAAAGTTGAAACGAATTTTGAATTGTAGCTGCAATTTCCAGCTATTTATTGTTTACTGAAAGATATTTTAATTTTGGTGTGGTCTTGTACTGTGGGGGGAAACCGGAGTACCCAGAGGAAACTCTACCTGTCCGGTATGGTGACCACCAATCAAATCGGAGTACCCGGAGGAAACCCCACCTGTCCGGTATGGTGACCACCAATCAAACCGGAGTACCCAGAGAAAACCCCACCTGTCCGGTATGATGACCACCAATCAAACTCACATGCGCCGGGAGTGGGAAACTAGTGCGCTAGCCGGACAGCCAAAAGGGATGTCTGAGCTTGCTAAATGGCTTTTATACCAGAAGAGAAGAGGAACTCTTTAGTAATAGGCACTACTTTCGAATGGACCACGGAGGGATACACAATGATTTACTGGTATCTAACCTCAATCGATAGGGGTCATAAAATATAGGTTACGCATACGCAAATAAATTCCTTTTTTGTTACAGATAAAATATTCAAAATTTGATCTCACTTTTCACCATGACCAAGCTACTTTCCAATATATCACCATACATTGTTGGAAAGATGAGGACATAACCTTTTAAGAAAGCAGCATGTCAAAAAATTCTATGTGTTGTAACTCAAAATATTTACCTTAGAAAAAACACACCGGTTTTGACGGGCATGGAGGCTGCCATTTTGCGCATGAATACATGGGCCAAACGTTATGAAGCTGGGAACCACTAGACAAAAAGTAGTGCACAAAACAGCCTTTTTTCTTATTGCTTACATATATACCTTTAAAATGATACCAAAACATATCATTTAAACTGTATTTTACAAATTATATGCATCCTGCACTCAACCACATGTGCTTATTATCTAACTGACAGCCTGAGGATGTGACTTCCGTTTTGGGGTAATTAGACCTTTAAGAGAACCCAACCCTTTCAAATTTGAATAAAAACCACAATTTTCATCAATCTGATCTATTTCGAGAAAGAACATGAAGTCCTATTACACTGGTTTAAAGATTTATTGGAAAAAAATAAAATTGAAAATGTCACATATAATGGTGTTTTGAGGCAAAAATTTAGACGGAAAAAAATGTACTTGGGTACATCTGGAAAACATGATTTTAACTCAGAATTAAGCATAAGTTTGCGTTTTAATAGGCATAGCAGATACAATATATAAAGTCAGAAGTGAAAACAATCTTCATTGGCATTCTAAATGTTACATAATAGGTTTTTAGTCCGTTTTGAACAAATTATTTTTTTTAAGTTTCTGCATTTTTGAGGGTAAAATCAATATAAATGTAGCATTTCAGATGCCATTTGACCCCAGAAAAGGGTTTGTTTACATAACAATCAACAGATTTGACCTCCTGTCACACAACAAAAAAAGAATTTGACCCCAAAATGTCAATGCCAGATATTAATTAACAGTCTTCTGTCACACCTGAACCTGTGGGTGAGGTCAGCCGCCTGCAATCTTCAATCTGTTCCAGGTACTCTCTGCTGAGTAATCTGTGAAAATAAAAAGGTTTTCTGTGCATGTTTACTCAATATTGTGATTACTAGTGTAACTTAGATACAATAAGTGTACATATACAATAGTTTACTAAGTTTTATTTACTGCGATAAGGCTAGTCGCTATGCCGGCTTCAGATTGTCGAGCTCATGTGCGAACAGTTCAGTTCTAAAACGGGTTTGAGAGTACCAACAAGGGTTAAACTGTTGCTTTTCCTACTGGTGTTGATAAGAAGAATGCCAGGCTGGAAAAGAAGTCATTACATAGTATAATACATGACAATAATAAGGTACTAACCTTAAAAAATACCGATGGTACGGACACAATTGTGTCAGCTTTACGGCCCCGCCCCAACGCTCCAGTGTTGACAAGTAAAGTAGTTTTGATGACTCGTCACTTCACCCAGACTTGTATACCAATGAGTTGATGGTTCCGGCTGAGGTCCTGGTTCTTTTCAACACTGCATTTAAAAAACATACTCAAATTAAACCAAACTGTGATGGTGATTTAAATTTTGATGCCGCTATCTCCATTAGGTGGGGTCTAGATTGGCGTGAGCGGCTTAAGTGTTTCATGCGTGCATTTCATGTATTTTTTAGCTGAAAGCCTGATTGAACTACAATTACAAAATAACATATGAACTAAATAGGATCTGTTAACTTTGCAAATTAGGAAAATTGGTGTTATTCAAAGTAGGCAGGTCGGACGGTCATCATGGCCAAAGCATCGGCCAGTGCGGACACGACCTGTGCGGGCATTAATGTCAGTTACAGGTTCTTAAACTAAATATTCAGGATTACAACACAAGGCATTATGACATAAATGAGAGAATTGTTGAAACTAATGCAAATTAATGTCAAAATGAAACTGAAACATATCACGATGAACACAATGGGTCTCGGATTGCCACTCTGGTGGACATTTTGCTTTAATTTTCCCATATTTACCCCCCTAATGCCCCCTAGAGCAACCATCCCATAAAATACAGCCCTAACTGGGGTCAAGGTGGCATCTGGCAGTTATTCTTTCCAGTACAGTGTGTTTGTAAGAGTCCATTTTCAAAATCTTTGCAGACGACTAATAGGTGAAGTTCTTAAAGGTTACGCATGCGCAAATAAATTCCTTCTTTGGTACATATAAAATATTCAAAATTTGATCTCACTTTTCACCATGACCAAGCTACTTTCAAATAAATCACCATATATTGTTGGAAAGATGAGGACATAACCTTTCGAAAAAACAGCATGTGAAAAAATTCTATGTGTTGTAACTCAAAATATTTACCTTAGAAATAACACACCGGTTTTGACGGGCATGGAGGCTGCCATTTTGCGCATGAATACATGGGCCAAACGTTATGAAGCTGGGAACCACTAGAAAAAACGTTGTGCACAAAACAGCCTTTTTTCTTATTGCTTACATATATACCTTTAAAATGATACCAAAACATATCATTTAAACTGTATTTTACAAATTATATGCATCCTGCACTCAACCACATGTGCTTAATATCTAACTGACAGCCTGAGGATGTGACTTCCGGGGTAATTAGAGCTTTAAGAGAACCCAACCCTTTCAAATTTGAATAAAAACCACAATTTTCATCAATCTGATCTATTTCGAGAAAGAACATGAAGTCCTATTACACTGGTTTAAAGATTTATTGGAAAAAAATAAAATTGAAAATGTCACATATAATGGTGTTTTGAGGCAAAAATTTTGACGGAAAAAAATGTACTTGGGTACATCTGGAAAACATGATTTTAACTCAGAATTAAGCATAAGTTTGCGTTTTAATAGGCATAGCAGATACAATATGTAAAGTCAGAAGTGAAAACAATCTTCATTGGCATTCTAAATGTTACAGAATAGGTTTTTAGTCCGTTTTGAACAAATTATTTTTTTTAAGTTTCTGCATTTTTGAGGGTAAAATCAATATAAATGTAGCATTTCAGATGCCATTTGACCCCAGAAAAGGGTTTGTTTACATAACAATCAACAGATTTGACCTCCTGTCACACAACAAAAAAAGAATTTGACCCCAAAATGTCAATGCCAGATATTAATTAACAGTCTTCTGTCACACCTGAACCTGTGGGTGAGGTCAGCCGCCTGCAATCTTCAATCTGTTCCAGGTACTCTCTGCTGAGTAATCTGTGAAAATAAAAAGGTTTTCTGTGCATGTTTACTCAATATTGTGATTACTAGTGTAACTTAGATACAATAAGTGTACATATACAATAGTTTACTAAGTTTTATTTACTGCGATAAGGCTAGTCGCTATGCCGGCTTCAGATTGTCGAGCTCATGTGCGAACAGTTCAGTTCTAAAACGGGTTTGAGAGTACCAACAAGGGTTAAACTCTTGCTTTTCCTACTGGTGTTGATAAGAAGAATGCCAGGCTGGAAAAGAAGTCATTACATAGTATAATACATGACAATAATAAGGTACTAACCTTAAAAAATACCGATGGTACGGACACGACTGTGTCAGCTTTACGGCCCCGCCCCAACGCTCCAGTGTTGACAAGTAAAGTAGTTTTGATGACTCGTCACTTCACCCAGACTTGTATACCAATGAGTTGATGGTTCCGGCTGAGGTCCTGGTTCTTTTCAACACTGCATTTAAAAAACATACTCAAATTAAACCAAACTGTGATGGTGATTTAAATTTTGATGCCGCTATCTCCATTAGGTGGGGTCTAGATTGGCGTGAGCGGCTTAAGTGTTTCATGCGTGCATTTCATGTATTTTTTAGCTGAAAGCCTGATTGAACTACAATTACAAAATAACATATAAACTAAATAGGATCTGTTAACTTTGCAAATTAGGAAAATTGGTGTTATTCAAAGTAGGCAGGTCGGACGGTCATCATGGCCAAAGCATCGGCCAGTGCGGACACGACCTGTGCGGGCATTAATGTCAGTTACAGGTTCTTAAACTAAATATTCAGGATTACAACACAAGGCATTATGACATAAATGAGAGAATTGTTGAAACTAATGCAAATTAATGTCAAAATGAAACTCAAACACATCACGATGAACACAATGGTCTGGGATTGCCACTCTGGTGGACATTTTGCTTTAATTTTCCCATATTTACACCCCTAATGCCCCCTAGAGCAACCATCCCATAAGCTACAGCCCTAACTGGGGTCAAGGTGGCATCTGGCAGTTATTCTTTCCAGTACAGTGTGTTTGTAAGAGTCCATTTTCAAAATCTTTGCAGACGACTAATAGGTGAAGTTCTTAAATGTTACGCATGCGCAAATAAATTCCTTCTTTGTTTACATATAAAATATTCAAAATTTGATCTCACTTTTAACCATGACCAAGCTACTTTCAAATATATCACCATATATTGTTGGAAAGATGAGGACATAACCTTTCGAAAAAACAGCATGTGAAAAAATTGAATGTGTTGTAACTCAAAATATTTACCTTAGAAAAAACACACCGGTTTTGACGGGCATGGAGGCTGCCATTTTGCGCATGAATACATGGGCCAAACGTTATGAAGCTGGGAACCACTAGACAAAAAGTAGTGCACAAAACAGCCTTTTTTCTTATTGCTTACATATATACCTTTAAAATGATACCAAAACATATCATTTAAACTGTATTTTACAAATTATATGCATCCTGCACTCAACCACATGTGCTTATTATCTAACTGACAGCCTGAGGATGTGACTTCCGTTTTGGGGTAATTAGACCTTTAAGAGAACCCAACCCTTTCAAATTTGAATAAAAACCACAATTTTCATCAATCTGATCTATTTCGAGAAAGAACATGAAGTCCTATTACACTGGTTTAAAGATTTATTGGAAAAAAATAAAATTGAAAATGTCACATATAATGGTGTTTTGAGGCAAAAATTTAGACGGAAAAAAATGTACTTGGGTACATCTGGAAAACATGATTTTAACTCAGAATTAAGGATAAGTTTGCGTTTTAATAGGCATAGCAGATACAATATATAAAGTTAGAAGTGAAAACAATCTTCATTGGCATTCTAAATGTTACAGAATAGGTTTTTAGTCCGTTTTGAAGAAATGTGTTTTTTAAGTTTCTGCATTTTTGAGGGTAAAATCAATATAAATGTAGCATTTCAGATGCCATTTGACCCCAGAAAAGGGTTTTTTTACATAACAATCAACAGATTTGACCTCCTGTCACACAACAAAAAAAGAAATTTGACCCCAAAATGTCAATGCCAGATATTAATTAACAGTCTTCTGTCACACCTGAACCTGTGGGTGAGGTCAGCCGCCTGTAATATTCAATCTGTTCCAGGTACTCTCTGCTGAGTAATCTGTGAAAATAAAAAGGTTTTCTGTGCATGTTTACTCAATATTGTGATTACTAGTGTAACTTAGATACAATAAGTGTACATATACAATAGTTTACTAAGTTTTATTTACTGCGATAAGGCTAGTCGCTATGCCGGCTTCAGATTGTCGAGCTCATGTGCGAACAGTTCAGTTCTAAAACGGGTTTGAGAGTACCAACAAGGGTTAAACTCTTGCTTTTCCTACTGGTGTTGATAAGAAGAATGCCAGGCTGGAAAAGAAGTCATTACATAGTATATATAATACATGACAATAATAAGGTACTAACCTTAAAAAATACCGATGGTACGGACACGACTGTGTCAGCTTTACGGCCCCGCCCCAACGCTCCAGTGTTGACAAGTAAAGTAGTTTTGATGACTCGTCACTTCACCCAGACTTGTATACCAATGAGTTGATGGTTCCGGCTGAGGTCCTGGTTCTTTTCAACACTGCATTTAAAAAACATACTCAAATTAAACCAAACTGTGATGGTGATTTAAATTTTGATGCCGCTATCTCCATTAGGTGGGGTCTAGATTGGCGTGAGCGGCTTAAGTGTTTCATGCGTGCATTTCATGTATTTCTTAGCTGAAAGCCTGATTGAACTACAATTACAAAATAACATATGAACTAAATAGGATCTGTTAACTTTGCAAATTAGGAAAATTGGTGTTATTCAAAGTAGGCAGGTCGGACGGTCATCATGGCCAAAGCATCGGCCAGTGCGGACACGACCTGTGCAGGCATTAATGTCAGTTACAGGTTCTTAAACTAAATATTCAGGATTACAACACAAGGCATTATGACATAAATGAGAGAATTGTTGAAACTAATGCAAATTAATGTCAAAATGAAACTGAAACACATCACGATGAACACAATGGGTCTGGGATTGCCACTCTGGTGGACATTTTGCTTTAATTTTCCCATATTTACCCCCCTAATGCCCCCTAGAGCAACCATCCCATAAAATACAGCCCTAACTGGGGTCAAGGTGGCATCTGGCAGTTATTCTTTCCAGTACAGTGTGTTTGTAAGAGTCCATTTTAAAAATCTTTGCAGAGGACTAATAGGTGAAGTTCATAAAGGTTACGCATGCGCAAATAAATTCCTTCTTTGTTACATATAAAATATTCAAAATTTGATCTCACTTTTCACCATGACCAAGCTACTTTCAAATATATCACCATATATTGTTGGAAAGATGAGGACATAACCTTTCGAAAAAACAGCATGTCAAAAAATTCTATGTGTTGTAACTCAAAATATTTACCTTAGAAAAAACACACCGGTTTTGACGGGCATGGAGGCTGCCATTTTGCGCATGAATACATGGGCCAAACGTTATGAAGCTGGGAACCACTAGACAAAACGTTGTGCACAAAACAGCCTTTGTTCTTATTGCTTACATATATACCTTTAAAATGATACCAAAACATATCATTTAAACTGTATTTTACAAATTATATGCATCCTGCACTCAACCACATGTGCTTATTATCTAACTGACAGCCTGAGGATGTGACTTCCGTTTTGGGGTAATTAGACCTTTAAGAGAACCCAACCCTTTCAAATTTGAATAAAAACCACAATTTTCATCAATCTGATCTATTTCGAGAAAGAACATGAAGTCCTATTACACTGGTTTAAAGATTTATTGGAAAAAAATAAAATTGAAAATGTCACATATAATGGTGTTTTGAGGCAAAAATTTAGACGGAAAAAAATGTACTTGGGTACATCTGGAAAACATGATTTTAACTCAGAATTAAGCATAAGTTTGCGTTTTAATAGGCATAGCAGATACAATATATAAAGTCAGAAGTGAAAACAATCTTCATTGGCATTCTAAATGTTACAGAATAGGTTTTTAGTCCGTTTTGAAGAAATGTGTTTTTTAAGTTTCTGCATTTTTGAGGGTAAAATCAATATAAATGTAGCATTTCAGATGCCATTTGACCCCAGAAAAGGGTTTGTTTTCATAACAATCAACAGATTTGACCTCCTGTCACACAACAAAAAAAGAATTTGACCCCAAAATGTCAATGCCAGATATTAATTAACAGTCTTCTGTCACACCTGAACCTGTGGGTGAGGTCAGCCGCCTGCAATCTTCAATCTGTTCCAGGTACTCTCTGCTGAGTAATCTGTGAAAATAAAAAGGTTTTCTGTGCATGTTTACTCAATATTGTGATTACTAGTGTAACTTAGATACAATAAGTGTACATATACAATAGTTTACTAAGTTTTATTTACTGCGATAAGGCTAGTCGCTATGCCGGCTTCAGATTGTCGAGCTCATGTGCGAACAGTTCAGTTCTAAAACGGGTTTGAGAGTACCAACAAGGGTTAAACTCTTGCTTTTCCTACTGGTGTTGATAAGAAGAATGCCAGGCTGGAAAAGAAGTCATTACATAGTATAATACATGACAATAATAAGGTACTAACCTTAAAAAATACCGATGGTACGGACACGACTGTGTCAGCTTTACGGCCCCGCCCCAACGCTCCAGTGTTGACAAGTAAAGTAGTTTTGATGACTCGTCACTTCACCCAGACTTGTATACCAATGAGTTGATGGTTCCGGCTGAGGTCCTGGTTCTTTTCAACACTGCATTTAAAAAACATACTCAAATTAAACCAAACTGTGATGGTGATTTCAATTTTGATGCCGCTATCTCCATCTAGATTGGCGTGAGCGGCTTAAGTGTTTCATGCGTGCATTTCATGTATTTTTTTTAGCTGAAAGCCTGATTGAACTACAATTACAAAATAACATATGAACTAAATAGGATCTGTTAACTTTGCAAATTAGGAAAATTGGTGTTATTCAAAGTAGGCAGGTCGGACGGTCATCATGGCCAAAGCATCGGCCAGTGCGGACACGACCTGTGCGGGCATTAATGTCAGTTACAGGTTCTTAAACTAAATATTCAGGATTACAACACAAGGCATTATGACATAAATGAGAGAATTGTTGAAACTAATGCAAATTAATGTCAAAATGAAACTGAAACACATCACGATGAACACAATGGGTCTCGGATTGCCACTCTGGTGGACATTTTGCTTTAATTTTCCCATATTTGCCCCCCTAATGCCCCCTAGAGCAACCATCCCATAAACTACAGCCCTAAATGGGGTCAAGGTGGCATCTGGCAGTTATTCTTTCCAGTACAGTGTGTTTGTAAGAGTCCATTTTCAAAATCTTTGCAGACGACTAATAGGTGAAGTTCTTAAATGTTACGCATGCGCAAATAAATTCCTTCTTTGTTACATATAAAATATTCAACATTTGATCTCACTTTTCACCATGACCAAGCTACTTTCAAATATATCACCATATATTGTTGGAAAGATGAGGACATAACCTTTCTAAAAAACAGCATGTCAAAAAATTCTATGTGTTGTAACTCACAATATTTACCTTAGAAAAAACACACCGGTTTGGACGGGCATGGAGGCTGCCATTTTGCGCATGAATACATGGGCCAAACGTTATGAAGCTGGGAACCACTAGACAAAAAGTAGTGCACAAAACAGCCTTTTTTCTTATTGCTTACATATATACCTTTAAAATGATACCAAAACATATCATTTAAACTGTATTTTACAAATTATATGCATCCTGCACTCAACCACATGTGCTTATTATCTAACTGACAGCCTGAGGATGTGACTTCCGTTTTGTGGTAATTAGACCTTTAAGAGAACCCAACCCTTTCAAATTTGAATAAAAACCACAATTTTCATCAATCTGATCTATTTCGAGAAAGAACATGAAGTCCTATTACACTGGTTCAAAGATTTATTGGAAAAAAATAAAATTGAAAATGTCACATATAATGGTGTTTTGAGGCAAAAATTTAGACGGAAAAAAATGTACTTGGGTACATCTGGAAAACATGATTTTAACTCAGAATTAAGCATAAGTTTGCGTTTTAATAGGCATAGCAGATACAATATATAAAGTCAGAAGTGAAAACAATCTTCATTGGCATTCTAAATGTTACAGAATAGATTTTTAGTCCGTTTTGAACAAATGTGTTTTTTAAGTTTTTGCATTTTTGTGGGTAAAATCAATATAAATGTAGCATTTCAGATGCCATTTGACCCCAGAAAAGGGTTTGTTTACATAACAATCAACAGATTTGACCTCCTGTCACACAACAAAAAAAGAATTTCACCCCAAAATGTCAATGCCAGATATTAATTAACAGTCTTCTGTCACACCTGAACTTGTGAGGTCAGCCGCCTGCAATCTCCAATCTGTTCCAGGTACTCTCTGCTGAGTAATCTGTGAAAATAAAAAGGTTTTCTGTGCATGTTTACTCAATATTGTGATTACTAGTGTAACTTAGATACAATAAGTATACGTATACAATAGTTTACTAAGTTTTATTTACTGCGATAAGGCTAGTCGCTATGCCGGCTTCAGATTGTCGAGGTCATGTGCGAACAGTTCAGTTCTAAAACGGGTTTGAGAGTACCAACAAGGGTTAAACTCTTGCTTTTCCTACTGGTGTTGATAAGAAGAATGCCAGGCTGGAAAAGAAGTCATTACATAGTATAATACATGACAATAATAAGGTACTAACCTTAAAAAATACCGATGGTACGGACGCGACTGTGTCAGCTTTACGGCCCCGCCCCAACGCTCCAGTGTTGACAAGTAAAGTAGTTTTGATGACTCGTCACTTCACCCAGACTTGTATACCAATGAGTTGATGGTTCCGGCTGAGGTCCTGGTTCTTTTCAACACTGCATTTAAAAAACATACTCAAATTAAACCAAACTGTGATGGTGATTTAAATTTTGATGCCGCTATCTCCATCTAGATTGGCGTGAGCGGCTTAAGTGTTTCATGCGTGCATTTCATGTATTTCTTAGCTGAAAGCCTGATTGAATTACAATTACAAAATAACATATGAACTAAATAGGATCTGTTAACTTTGCAAATTAGGAAAATTGGTGTTATTCAAAGTAGGCATGTCGGACGGTCATCATGGCCAAAGCATCGGCCAGTGCGGACACGACCTGTGCGGGCATTAATGTCAGTTACAGGTTCTTAAACTAAATATTCAGGATTACAACACAAGGCATTATGACATAAATGAGAGAATTGTTGAAACTAATGCAAATTAATGTCAAAATGAAACTGAAACACATCACGATGAACACAATGGGTCTCGGATTGCCACTCTGGTGGACATTTTGCTTTAATTTTCCCATATTTGCCCCCCTAATGCCCCCTAGAGCAACCATCCCATAAACTACAGCCCTAAATGGAGTCAAGGTGGCATCTGGCAGTTATTCTTTCCAGTACAGTGTGTTTGTAAGAGTCCATTTTCAAAATCTTTGCAGACGACTAATAGGTGAAGTTCTTAAATGTTACGCATGCGCAAATAAATTCCTTCTTTGTTACATATAAAATATTCAACATTTGATCTCACTTTTCACCATGACCAATTTTCTTTCAAATATATCACCATATATTGTTGGAAAGATGAGGACATAACCTTTCGAAAAAACAGCAAGTCAAAAAATTCTATGTGTTGTAACTCAAAATATTTACCTTAGAAAAAACACACCGGTTTTGACGGGCATGGAGGCTGCCATTTTGCGCATGAATACATGGGCCAAACGTTATGAAGCTGGGAACCACTAGACAAAAAGTAGTGCACAAAACAGCCTTTTTTCTTATTGCTTACATGTATACCTTTAAAATGATACCAAAACATATCATTTAAACTGTATTTTACAAATTATATGCATCCTGCACTCAACCACATGTGCTTATTATCTAACTGACAGCCTGAGGATGTGACTTCCGTTTTGGGGTAATTAGACCTTTAAGAGAACCCAACCCTTTCAAATTTGAATAAAAACCACAATTTTCATCAATCTGATCTATTTCGAGAAAGAACATGAAGTCCTATTACACTGGTTTAAAGATTTATTGGAAAAAAATAATAATTGAAAATGTCACATATAATGGTGTTTTGAGGCAAAAATTTAGACGGAAAAAAATGTACTTGGGTACATCTGGAAAACATGATTTTAACTCAGAATTAAGCATAAGTTTGCGTTTTAATAGGCATAGCAGATACAATATATAAAGTCAGAAGTGAAAACAATCTTCATTGGCTTTCTAAATGTTACAGAATAGGTTTTTAGTCCGTTTTGAACAAATTTTTTTTTTAAGTTTCTGCATTTTTGTGGGTAAAATCAATATAAATGTAGCATTTCAGATGCCATTTGACCCCAGAAAAGGGTTTGTTTACATAACAATCAACACATTTGACCTCCTGTCACACAACAAAAAAAGAATTTGACCCCAAAATGTCAATGCCAGATATTAATTAACAGTCTTCTGTCACACCTGAACCTGTGGGTGAGGTCAGCCGCCTGCAATCTTCAATCTGTTCCAGGTACTCTCTGCTGAGTAATCTGTGAAAATAAAAAGGTTTTCTGTGCATGTTTACTCAATATTGTGATTACTAGTGTAACTTAGATACAATAAGTGTACATATACAATAGTTTACTAAGTTTTATTTACTGCGATAAGGCTAGTCGCTATGCCGGCTTCAGATTGTCGAGCTCATGTGCGAACAGTTCAGTTCTAAAACGGGTTTGAGACTACTAACAAGGGTTAAACTCTTGCTTTTCCTACTGGTGTTGATCAGAAGAATGCCAGGCTGGAAAAGAAGTCATTACATAGTATAATACATGACAATAATAAGGTACTAACCTTAAAAAATACCGATGGTACGGACACGACTGTGTCAGCTTTACGGCCCCGCCCCAACGCTCCAGTGTTGACAAGTAAAGTAGTTTTGATGACTCGTCACTTCACCCAGACTTGTATACCAATGAGTTGATGGTTCCGGCTGAGGTCCTGGTTCTTTTCAACACTGCATTTAATAAACATACTCAAATTAAACCAAACTGTGATGGTGATTTAAATTTTGATGCCGCTATCTCCATTAGGTGGGGTCTAGATTGGCGTGAGCGGCTTAAGTGTTTCATGCGTGCATTTCATGTATTTTTTTTAGCTGAAAGCCTGATTGAATTACAATTACAAAATAAGATATGAACTAAATAGGATCTGTTAACTTTGCAAATTAGGAAAATTGGTGTTATTCAAAGTAGGCTGGTCGGACGGTCATCATGGCCAAAGCATCGGCCAGTGCGGACACGACCTGTGCGGGCATTAATGTCAGTTACAGGTTCTTAAACTAAATATTCAGGATTACAACACAAGGCATTATGACATAAATGAGAGAATTGTTGAAACTAATGCAAATTAATGTCAAAATGAAACTGAAACACATCACGATGAACACAATGGGTCTCGGATTGCCACTCTGGTGGACATTTTGCTTTAATTTTCCCATATTTACCCCCCTAATTCCCCCTAGAGCAACCATCCCATAAAATACAGCCCTAACTGGGGTCAAGGTGGCATCTGGCAGTTATTCTTTCCAGTACAGTGTGTTTGTAAGAGTCCATTTTCAAAATCTTTGCAGACGACTAATAGGTGAAATTCTTAAAGGTTACGCATGCGCAAATAAATTCCTTCTTTGTTACATATAAAATATTCAAAATTTGATCTCACTTTTCACCATGACCAAGCTACT
Source organism: Congeria kusceri (assembly GCA_027627225.1). Lineage (NCBI taxonomy): Eukaryota > Metazoa > Mollusca > Bivalvia > Myida > Dreissenidae > Congeria > Congeria kusceri. Next base: position 48,656,080 of record CM051031.1, on the reverse strand, counting down.
TTCAAATATATCACCATATATTGTTGGAAAGATGAGGACATAACCTTTCGACAGCATGTCAAAAAATTCTATGTGTTGTAACTCAAAATATTTACCTTAGAAATAACACACCGGTTTTGACGGGCATGGAGGCTGCCATTTTGCGCATGAATACATGGGCCAAACGTTATGAAGCTGGGAACCAGTAGACAAAAAGTAGTGCACGAAACAGCCTTTTTTCTTATTGCTTACATATATACCTTTAAAATGATACCAAAACATATCATTTAAACTGTATTTTACAAATTATATGCATCCTGCACTCAACCACATGTGCATGTGCTTATTATCTAACTGACAGCCTGAGGATGTGACTTCCGTTTTGGGGTAATTAGACCTTTAAGAGAACCCAACCCTTTCAAATTTGAATAAAAACCACAATTTTCATCAATCTGATCTATTTCGAGAAAGAACATGAAGTCCTATTACACTGGTTTAAAGATTTATTGGAAAAAAATAAAATTGAAAATGTCACATATAATGGTGTTTTGAATCAAAAATTTAGACGGAAAAAATGTACTTGGGTACATCTGGAAAACATGATTTTAACTCAGAATTAAGCATAAGTTTGCGTTTTAATAGGCATAGCAGATACAATATATAAAGTCAGAAGTGAAAACAATCTTCATTGGCATTCTAAATGTTACAGAATAGGTTTTTAGTCCGTTTTGAAGAAATGTGTTTTTTAAGTTTCTGCATTTTTGAGGGTAAAATCAATATAAATGTAGCATTTCAGATGCCATTTGACCCCAGAAAAGGGTTTGTTTACATAACAATCAACAGATTTGACCTCCTGTCACACAACAAAAAAAGAATTTGACCCCAAAATGTCAATGCCAGATATTAATTAACAGTCTTCTGTCACACCTGAACCTGTGGGTGAGGTCAGCCGCCTGCAATCTTCAATCTGTTCCAGGTACTCTCTGCTGAGTAATCTGTGAAAATAAAAAGGTTTTCTGTGCATGTTTACTCAATATTGTGATTACTAGTGTAACTTAGATACAATAAGTGTACATATACAATAGTTTACTAAGTTTTATTTACTGCGATAAGGCTAGTCGCTATGCCGGCTTCAGATTGTCGAGCTCATGTGCGAACAGTTCAGTTCTAAAACGGGTTTGAGAGTACCAACAAGGGTTAAACTCTTGCTTTTCCTACTGGTGTTGATAAGAAGAATGCCAGGCTGGAAAAGAAGTCATTACATAGTATAATACATGACAATAATAAGGTACTAACCTTAAAAAATACCGATGGTACGGACGCGACTGTGTCAGCTTTACGGCCCCGCCCCAACGCTCCAGTGTTGACAAGTAAAGTAGTTTTGATGACTCGTCACTTCACCCAGACTTGTATACCAATGAGTTGATGGTTCCGGCTGAGGTCCTGGTTCTTTTCAACACTGCATTTAAAAAACATACTCAAATTAAACCAAACTGTGATGGTGATTTAAATTTTGATGCCGCTATCTCCATCTAGATTGGCGTGAGCGGCTTAAGTGTTTCATGCGTGCATTTCATGTACTTTTTTTAGCTGAAAGCCTGATTGAATTACAATTACAAAATAACATATGAACTAAATAGGATCTGTTAACTTTGCAAATTAGGAAAATTGGTGTTATTCAAAGTAGGCAGGTCGGACGGTCATCATGGCCAAAGCATCGGCCAGTGCGGACACGACCTGTGCGGGCATTAATGTCAGTTACAGGTTCTTAAACTAAATATTCAGGATTACAACACAAGGCATTATGACATAAATGAGAGAATTGTTGAAACTAATGCAAATTAATGTCAAAATGAAACTGAAACACATCACGATGAACACAATGGGTCTGGGATTGCCACTCTGGTGGACATTTTGCTTTAATTTTCCCATAGTTACCCCCCTAATGCCCCCTAGAGCAACCATCCCATAAAATACAGCCCTAACTGGGGTCAAGGTGGCATCTGGCAGTTATTCTTTCCAGTTCAGTGTTTTTGTAAGAGTCCATTTTAAAAATCTTTGCAGACGACTAATAGGTGAAGTTCTTAAAGGTTACGCATGCGCAAATAAATTCCTTCTTTGTTACATATAAAATATTCAACATTTGATCTCACTTTTCACCATGACCAAGCTACTTTCAAATATATCACCATATATTGTTGGAAAGATGAGGACATAACCTTTCTAAAAAACAGCATGTCAAAAAATTCTATGTGTTGTAACTCACAATATTTACCTTAGAAAAAACACACCGGTTTGGACGGGCATGGAGGCTGCCATTTTGCGCATGAATACATGGGCCAAACGTTATGAAGCTGGGAACGACTAGACAAAAAGTAGTGCACAAAACAGCCTTTTTTCTTATTGCTTACATATATACCTTTAAAATGATACCAAAACATATCATTTAAACTGTATTTTACAAATTATATGCATCCTGCACTCAACCACATGTGCTTATTATCTAACTGACAGCCTGAGGATGTGACTTCCGTTTTGGGGTAATTAGACCTTTAAGAGAACCCAACCCGTTCAAATTTGAATAAAAACCACAATTTTCATCAATCTGATCTATTTCGAGAAAGAACATGAAGTCCTATTAAACTGGTTTAAAGATTTATTGGAAAAAAATTAAATTGAAAATGTCACATATAATGGTGTTTTGAGGCAAAAATTTAGACGGAAAAAAATGTACTTGGGTACATCTGGAAAACATGATTTTAACTCAGAATTAAGCATACGTTTGCGTTTTAATAGGCATAGCAGATACAATATATAAAGTCAGAAGTGAAAACAATCTTCATTGGCATTCTAAATGTTACAGAATAGGTTTTTAGTCCGTTTTGAAGAAATGTGTTTTTTAAGTTTCTGCATTTTTGAGGGTAAAATCAATATAAATGTAGCATTTCAGATGCCATTTGACCCCAGAAAAGGGTTTGTTTACATAACAATCAACAGATTTGACCTCCTGTCACACAACAAAAAAAGAATTTGACCTTAAAATGTCAATGCCAGATATTAATTAACAGTCTTCTGTCACACCTGAACCTGTGGGTGAGGTCAGCCGCCTGCAATCTTCAATCTGTTTCAGGTACTCTCTGCTGAGTAATCTGTGAAAATAAAAAGGTTTTCTGTGCATGTTTACTCAATATTGTGATTACTAGCGTAACTTAGATACAATAAGTGTACATATACAATAGTTTACTAAGTTTTATTTACTGCAATAAGGCTAGTCGCTATGCCGGCTTCAGATTGTCGAGCTCATGTGCGAACAGTTCAGTTCTCAAACGGGTTTGAGAGTACCAACAAGGGTTAAACTCTTGCTTTTCCTACTGGTGTTGATAAGAAGAATGCCAGGCTGGAAAAGAAGTCATTACATAGTATAATACATGACAATAATAAGGTACTAACCTTAAAAAATACCGATGGTACGGACACGACTGTGTCAGCTTTACGGCCCCGCCCCAACGCTCCAGTGTTGACAAGTAAAGTAGTTTTGATGACTCGTCACTTCACCCAGACTTGTATACCAATGAGTTGATGGTTCCGGCTGAGGTCCTGGTTATTTTCAACACTGCATTTAAAAAACATACTCAAATTAAACCAAACTGTGATGGTGATTTAAATTTTGATGCCGCTATCTCCATTAGGTGGGGTCTAGATTGGCGTGAGCGGCTTAAGTGTTTCATGCGTGCATTTCATGTATTTCTTAGCTGAAAGCCTGATTGAATTACAATTACAAAATAACATATGAACTAAATAGGATCTGTTAACTTTGCAAATTAGGAAAATTGGTGTTATTCAAAGTAGGCAGGTCGGACGGTCATCATGGCCAAAGCATCGGCCAGTGCGGACACGACCTGTGCGGGCATTAATGTCAGTTACAGGTTCTTAAACTAAATATTCAGGATTACAACACAAGGCATTATGACATAAATGAGAGAATTGTTGAAACTAATGCAAATTAATGTCAAAATGAAACTGAAACACATCACGATGAACACAATGGGTCTGGGATTGCCACTCTGGTGGACATTTTGCTTTAATCTTCCCATATTTACCCCCCTAATGCCCCCTAGAGCAACCATCCCATAAAATACAGCCCTAACTGGGGTCAAGGTGGCATCTGGCAGTTATTCTTTCCAGTACAGTGTGTTTGTAAGAGTCCATTTTAAAAATCTTTGCAGACGACTAATAGGTGAAATTCTTAAAGGTTACGCATGCGCAAATAAATTCCTTCTTTGTTACATATAAAATATTCAACATTTGATCTCACTTTTCACCATGACCAAGCTACTTTCAAATATATCACCATATATTGTTGGAAAGATGAGGACATAACCTTTCGAAAAAACAGCATGTCAAAAAATTCTATGTGTTGTAACTCAAAATATTTACCTTAGAAATAACACACCGGTTTTGACTGGCATGGAGGCTGCCATTTTGCGCATGAATACATGGGCCAAACGTTATGAAGCTGGGAACCACTAGACAAAACGTTGTGCACAAAACAGCCTTTGTTCTTATTGCTTACATATATACCTTTAAAATGATACCAAAACATATCATTTAAACTGTATTTTACAAATTATATGCATCCTGCACTCAACCACATGTGCTTATTATCTAACTGACAGCCTGAGGATGTGACTTCCGTTTTGGAGTAATTAGACCTTTAAGAGAACCCAACCCTTTCAAATTTGAATAAAAACCACAATTTTCATCAATCTGATCTATTTCGAGAAAGAACATGAAGTCCTATTACACTGGTTTAAAGATTTATTGGAGAAAAATAAAATTGAAAATGTCACATATAATGGTGTTTTGAGGCAAAAATTTTGACGGAAAAAAATGTACTTGGGTACATCTGGAAAACATGATTTTAACTCAGAATTAAGCATAAGTTTGCGTTTTAATAGGCATAGCAGATACAATATATAAAGTCAGAAGTGAAAACAATCTTCATTGGCATTCTAAATGTTACAGAATAGGTTTTTAGTCCGTTTTGAACAAATTTTTGTTTTAAAGTTTCTGCATTTTTGAGGGTAAAATCAATATAAATGTAGCATTTCAGATGCCATTTGACGCCAGAAAATGGTTTGTTTACATAACAATCAACAGATTTGACCTCCTGTCACACAACAAAAAAAGAATTTGACCCCAAAATGTCAATGCCAGATATTAATTAACAGTCTTCTGTCACACCTGAACCTGTGGGTGAGGTCAGCCGCCTGCAATCTTCAATCTGTTCCAGGTACTCTCTGCTGAGTAATCTGTGAAAATAAAAAGGTTTTCTGTGCATGTTTACTCAATATTGTGATTACTAGTGTAACTTAGATACAATAAGTGTACATATACAATAGTTTACTAAGTTTTATTTACTGCGATAAGGCTAGTCGCTATGCCGGCTTCAGATTGTCGAGCTCATGTGCGAACAGTTCAGTTCTAAAACGGGTTTGAGAGTACCAACAAGGGTTAAACTCTTGCTTTTCCTACTGGTGTTGATAAGAAGAATGCCAGGCTGGAAAAGAAGTCATTACATAGTATAATACATGACAATAATAAGGTACTAACCTTAAAAAATACCGATGGTACGGACACGACTGTGTAAGCTTTACGGCCCCGCCCCAACGCTCCAGTGTTGACAAGTAAAGTAGTTTTGATGACTCGTCACTTCACCGAGACTTGTATACCAATGAGTTGATGGTTCCGGCTGAGGTCCTGGTTCTTTTCAACACTGCATTTAATAAACATACTCAAATTAAACCAAACTGTGATGGTGATTTAAATTTTGATGCCGCTATCTCCATTAGGTGGGGTCTAGATTGGCGTGAGCGGCTTAAGTGTTTCATGCGTGCATTTCATGTACTTTTTTTAGCTGAAAGCCTGATTGAATTACAATTACAAAATAACATATGAACTAAATAGGATCTGTTAACTTTGCAAATTAGGAAAATTGGTGTTATTCAAAGTAGGCTGGTCGGACGGTCATCATGGCCAAAGCATCGGCCAGTGCGGACACGACCTGTGCGGGCATTAATGTCAGTTACAGGTTCTTAAACTAAATATTCAGGATTACAACACAAGGCATTATGACATAAATGAGAGAATTGTTGAAACTAATGCAAATTAATGTCAAAATGAAACTGAAACACATCACGATGAACACAATGGGTCTCGGATTGACACTCTGGTGGACATTTTGCTTTAATTTTCCCATATTTGCCCCCCTAATGCCCCCTAGAGCAACCATCCCATAAACTACAGCCCTAAATGGGGTCAAGGTGGCATCTGGCAGTTATTCTTTCCAGTAAAGTGTGTTTGTAAGAGTCCATTTTCAAAATCTTTGCAGACGACTAATAGGTGAAGTTCTTAAATGTTACGCATACGCAAATAAATTCCTTCTTTGTTACATATAAAATATTCAACATTTGATCTCACTTTTCACCATGACCAATCTTCTTTCAAATATATCACCATATATTGTTGGAAAGATGAGGACATAACCTTTCGAAAAAACAGCATGTCAAAAAATTCTATGTGTTGTAACTCAAAATATTTACCTTAGAAATAACACACCGGTTTTGACGGGCATGGAGGCTGCCATTTTGCGCATGAATACATGGGCCAAACGTTATGAAGCTGGGAACCAGTAGACAAAAAGTAGTGCACAAAACAGCCTTTTTTCTTATTGCTTACATATATACCTTTAAAATGATACCAAAACATATCATTTAAACTGTATTTTACAAATTATATGCATCCTGCACTCAACCACATGTGCATGTGCTTATTATCTAACTGACAGCCTGAGGATGTGACTTCCGTTTTGGGCTAATTAGACCTTTAAGAGAACCCAACCCTTTCAAATTTGAATAAAAACCACAATTTTCATCAATCTGATCTATTTCGAGAAAGAACATGAAGTCCTATTACACTGGTTTAAAGATTTATTGGAAAAAAATAAAATTGAAAATGTCACATATAATGGTGTTTTGAATCAAAAATTTAGACGGAAAAAAATGTACTTGGGTACATCTGGAAAACATGATTTTAACTCAGAATTAAGCATAAGTTTGCGTTTTAATAGGCATAGCAGATACAATATATAAAGTCAGAAGTGAAAACAATCTTCATTGGCATTCTAAATGTTACAGAATAGGTTTTTAGTCCGTTTTGAAGAAATGTGTTTTTTAAGTTTCTGCATTTTTGAGGGTAAAATCAATATAAATGTAGCATTTCAGATGCCATTTGACCCCAGAAAAGGGTTTGTTTACATAACAATCAACAGATTTGACCTCCTGTCACACAACAAATAAAGAATTTGACCCCAAAATGTCAATGCCAGATATTAATTAACAGTCTTCTGTCACACCTGAACCTGTGGGTGAGGTCAGCCGCCTGCAATCTTCAATCTCTTCCAGGTACTCTCTGCTGAGTAATCTGTGAAAATAAAAAGGTTTTCTGTGCATGTTTACTCAATATTGTGATTACTAGTGTAACTTAGATACAATAAGTGTACATATACAATAGTTTACTAAGTTTTATTTACTGCGATAAGGCTAGTCGCTATGCCGGCTTCAGATTGTCGAGCTCATGTGCGAACAGTTCAGTTCTAAAACGGGTTTGAGAGTACCAACAAGGGTTAAACTCTTGCTTTTCCTACTGGTGTTGATAAGAAGAATGCCAGGCTGGAAAAGAAGTCATTACATAGTATAATACATGACAATAATAAGGTACTAACCTTAAAAAATACCGATGGTACGGACACGACTGTGTAAGCTTTACGGCCCCGCCCCAACGCTCCAGTGTTGACAAGTAAAGTAGTTTTGATGACTCGTCACTTCACCCAGACTTGTATACCAATGAGTTGATGGTTCCGGCTGAGGTCCTGGTTCTTTTCAACACTGCATTTAAAAAACATACTCAAATTAAACCAAACTGTGATGGTGATTTAAATTTTGATGCCGCTATCTCCATTAGGTGGGGTCTAGATTGGCGTGAGCGGCTTAAGTGTTTCATGCGTGCATTTCATGTATTTTTTTTAGCTGAAAGCCTGATTGAATTACAATTACAAAATAACATATGAACTAAATAGGATCTGTTAACTTTGCAAATTAGGAAAATTGGTGTTATTCAAAGTAGGCAGGTCGGACGGTCATCATGGCCAAAGCATCGGCCAGTGCGGACACGACCTGTGCGGGCATTAATGTCAGTTACAGGTTCTTAAACTAAATATTCAGGATTACAACACAAGGCATTATGACATAAATGAGAGAATTGTTGAAACTAATGCAAATTAATGTCAAAATGAAACTGAAACACATCACGATGAACACAATGGGTCTCGGATTGCCACTCTGGTGGACATTTTGCTTTAATTTTCCCATATTTACCCCCCTAATGCCCCCTAGAGCAACCATCCCATAAAATACAGCCCTAACTGGGGTCAAGGTGGCATCTGGCAGTTATTCTTTCCAGTACAGTGTGTTTGTAAGAGTCCATTTTCAAAATCTTTGCAGACGACTAATAGGTGAAATTCTTAAAGGTTACGCATGCGCAAATAAATTCCTTCTTTGTTACATATAAAATATTCAAAATTTGATCTCACTTTTCACCATGACCAAGCTACTTTCAAATATATCACCATATATTGTTGGAAAGATGAGGACATAACCTTTCGAAAAAACAGCATGTCAAAAAATTCTATGTGTTGTAACTCAAAATATTTACCTTAGAAATAACACACCGGTTTTGACGGGCATGGAGGCTGCCATTTTGCGCATGAATACATGGGCCAAACGTTATGAAGCTGGGAACCAGTAGACAAAAAGTAGTGCACGAAACAGCCTTTTTTCTTATTGCTTACATATATACCTTTAAAATGATACCAAAACATGTCATTTAAACTGTATTTTACAAATTATATGCATCCTGCACTCAACCACATGTGCATGTGCTTATTATCTAACTGACAGCCTGAGGATGTGACTTCCGTTTTGGGGTAATTAGACCTTTAAGAGAACCCAACCCTTTCAAATTTGAATAAAAACCACAATTTTCATCAATCTGATCTATTTCGAGAAAGAACATGAAGTCCTATTACACTGGTTTAAAGATTTATTGGAAAAAAATAAAATTGAAAATGTCACATATAATGGTGTTTTGAATCAAAAATTTAGACGGAAAAAATGTACTTGGGTACATCTGGAAAACATGATTTTAACTCAGAATTAAGCATAAGTTTGCGTTTTAATAGGCATAGCAGATACAATATATAAAGTCAGAAGTGAAAACAATCTTCATTGGCATTCTAAATGTTACAGAATAGGTTTTTAGTCCGTTTTGAAGAAATGTGTTTTTTAAGTTTCTGCATTTTTGAGGGTAAAATCAATATAAATGTAGCATTTCAGATGCCATTTGACCCCAGAAAAGGGTTTGTTTACATAACAATCAACAGATTTGACCTCCTGTCACACAACAAAAAAAGAATTTGACCCCAAAATGTCAATGCCAGATATTAATTAACAGTCTTCTGTCACACCTGAACCTGTGGGTGAGGTCAGCCGCCTGCAATCTTCAATCTGTTCCAGGTACTCTCTGCTGAGTAATCTGTGAAAATAAAAAGGTTTTCTGTGCATGTTTACTCAATATTGTGATTACTAGTGTAACTTAGATACAATAAGTGTACATATACAATAGTTTACTAAGTTTTATTTACTGCGATAAGGCTAGTCGCTATGCCGGCTTCAGATTGTCGAGCTCATGTGCGAACAGTTCAGTTCTAAAACGGGTTTGAGAGTACCAACAAGGGTTAAACTCTTGCTTTTCCTACTGGTGTTGATAAGAAGAATGCCAGGCTGGAAAAGAAGTCATGACATAGTATAATACATGACAATAATAAGGTACTAACCTTAAAAAATACCGATGGTACGGACACGACTGTGTCAGCTTTACGGCCCCGCCCCAACGCTCCAGTGTTGACAAGTAAAGTAGTTTTGATGACTCGTCACTTCACCCAGACTTGTATACCAATGAGTTGATGGTTCCGGCTGAGGTCCTGGTTCTTTTCAACACTGCATTTAAAAAACATACTCAAATTAAACCAAACTGTGATGGTGATTTCAATTTTGATGCCGCTATCTCCATCTAGATTGGCGTGAGCGGCTTAAGTGTTTCATGCGTGCATTTCATGTATTTTTTTTAGCTGAAAGCCTGATTGAATTACAATTACAAAATAACATATGAACTAAATAGGATCTGTTAACTTTGCAAATTAGGAAAATTGGTGTTATTCAAAGTAGGCAGGTCGGACGGTCATCATGGCCAAAGCATCGGCCAGTGCGGACACGACCTGTGCGGGCATTAATGTCAGTTACAGGTTCTTAAACTAAATATTCAGGATTACAACACAAGGCATTATGACATAAATGAGAGAATTGTTGAAACTAATGCAAATTAATGTCAAAATGAAACTGAAACACATCACGATGAACACAATGGGTCTCGGATTGCCACTCTGGTGGACATTTTGCTTTAATTTTCCCATAGTTACCCCCCTAATGCCCCCTAGAGCAACCATCCCATAAAATACAGCCCTAACTGGGGTCAAGGTGGCATCTGGCAGTTATTCTTTCCAGTTCAGTGTTTTTGTAAGAGTCCATTTTAAAAATCTTTGCAGACGACTAATAGGTGAAGTTCTTAAAGGTTACGCATGCGCAAATAAATTCCTTCTTTGTTACATATAAAATATTCAACATTTGATCTCACTTTTCACCATGACCAAGCTACTTTCAAATATATCACCATATATTGTTGGAAAGATGAGGACATAACCTTTCTAAAAAACAGCATGTCAAAAAATTCTATGTGTTGTAACTCACAATATTTACCTTAGAAAAAACACACCGGTTTGGACGGGCATGGAGGCTGCCATTTTGCGCATGAATACATGGGCCAAACGTTATGAAGCTGGGAACCAGTAGACAAAAAGTAGTGCACAAAACAGCCTTTTTTCTTATTGCTTACATATATACCTTTAAAATGATACCAAAACATATCATTTAAACTGTATTTTACAAATTATATGCATCCTGCACTCAACCACATGTGCTTATTATCTAACTGACAGCCTGAGGATGTGACTTCCGTTTTGGGGTAATTAGACCTTTAAGAGAACCCAACCCGTTCAAATTTGAATAAAAACCACAATTTTCATCAATCTGATCTATTTCGAGAAAGAACATGAAGTCCTATTAAACTGGTTTAAAGATTTATTGGAAAAAAATTAAATTGAAAATGTCAAATATAATGGTGTTTTGAGGCAAAAATTTAGACGGAAAAAAATGTACTTGGGTACATCTGGAAAACATGATTTTAACTCAGAATTAAGCATACGTTTGCGTTTTAATAGGCATAGCAGATACAATATATAAAGTCAGAAGTGAAAACAATCTTCATTGGCATTCTAAATGTTACAGAATAGGTTTTTAGTCCGTTTTGAAGAAATGTGTTTTTTAAGTTTCTGCATTTTTGAGGGTAAAATCAATATAAATGTAGCATTTCAGATGCCATTTGACCCCAGAAAAGGGTTTGTTTACATAACAATCAACAGATTTGACCTCCTGTCACACAACAAAAAAAGAATTTGACCTTAAAATGTCAATGCCAGATATTAATTAACAGTCTTCTGTCACACCTGAACCTGTGGGTGAGGTCAGCCGCCTGCAATCTTCAATCTGTTTCAGGTACTCTCTGCTGAGTAATCTGTGAAAATAAAAAGGTTTTCTGTGCATGTTTACTCAATATTGTGATTACTAGTGTAACTTAGATACAATAAGTGTACATATACAATAGTTTACTAAGTTTTATTTACTGCGATAAGGCTAGTCGCTATGCCGGCTTCAGATTGTCGAGCTCATGTGCGAACAGTTCAGATCTCAAACGGGTTTGAGAGTACCAACAAGGGTTAAACTCTTGCTTTTCCTACTGGTGTTGATAAGAAGAATGCCAGGCTGGAAAAGAAGTCATTACATAGTATAATACATGACAATAATAAGGTACTAACCTTAAAAAATACCGATGGTACGGACACGACTGTGTCAGCTTTACGGCCCCGCCCCAACGCTCCAGTGTTGACAAGTAAAGTAGTTTTGATGACTCGTCACTTCACCCAGACTTGTATACCAATGAGTTGATGGTTCCGGCTGAGGTCCTGGTTCTTTTCAACACTGCATTTAAAAAACATACTCAAATTAAACCAAACTGTGATGGTGATTTAAATTTTGATGCCGCTATCTCCATTAGGTGGGGTCTAGATTGGCGTGAGCGGCTTAAGTGTTTCATGCGTGCATTTCATGTATTTCTTAGCTGAAAGCCTGATTGAATTACAATTACAAAATAACATATGAACTAAATAGGATCTGTTAACTTTGCAAATTAGGAAAATTGGTGTTATTCAAAGTAGGCAGGTCGGACGGTCATCATGGCCAAAGCATCGGCCAGTGCGGACACGACCTGTGCGGGCATTAATGTCAGTTACAGGTTCTTAAACTAAATATTCAGGATTACAACACAAGGCATTATGACATAAATGAGAGAATTGTTGAAACTAATGCAAATTAATGTCAAAATGAAACTGAAACACATCACGATGAACACAATGGGTCTGGGATTGCCACTCTGGTGGACATTTTGCTGTAATCTTCCCATATTTACCCCCCTAATGCCCCCTAGAGCAACCATCCCATAAAATACAGCCCTAACTGGGGTCAAGGTGGCATCTGGCAGTTATTCTTTCCAGTACAGTGTGTTTGTAAGAGTCCATTTTCAAAATCTTTGCAGACGACTAATAGGTGAAGTTCTTAAAGGTTACGCATGCGCAAATAAATTCCTTCTTTGTTACATATAAAATATTCAACATTTGATCTCACTTTTCACCATGACCAAGCTACTTTCAAATATATCACCATATATTGTTGGAAAGATGAGGACATAACCTTTCGAAAAAACAGCATGTCAAAAAATTCTATGTGTTGTAACTCAAAATATTTACCTTAGAAATAACACACCGGTTTTGACTGGCATGGAGGCTGCCATTTTGCGCATGAATACATGGGCCAAACGTTATGAAGCTGGGAACCACTAGACAAAACGTTGTGCACAAAACAGCCTTTGTTCTTATTGCTTACATATATACCTTTAAAATGATACCAAAACATATCATTTAAACTGTATTTTACAAATTATATGCATCCTGCACTCAACCACATGTGCTTATTATCTAACTGACAGCCTGAGGATGTGACTTCCGTTTTGGAGTAATTAGACCTTTAAGAGAACCCAACCCTTTCAAATTTGAATAAAAACCACAATTTTCATCAATCTGATCTATTTCGAGAAAGAACATGAAGTCCTATTACACTGGTTTAAAGATTTATTGGAGAAAAATAAAATTGAAAATGTCACATATAATGGTGTTTTGAGGCAAAAATTTTGACGGAAAAAAATGTACTTGGGTACATCTGGAAAACATGATTTTAACTCAGAATTAAGCATAAGTTTGCGTTTTAATAGGCATAGCAGATACAATATATAAAGTCAGAAGTGAAAACAATCTTCATTGGCATTCTAAATGTTACAGAATAGGTTTTTAGTCCGTTTTGAACAAATTTTTGTTTTAAAGTTTCTGCATTTTTGAGGGTAAAATCAATATAAATGTAGCATTTCAGATGCCATTTGACGCCAGAAAATGGTTTGTTTACATAACAATCAACAGATTTGACCTCCTGTCACACAACAAAAAAAGAATTTGACCCCAAAATGTCAATGCCAGATATTAATTAACAGTCTTCTGTCACACCTGAACCTGTGGGTGAGGTCAGCCGCCTGCAATCTTCAATCTGTTCCAGGTACTCTCTGCTGAGTAATCTGTGAAAATAAAAAGGTTTTCTGTGCATGTTTACTCAATATTGTGATTACTAGTGTAACTTAGATACAATAAGTGTACATATACAATAGTTTACTAAGTTTTATTTACTGCGATAAGGCTAGTCGCTATGCCGGCTTCAGATTGTCGAGCTCATGTGCGAACAGTTCAGTTCTAAAACGGGTTTGAGAGTACCAACAAGGGTTAAACTCTTGCTTTTCCTACTGGTGTTGATAAGAAGAATGCCAGGCTGGAAAAGAAGTCATTACATAGTATAATACATGACAATAATAAGGTACTAACCTTAAAAAATACCGATGGTACGGACACGACTGTGTAAGCTTTACGGCCCCGCCCCAACGCTCCAGTGTTGACAAGTAAAGTAGTTTTGATGACTCGTCACTTCACCCAGACTTGTATACCAATGAGTTGATGGTTCCGGCTGAGGTCCTGGTTCTTTTCAACACTGCATTTAAAAAACATACTCAAATTAAACCAAACTGTGATGGTGATTTAAATTTTGATGCCGCTATCTCCATTAGGTGGGGTCTAGATTGGCGTGAGCGGCTTAAGTGTTTCATGCGTGCATTTCATGTATTTTTTTTAGCTGAAAGCCTGATTGAATTACAATTACAAAATAACATATGAACTAAATAGGATCTGTTAACTTTGCAAATTAGGAAAATTGGTGTTATTCAAAGTAGGCAGGTCGGACGGTCATCATGGCCAAAGCATCGGCCAGTGCGGACACGACCTGTGCGGGCATTAATGTCAGTTACAGGTTCTTAAACTAAATATTCAGGATTACAACACAAGGCATTATGACATAAATGAGAGAATTGTTGAAACTAATGCAAATTAATGTCAAAATGAAACTGAAACACATCACGATGAACACAATGGGTCTCGGATTGCCACTCTGGTGGACATTTTGCTTTAATTTTCCCATATTTACCCCCCTAATGCCCCCTAGAGCAACCATCCCATAAAATACAGCCCTAACTGGGGTCAAGGTGGCATCTGGCAGTTATTCTTTCCAGTACAGTGTGTTTGTAAGAGTCCATTTTCAAAATCTTTGCAGACGACTAATAGGTGAAATTCTTAAAGGTTACGCATGCGCAAATAAATTCCTTCTTTGTTACATATAAAATATTCAAAATTTGATCTCACTTTTCACCATGACCAAGCTACTTTCAAATATATCACCATATATTGTTGGAAAGATGAGGACATAACCTTTCGAAAAAACAGCATGTCAAAAAATTCTATGTGTTGTAACTCAAAATATTTACCTTAGAAATAACACGCCGGTTTTGACGGGCATGGAGGCTGCCATTTTGCGCATGAATACATGGGCCAAACGTTATGAAGCTGGGAACCAGTAGACAAAAAGTAGTGCACGAAACAGCCTTTTTTCTTATTGCTTACATATATACCTTTAAAATGATACCAAAACATATCATTTAAACTGTATTTTACAAATTATATGCATCCTGCACTCAACCACATGTGCATGTGCTTATTATCTAACTGACAGCCTGAGGATGTGACTTCCGTTTTGGGGTAATTAGACCTTTAAGAGAACCCAACCCTTTCAAATTTGAATAAAAACCACAATTTTCATCAATCTGATCTATTTCGAGAAAGAACATGAAGTCCTATTACACTGGTTTAAAGATTTATTGGAAAAAAATAAAATTGAAAATGTCACATATAATGGTGTTTTGAATCAAAAATTTAGACGGAAAAAATGTACTTGGGTACATCTGGAAAACATGATTTTAACTCAGAATTAAGCATAAGTTTGCGTTTTAATAGGCATAGCAGATACAATATATAAAGTCAGAAGTGAAAACAATCTTCATTGGCATTCTAAATGTTACAGAATAGGTTTTTAGTCCGTTTTGAAGAAATGTGTTTTTTAAGTTTCTGCATTTTTGAGGGTAAAATCAATATAAATGTAGCATTTCAGATGCCATTTGACCCCAGAAAAGGGTTTGTTTACATAACAATCAACAGATTTGACCTCCTGTCACACAACAAAAAAAGAATTTGACCCCAAAATGTCAATGCCAGATATTAATTAACAGTCTTCTGTCACACCTGAACCTGTGGGTGAGGTCAGCCGCCTGCAATCTTCAATCTGTTCCAGGTACTCTCTGCTGAGTAATCTGTGAAAATAAAAAGGTTTTCTGTGCATGTTTACTCAATATTGTGATTACTAGTGTAACTTAGATACAATAAGTGTACATATACAATAGTTTACTAAGTTTTATTTACTGCGATAAGGCTAGTCGCTATGCCGGCTTCAGATTGTCGAGCTCATGTGCGAACAGTTCAGTTCTAAAACGGG
The DNA here is from genome assembly GCA_027627225.1 of Congeria kusceri. Classification (NCBI taxonomy): domain Eukaryota; kingdom Metazoa; phylum Mollusca; class Bivalvia; order Myida; family Dreissenidae; genus Congeria; species Congeria kusceri. Next base: position 48,639,782 of record CM051031.1, on the reverse strand, counting down.
TTTGAGAGTACCAACAAGGGTTAAACTCTTGCTTTTCCTACTGGTGTTGATAAGAAGAATGCCAGGCTGGAAAAGAAGTCATTACATAGTATAATACATGACAATAATAAGGTACTAACCTTAAAAAATACCGATGGTACGGACACGACTGTGTCAGCTTTACGGCCCCGCCCCAACGCTCCAGTGTTGACAAGTAAAGTAGTTTTGATGACTCGTCACTTCACCCAGACTTGTATACCAATGAGTTGATGGTTCCGGCTGAGGTCCTGGTTCTTTTCAACACTGCATTTAAAAAACATACTCAAATTAAACCAAACTGTGATGGTGATTTAAATTTTGATGCCGCTATCTCCATCTAGATTGGCGTGAGCGGCTTAAGTGTTTCATGCGTGCATTTCATGTATTTTTTTTAGCTGAAAGCCTGATTGAATTACAATTACAAAATAACATATGAACTAAATAGGATCTGTTAACTTTGCAAATTAGGAAAATTGGTGTTATTCAAAGTAGGCAGGTCGGACGGTCATCATGGCCAAAGCATCGGCCAGTGCGGACACGACCTGTGCGGGCATTAATGTCAGTTACAGGTTCTTAAACTAAATATTCAGGATTACAACACAAGGCATTATGACATAAATGAGAGAATTGTTGAAACTAATGCAAATTAATGTCAAAATGAAACTGAAACACATCACGATGAACACAATGGGTCTGGGATTGCCACTCTGGTGGACATTTTGCTTTAATTTTCCCATAGTTACCCCCCTAATGCCCCCTAGAGCAACCATCCCATAAAATACAGCCCTAACTGGGGTCAAGGTGGCATCTGGCAGTTATTCTTTCCAGTTCAGTGTTTTTGTAAGAGTCCATTTTAAAAATCTTTGCAGACGACTAATAGGTGAAGTTCTTAAAGGTTACGCATGCGCAAATAAATTCCTTCTTTGTTACATATAAAATATTCAACATTTGATCTCACTTTTCACCATGACCAAGCTACTTTCAAATATATCACCATATATTGTTGGAAAGATGAGGACATAACCTTTCGAAAAAACAGCATGTCAAAAAATTCTATGTGTTGTAACTCAAAATATTTACCTTAGAAATAACACACCGGTTTTGACTGGCATGGAGGCTGCCATTTTGCGCATGAATACATGGGCCAAACGTTATGAAGCTGGGAACCACTAGACAAAACGTTGTGCACAAAACAGCCTTTGTTCTTATTGCTTACATATATACCTTTAAAATGATACCAAAACATATCATTTAAACTGTATTTTACAAATTATATGCATCCTGCACTCAACCACATGTGCTTATTATCTAACTGACAGCCTGAGGATGTGACTTCCGTTTTGGAGTAATTAGACCTTTAAGAGAACCCAACCCTTTCAAATTTGAATAAAAACCACAATTTTCATCAATCTGATCTATTTCGAGAAAGAACATGAAGTCCTATTACACTGGTTTAAAGATTTATTGGAGAAAAATAAAATTGAAAATGTCACATATAATGGTGTTTTGAGGCAAAAATTTTGACGGAAAAAAATGTACTTGGGTACATCTGGAAAACATGATTTTAACTCAGAATTAAGCATAAGTTTGCGTTTTAATAGGCATAGCAGATACAATATATAAAGTCAGAAGTGAAAACAATCTTCATTGGCATTCTAAATGTTACAGAATAGGTTTTTAGTCCGTTTTGAACAAATTTTTGTTTTAAAGTTTCTGCATTTTTGAGGGTAAAATCAATATAAATGTAGCATTTCAGATGCCATTTGACGCCAGAAAATGGTTTGTTTACATAACAATCAACAGATTTGACCTCCTGTCACACAACAAAAAAAGAATTTGACCCCAAAATGTCAATGCCAGATATTAATTAACAGTCTTCTGTCACACCTGAACCTGTGGGTGAGGTCAGCCGCCTGCAATCTTCAATCTGTTCCAGGTACTCTCTGCTGAGTAATCTGTGAAAATAAAAAGGTTTTCTGTGCATGTTTACTCAATATTGTGATTACTAGTGTAACTTAGATACAATAAGTGTACATATACAATAGTTTACTAAGTTTTATTTACTGCGATAAGGCTAGTCGCTATGCCGGCTTCAGATTGTCGAGCTCATGTGCGAACAGTTCAGTTCTAAAACGGGTTTGAGAGTACCAACAAGGGTTAAACTCTTGCTTTTCCTACTGGTGTTGATAAGAAGAATGCCAGGCTGGAAAAGAAGTCATTACATAGTATAATACATGACAATAATAAGGTACTAACCTTAAAAAATACCGATGGTACGGACACGACTGTGTAAGCTTTACGGCCCCGCCCCAACGCTCCAGTGTTGACAAGTAAAGTAGTTTTGATGACTCGTCACTTCACCCAGACTTGTATACCAATGAGTTGATGGTTCCGGCTGAGGTCCTGGTTCTTTTCAACACTGCATTTAAAAAACATACTCAAATTAAACCAAACTGTGATGGTGATTTAAATTTTGATGCCGCTATCTCCATTAGGTGGGGTCTAGATTGGCGTGAGCGGCTTAAGTGTTTCATGCGTGCATTTCATGTACTTTTTTTAGCTGAAAGCCTGATTGAATTACAATTACAAAATAACATATGAACTAAATAGGATCTGTTAACTTTGCAAATTAGGAAAATTGGTGTTATTCAAAGTAGGCTGGTCGGACGGTCATCATGGCCAAAGCATCGGCCAGTGCGGACACGACCTGTGCGGGCATTAATGTCAGTTACAGGTTCTTAAACTAAATATTCAGGATTACAACACAAGGCATTATGACATAAATGAGAGAATTGTTGAAACTAATGCAAATTAATGTCAAAATGAAACTGAAACACATCACGATGAACACAATGGGTCTGGGATTGCCACTCTGGTGGACATTTTGCTTTAATTTTCCCATAGTTACCCCCCTAATGCCCCCTAGAGCAACCATCCCATAAAATACAGCCCTAACTGGGGTCAAGGTGGCATCTGGCAGTTATTCTTTCCAGTTCAGTGTTTTTGTAAGAGTCCATTTTAAAAATCTTTGCAGACGACTAATAGGTGAAGTTCTTAAAGGTTACGCATGCGCAAATAAATTCCTTCTTTGTTACATATAAAATATTCAACATTTGATCTCACTTTTCACCATGACCAAGCTACTTTCAAATATATCACCATATATTGTTGGAAAGATGAGGACATAACCTTTCTAAAAAACAGCATGTCAAAAAATTCTATGTGTTGTAACTCACAATATTTACCTTAGAAAAAACACACCGGTTTGGACGGGCATGGAGGCTGCCATTTTGCGCATGAATACATGGGCCAAACGTTATGAAGCTGGGAACCAGTAGACAAAAAGTAGTGCACAAAACAGCCTTTTTTCTTATTGCTTACATATATACCTTTAAAATGATACCAAAACATATCATTTAAACTGTATTTTACAAATTATATGCATCCTGCACTCAACCACATGTGCTTATTATCTAACTGACAGCCTGAGGATGTGACTTCCGTTTTGGAGTAATTAGACCTTTAAGAGAACCCAACCCTTTCAAATTTGAATAAAAACCACAATTTTCATCAATCTGATCTATTTCGAGAAAGAACATGAAGTCCTATTACACTGGTTTAAAGATTTATTGGAGAAAAATAAAATTGAAAATGTCACATATAATGGTGTTTTGAGGCAAAAATTTTGACGGAAAAAAATGTACTTGGGTACATCTGGAAAACATGATTTTAACTCAGAATTAAGCATAAGTTTGCGTTTTAATAGGCATAGCAGATACAATATATAAAGTCAGAAGTGAAAACAATCTTCATTGGCATTCTAAATGTTACAGAATAGGTTTTTAGTCCGTTTTGAACAAATTTTTGTTTTAAAGTTTCTGCATTTTTGAGGGTAAAATCAATATAAATGTAGCATTTCAGATGCCATTTGACGCCAGAAAATGGTTTGTTTACATAACAATCAACAGATTTGACCTCCTGTCACACAACAAAAAAAGAATTTGACCCCAAAATGTCAATGCCAGATATTAATTAACAGTCTTCTGTCACACCTGAACCTGTGGGTGAGGTCAGCCGCCTGCAATCTTCAATCTGTTCCAGGTACTCTCTGCTGAGTAATCTGTGAAAATAAAAAGGTTTTCTGTGCATGTTTACTCAATATTGTGATTACTAGTGTAACTTAGATACAATAAGTGTACATATACAATAGTTTACTAAGTTTTATTTACTGCGATAAGGCTAGTCGCTATGCCGGCTTCAGATTGTCGAGCTCATGTGCGAACAGTTCAGTTCTAAAACGGGTTTGAGAGTACCAACAAGGGTTAAACTCTTGCTTTTCCTACTGGTGTTGATAAGAAGAATGCCAGGCTGGAAAAGAAGTCATTACATAGTATAATACATGACAATAATAAGGTACTAACCTTAAAAAATACCGATGGTACGGACACGACTGTGTAAGCTTTACGGCCCCGCCCCAACGCTCCAGTGTTGACAAGTAAAGTAGTTTTGATGACTCGTCACTTCACCCAGACTTGTATACCAATGAGTTGATGGTTCCGGCTGAGGTCCTGGTTCTTTTCAACACTGCATTTAAAAAACATACTCAAATTAAACCAAACTGTGATGGTGATTTAAATTTTGATGCCGCTATCTCCATTAGGTGGGGTCTAGATTGGCGTGAGCGGCTTAAGTGTTTCATGCGTGCATTTCATGTACTTTTTTTAGCTGAAAGCCTGATTGAATTACAATTACAAAATAACATATGAACTAAATAGGATCTGTTAACTTTGCAAATTAGGAAAATTGGTGTTATTCAAAGTAGGCTGGTCGGACGGTCATCATGGCCAAAGCATCGGCCAGTGCGGACACGACCTGTGCGGGCATTAATGTCAGTTACAGGTTCTTAAACTAAATATTCAGGATTACAACACAAGGCATTATGACATAAATGAGAGAATTGTTGAAACTAATGCAAATTAATGTCAAAATGAAACTGAAACACATCACGATGAACACAATGGGTCTCGGATTGACACTCTGGTGGACATTTTGCTTTAATTTTCCCATATTTGCCCCCCTAATGCCCCCTAGAGCAACCATCCCATAAACTACAGCCCTAAATGGGGTCAAGGTGGCATCTGGCAGTTATTCTTTCCAGTAAAGTGTGTTTGTAAGAGTCCATTTTCAAAATCTTTGCAGACGACTAATAGGTGAAGTTCTTAAATGTTACGCATGCGCAAATAAATTCCTTCTTTGTTACATATAAAATATTCAACATTTGATCTCACTTTTCACCATGACCAATCTTCTTTCAAATATATCACCATATATTGTTGGAAAGATGAGGACATAACCTTTCGAAAAAACAGCATGTCAAAAAATTCTATGTGTTGTAACTCAAAATATTTACCTTAGAAATAACACACCGGTTTTGACGGGCATGGAGGCTGCCATTTTGCGCATGAATACATGGGCCAAACGTTATGAAGCTGGGAACCAGTAGACAAAAAGTAGTGCACAAAACAGCCTTTTTACTTATTGCTTACATATATACCTTTAAAATGATACCAAAACATATCATTTAAACTGTATTTTACAAATTATATGCATCCTGCACTCAACCACATGTGCATGTGCTTATTATCTAACTGACAGCCTGAGGATGTGACTTCCGTTTTGGGGTAATTAGACCTTTAAGAGAACCCAACCCTTTCAAATTTGAATAAAAACCACAATTTTCATCAATCTGATCTATTTCGAGAAAGAACATGAAGTCCTATTACACTGGTTTAAAGATTTATTGGAAAAAAATAAAATTGAAAATGTCACATATAATGGTGTTTTGAATCAAAAATTTAGACGGAAAAAAATGTACTTGGGTACATCTGGAAAACATGATTTTAACTCAGAATTAAGCATAAGTTTGCGTTTTAATAGGCATAGCAGATACAATATATAAAGTCAGAAGTGAAAACAATCTTCATTGGCATTCTAAATGTTACAGAATAGGTTTTTAGTCCGTTTTGAAGAAATGTGTTTTTTAAGTTTCTGCATTTTTGAGGGTAAAATCAATATAAATGTAGCATTTCAGATGCCATTTGACCCCAGAAAAGGGTTTGTTTACATAACAATCAACAGATTTGACCTCCTGTCACACAACAAAAAAAGAATTTGACCCCAAAATGTCAATGCCAGATATTAATTAACAGTCTTCTGTCACACCTGAACCTGTGGGTGAGGTCAGCCGCCTGCAATCTTCAATCTGTTCCAGGTACTCTCTGCTGAGTAATCTGTGAAAATAAAAAGGTTTTCTGTGCATGTTTACTCAATATTGTGATTACTAGTGTAACTTAGATACAATAAGTGTACATATACAATAGTTTACTAAGTTTTATTTACTGCGATAAGGCTAGTCGCTATGCCGGCTTCAGATTGTCGAGCTCATGTGCGAACAGTTCAGTTCTAAAACGGGTTTGAGAGTACCAACAAGGGTTAAACTCTTGCTTTTCCTACTGGTGTTGATAAGAAGAATGCCAGGCTGGAAAAGAAGTCATTACATAGTATAATACATGACAATAATAAGGTACTAACCTTAAAAAATACCGATGGTACGGACACGACTGTGTAAGCTTTACGGCCCCGCCCCAACGCTCCAGTGTTGACAAGTAAAGTAGTTTTGATGACTCGTCACTTCACCCAGACTTGTATACCAATGAGTTGATGGTTCCGGCTGAGGTCCTGGTTCTTTTCAACACTGCATTTAAAAAACATACTCAAATTAAACCAAACTGTGATGGTGATTTAAATTTTGATGCCGCTATCTCCATTAGGTGGGGTCTAGATTGGCGTGAGCGGCTTAAGTGTTTCATGCGTGCATTTCATGTATTTTTTTTAGCTGAAAGCCTGATTGAATTACAATTACAAAATAACATATGAACTAAATAGGATCTGTTAACTTTGCAAATTAGGAAAATTGGTGTTATTCAAAGTAGGCAGGTCGGACGGTCATCATGGCCAAAGCATCGGCCAGTGCGGACACGACCTGTGCGGGCATTAATGTCAGTTACAGGTTCTTAAACTAAATATTCAGGATTACAACACAAGGCATTATGACATAAATGAGAGAATTGTTGAAACTAATGCAAATTAATGTCAAAATGAAACTGAAACACATCACGATGAACACAATGGGTCTCGGATTGCCACTCTGGTGGACATTTTGCTTTAATTTTCCCATATTTACCCCCCTAATGCCCCCTAGAGCAACCATCCCATAAAATACAGCCCTAACTGGGGTCAAGGTGGCATCTGGCAGTTATTCTTTCCAGTACAGTGTGTTTGTAAGAGTCCATTTTCAAAATCTTTGCAGACGACTAATAGGTGAAGTTCTTAAAGGTTACGCATGCGCAAATAAATTCCTTCTTTGTTACATATAAAATATTCAACATTTGATCTCACTTTTCACCATGACCAAGCTACTTTCAAATATATCACCATATATTGTTGGAAAGATGAGGACATAACCTTTCGAAAAAACAGCATGTCAAAAAATTCTATGTGTTGTAACTCAAAATATTTACATTAGAAATAACACACCGGTTTTGACTGGCATGGAGGCTGCCATTTTGCGCATGAATACATGGGCCAAACGTTATGAAGCTGGGAACCACTAGACAAAACGTTGTGCACAAAACAGCCTTTGTTCTTATTGCTTACATATATACCTTTAAAATGATACCAAAACATATCATTTAAACTGTATTTTACAAATTATATGCATCCTGCACTCAACCACATGTGCTTATTATCTAACTGACAGCCTGAGGATGTGACTTCCGTTTTGGAGTAATTAGACCTTTAAGAGAACCCAACCCTTTCAAATTTGAATAAAAACCACAATTTTCATCAATCTGATCTATTTCGAGAAAGAACATGAAGTCCTATTACACTGGTTTAAAGATTTATTGGAGAAAAATAAAATTGAAAATGTCACATATAATGGTGTTTTGAGGCAAAAATTTTGACGGAAAAAAATGTACTTGGGTACATCTGGAAAACATGATTTTAACTCAGAATTAAGCATAAGTTTGCGTTTTAATAGGCATAGCAGATACAATATATAAAGTCAGAAGTGAAAACAATCTTCATTGGCATTCTAAATGTTACAGAATAGGTTTTTAGTCCGTTTTGAACAAATTTTTGTTTTAAAGTTTCTGCATTTTTGAGGGTAAAATCAATATAAATGTAGCATTTCAGATGCCATTTGACGCCAGAAAATGGTTTGTTTACATAACAATCAACAGATTTGACCTCCTGTCACACAACAAAAAAAGAATTTGACCCCAAAATGTCAATGCCAGATATTAATTAACAGTCTTCTGTCACACCTGAACCTGTGGGTGAGGTCAGCCGCCTGCAATCTTCAATCTGTTCCAGGTACTCTCTGCTGAGTAATCTGTGAAAATAAAAAGGTTTTCTGTGCATGTTTACTCAATATTGTGATTACTAGTGTAACTTAGATACAATAAGTGTACATATACAATAGTTTACTAAGTTTTATTTACTGCGATAAGGCTAGTCGCTATGCCGGCTTCAGATTGTCGAGCTCATGTGCGAACAGTTCAGTTCTAAAACGGGTTTGAGAGTACCAACAAGGGTTAAACTCTTGCTTTTCCTACTGGTGTTGATAAGAAGAATGCCAGGCTGGAAAAGAAGTCATTACATAGTATAATACATGACAATAATAAGGTACTAACCTTAAAAAATACCGATGGTACGGACACGACTGTGTAAGCTTTACGGCCCCGCCCCAACGCTCCAGTGTTGACAAGTAAAGTAGTTTTGATGACTCGTCACTTCACCCAGACTTGTATACCAATGAGTTGATGGTTCCGGCTGAGGTCCTGGTTCTTTTCAACACTGCATTTAATAAACATACTCAAATTAAACCAAACTGTGATGGTGATTTAAATTTTGATGCCGCTATCTCCATTAGGTGGGGTCTAGATTGGCGTGAGCGGCTTAAGTGTTTCATGCGTGCATTTCATGTACTTTTTTTAGCTGAAAGCCTGATTGAATTACAATTACAAAATAACATATGAACTAAATAGGATCTGTTAACTTTGCAAATTAGGAAAATTGGTGTTATTCAAAGTAGGCTGGTCGGACGGTCATCATGGCCAAAGCATCGGCCAGTGCGGACACGACCTGTGCGGGCATTAATGTCAGTTACAGGTTCTTAAACTAAATATTCAGGATTACAACACAAGGCATTATGACATAAATGAGAGAATTGTTGAAACTAATGCAAATTAATGTCAAAATGAAACTGAAACACATCACGATGAACACAATGGGTCTCGGATTGACACTCTGGTGGACATTTTGCTTTAATTTTCCCATATTTGCCCCCCTAATGCCCCCTAGAGCAACCATCCCATAAACTACAGCCCTAAATGGGGTCAAGGTGGCATCTGGCAGTTATTCTTTCCAGTAAAGTGTGTTTGTAAGAGTCCATTTTCAAAATCTTTGCAGACGACTAATAGGTGAAGTTCTTAAATGTTACGCATGCGCAAATAAATTCCTTCTTTGTTACATATAAAATATTCAACATTTGATCTCACTTTTCACCATGACCAATCTTCTTTCAAATATATCACCATATATTGTTGGAAAGATGAGGACATAACCTTTCGAAAAAACAGCATGTCAAAAAATTCTATGTGTTGTAACTCAAAATATTTACCTTAGAAATAACACACCGGTTTTGACGGGCATGGAGGCTGCCATTTTGCGCATGAATACATGGGCCAAACGTTATGAAGCTGGGAACCAGTAGACAAAAAGTAGTGCACAAAACAGCCTTTTTTCTTATTGCTTACATATATACCTTTAAAATGATACCAAAACATATCATTTAAACTGTATTTTACAAATTATATGCATCCTGCACTCAACCACATGTGCATGTGCTTATTATCTAACTGACAGCCTGAGGATGTGACTTCCGTTTTGGGGTAATTAGACCTTTAAGAGAACCCAACCCTTTCAAATTTGAATAAAAACCACAATTTTCATCAATCTGATCTATTTCGAGAAAGAACATGAAGTCCTATTACACTGGTTTAAAGATTTATTGGAAAAAAATAAAATTGAAAATGTCACATATAATGGTGTTTTGAATCAAAAATTTAGACGGAAAAAAATGTACTTGGGTACATCTGGAAAACATGATTTTAACTCAGAATTAAGCATAAGTTTGCGTTTTAATAGGCATAGCAGATACAATATATAAAGTCAGAAGTGAAAACAATCTTCATTGGCATTCTAAATGTTACAGAATAGGTTTTTAGTCCGTTTTGAAGAAATGTGTTTTTTAAGTTTCTGCATTTTTGAGGGTAAAATCAATATAAATGTAGCATTTCAGATGCCATTTGACCCCAGAAAAGGGTTTGTTTACATAACAATCAACAGATTTGACCTCCTGTCACACAACAAAAAAAGAATTTGACCCCAAAATGTCAATGCCAGATATTAATTAACAGTCTTCTGTCACACCTGAACCTGTGGGTGATGTCAGCCGCCTGCAATCTTCAATCTGTTCCAGGTACTCTCTGCTGAGTAATCTGTGAAAATAAAAAGGTTTTCTGTGCATGTTTACTCAATATTGTGATTACTAGTGTAATTTAGATACAATAAGTGTACATATACAATAGTTTACTAAGTTTTATTTACTGCGATAAGGCTAGTCGCTATGCCGGCTTCAGATTGTCGAGCTCATGTGCGAACAGTTCAGTTCTAAAACGGGTTTGAGAGTACCAACAAGGGTTAAACTCTTGCTTTTCCTACTGGTGTTGATAAGAAGAATGCCAGGCTGGAAAAGAAGTCATTACATAGTATAATACATGACAATAATAAGGTACTAACCTTAAAAAATACCGATGGTACGGACACGACTGTGTCAGCTTTTCGGCCCCGCCCCAACGCTCCAGTGTTGACAAGTAAAGTAGTTTTGATGACTCGTCACTTCACCCAGACTTGTATACCAATGAGTTGATGGTTCCGGCTGAGGTCCTGGTTCTTTTCAACACTGCATTTAAAAAACATACTCAAATTAAACCAAACTGTGATGGTGATTTAAATTTTGATGCCGCTATCTCCATTAGGTGGGGTCTAGATTGGCGTGAGCGGCTTAAGTGTTTCATGCGTGCATTTCATGTATTTCTTAGCTGAAAGCCTCATTGAACTACAATTACAAAATAACATATGAACTAAATAGGATCTGTTAACTTTGCAAATTATGAAAATTGGTGTTATTCAAAGTAGGCAGGTCGGACGGTCATCATGGCCAAAGCATCGGCCAGTGCGGACACGACCTGTGCAGGCATTAATGTCAGTTACAGGTTCTTAAACTAAATATTCAGGATTACAACACAAGGCATTATGACATAAATGAGAGAATTGTTGAAACTAATGCAAATTAATGTCAAAATGAAACTGAAACACATCACGATGAACACAATGGGTCTCGGATTGCCACTCTGGTGGACATTTTGCTTTAATTTTCCCATATTTACCCCCCTAATGCCCCCTAGAGCAACCATCCCATAAAATACAGCCCTAACTGGGGTCAAGGTGGCATCTGGCAGTTATTCTTTCCAGTACAGTGTGTTTGTAAGAGTCCATTTTAAAAATCTTTGCAGACGACTAATAGGTGAAGTTCATAAATGTTACGCATGCGCAAATAAATTCCTTCTTTGTTACATATAAAATATTCAAAATTTGATCTCACTTTTCACCATGACCAAGCTACTTTCAAATATATCACCATATATTGTTGGAAAGATGAGGACATAACCTTTCGAAAAAACAGCATGTCAAAAAATTCTATGTGTTGTAACTCAAAATATTTACCTTAGAAAAAACACACCGGTTTTGACGGGCATGGAGGCTGCCATTTTGCGCATGAATACATGGGCCAAACGTTATGAAGCTGGGAACCACTAGACAAAACGTTGTGCACAAAACAGCCTTTGTTCTTATTGCTTACATATATACCTTTAAAATGATACCAAAACATATCATTTAAACTGTATTTTACAAATTATATGCATCCTGCACTCAACCACATGTGCTTATTATCTAACTGACAGCCTGAGGATGTGACTTCCGTTTTGGGGTAATTAGACCTTTAAGAGAACCCAACCCTTTCAAATTTGAATAAAAACCACAATTTTCATGAATCTGATCTATTTCACTGGTTTAAAGATTTATTGGAAAAAAATAAAATTGAAAATGTGACATATAATGGTGTTTTGAGGCAAAAATTTTGACGGAAAAAAATGTACTTGGGTACATCTGGAAAACATGATTTTAACTCAGAATTAAGCATAAGTTTGCGTTTTAATAGGCATAGCAGATACAATATATAAAGTCAGAAGTGAAAACAATCTTCATTGGCATTCTAAATGTTACAGAATAGGTTTTTAGTCCGTTTGGAACAAATTTATTTTTAAAGTTTCTGCATTTTTGAGGGTAAAATCAATATAAATGTAGCATTTCAGATGCCATTTGACCCCAGAAAAGGGTTTGTTTACATAACAATCAACAGATTTGACCTCCTGTCACACAACAAAAAAAGAATTTGACCCCAAAATGTCAATGCCAGATATTAATTAACAGTCTTCTGTCACACCTGAACCTGTGGGTGATGTCAGCCGCCTGCAATCTTCAATCTGTTCCAGGTACTCTCTGCTGAGTAATCTGTGAAAATAAAAAGGTTTTCTGTGCATGTTTACTCAATATTGTGATTACTAGTGTAATTTAGATACAATAAGTGTACATATACAATAGTTTACTAAGTTTTATTTACTGCGATAAGGCTAGTCGCTATGCCGGCTTCAGATTGTCGAGCTCATGTGCGAACAGTTCAGTTCTAAAACGGGTTTGAGAGTACCAACAAGGGTTAAACTCTTGCTTTTCCTACTGGTGTTGATAAGAAGAATGCCAGGCTGGAAAAGAAGTCATTACATAGTATAATACATGACAATAATAAGGTACTAACCTTAAAAAATACCGATGGTACGGACACGACTGTGTCAGCTTTTCGGCCCCGCCCCAACGCTCCAGTGTTGACAAGTAAAGTAGTTTTGATGACTCGTCACTTCACCCAGACTTGTATACCAATGAGTTGATGGTTCCGGCTGAGGTCCTGGTTCTTTTCAACACTGCATTTAAAAAACATACTCAAATTAAACCAAACTGTGATGGTGATTTAAATTTTGATGCCGCTATCTCCATTAGGTGGGGTCTAGATTGGCGTGAGCGGCTTAAGTGTTTCATGCGTGCATTTCATGTATTTCTTAGCTGAAAGCCTGATTGAACTACAATTACAAAATAACATATGAACTAAATAGGATCTGTTAACTTTGCAAATTATGAAAATTGGTGTTATTCAAAGTAGGCAGGTCGGACGGTCATCATGGCCAAAGCATCGGCCAGTGCGGACACGACCTGTGCAGGCATTAATGTCAGTTACAGGTTCTTAAACTAAATATTCAGGATTACAACACAAGGCATTATGACATAAATGAGAGAATTGTTGAAACTAATGCAAATTAATGTCAAAATGAAACTGAAACACATCACGATGAACACAATGGGTCTGGGATTGCCACTCTGGTGGACATTTTGCTTTAATTTTCCCATATTTACCCCCCTAATGCCCCCTAGAGCAACCATCCCATAAAATACAGCCCTAACTGGGGTCAAGGTGGCATCTGGCAGTTATTCTTTCCAGTACAGTGTGTTTGTAAGAGTCCATTTTAAAAATCTTTGCAGACGACTAATAGGTGAAGTTCATAAATGTTACGCATGCGCAAATAAATTCCTTCTTTGTTACATATAAAATATTCAAAATTTGATCTCACTTTTCACCATGACCAAGCTACTTTCAAATATATCACCATATATTGTTGGAAAGATGAGGACATAACCTTTCGAAAAAACAGCATGTCAAAAAATTCTATGTGTTGTAACTCAAAATATTTACCTTAGAAAAAACACACCGGTTTTGACGGGCATGGAGGCTGCCATTTTGCGCATGAATACATGGGCCAAACGTTATGAAGCTGGGAACCACTAGACAAAACGTTGTGCACAAAACAGCCTTTGTTCTTATTGCTTACATATATACCTTTAAAATGATACCAAAACATATCATTTAAACTGTATTTTACAAATTATATGCATCCTGCACTCAACCACATGTGCTTATTATCTAACTGACAGCCTGAGGATGTGACTTCCGTTTTGGGGTAATTAGACCTTTAAGAGAACCCAACCCTTTCAAATTTGAATAAAAACCACAATTTTCATCAATCTGATCTATTTCGAGAAAGAACCTGAAGTCCTATTACACTGGTTTAAAGATTTATTGGAAAAAAATAAAATTGAAAATGTCACATATAATGGTGTTTTGAGGCAAAAATTTAGACGGAAAAAAATGTACTTGGGTACATCTGGAAAACATGATTTTAACTCAGAATTAAGCATAAGTTTGCGTTTTAATAGGCATAGCAGATACAATATATAAAGTCAGAAGTGAAAACAATCTTCATTGGCATTCTAAATGTTACAGAATAGGTTTTTAGTCCGTTTTGAACAAATGTGTTTTTTAAGTTTCTGTATTTTTGAGGGTAAAATCAATATAAATGTAGCATTTCAGATGCCATTTGACCCCAGAAAAGGGTTTGTTTACATAACAATCAACAGATTTGACCTCCTGTAACACAACAAAAAAAGAATTTGACCCCAAAATGTCAATGCCAGATATTAATTAACAGTCTTCTGTCACACCTGAACCTGTGGGTGAGGTCAGCCGCCTGCAATCTTCAATCTGTTCCAGGTACTCTCTGCTGAGTAATCTGTGAAAATAAAAAGGTTTTCTGTGCATGTTTACTCAATATTGTGATTACTAGTGTAACTTAGATACAATAAGTGTACATATACAATAGTTTACTAAGTTTTATTTACTGCGATAAGGCTAGTCGCTGTGCCGGCTTCAGATTGTCGAGCTCATGTGCGAACAGTTCAGTTCTAAAACGGGTTTGAGAGTACCAACAAGGGTTAAACTCTTGCTTTTCCTACTGGTGTTGATAAGAAGAATGCCAGGCTGGAAAAGAAGTCATTACATAGCATAATACATGACAATAATAAGGTACTAACCTTAAAAAATACCGATGGTACGGACGCGACTGTGTCAGCTTTACGGCCCCGCCCCAACGCTCCAGTGTTGACAAGTAAAGTAGTTTTGATGGCTCGTCACTTCACCCAGACTTGTATACCAATGAGTTGATGGTTCCGGCTGAGGTCCTGGTTCTTTTCAACACTGCATTTAAAAAACATACTCAAATTAAACCAAACTGTGATGGTGATTTAAATTTTGATGCCGCTATCTCCATCTAGATTGGCGTGAGCGGCTTAAGTGTTTCATGCGTGCATTTCATGTATTTTTTTTAGCTGAAAGCCTGATTGAATTACAATTACAAAATAACATATGAACTAAATAGGATCTGTTAACTTTGCAAATTAGGAAAATTGGTGTTATTCAAAGTAGGCAGGTCGGACGGTCATCATGGCCAAAGCATCGGCCAGTGCGGACACGACCTGTGCGGGCATTAATGTCAGTTACAGGTTCTTAAACTAAATATTCAGGATTACAACACAAGGCATTATGACATAAATGAGAGAATTGTTGAAACTAATGCAAATTAATGTCAAAATGAAACTGAAACACATCACGATGAACACAATGGGTCTCGGATTGCCACTCTGGTGGACATTTTGCTTTAATTTTCCCATATTTGCCCCCCTAATGCCCCCTAGAGCAACCATCCCATAAAATACAGCCCTAAATGGGGTCAAGGTGGCATCTGGCAGTTATTCTTTCCAGTACAGTGTGTTTGTAAGAGTCCATTTTCAAAATCTTTGCAGACGACTAATAGGTGAAGTTCTTAAATGTTACGCATGCGCAAATAAATTCCTTCTTTGTTACATATAAAATATTCAACATTTGATCTCACTTTTCACCATGACCAAGCTACTTTCAAATATATCACCATATATTGTTGGAAAGATGAGGACATAACCTTTCTAAAAAACAGCATGTCAAAAAATTCTATGTGTTGTAACTCACAATATTTACCTTAGAAAAAACACACCGGTTTGGACGGGCATGGAGGCTGCCATTTTGCGCATGAATACATGGGCCAAACGTTATGAAGCTGGGAACCACTAGACAAAAGGTAGTGCACAAAACAGCCTTTTTTCTTATTGCTTACATATATACCTTTAAAATGATACCAAAACATATCATTTAAACTGTATTTTACAAATTATATGCATCCTGCACTCAACCACATGTGATTATTATCTAACTGACAGCCTGAGGATGTGACTTCCGTTTTGGGGTAATTAGACCTTTAAGAGAACCCAACCCTTTCAAATTTGAATAAAAACCACAATTTTCATCAATCTGATCTATTTCGAGAAAGAACATGAAGTCCTATTACACTGGTTCAAAGATTTATTGGAAAAAAATAAAATTGAAAATGTCACATATAATGGTGTTTTGAGGCAAAAATTTAGACGGAAAAAAATGTACTTGGGTACATCTGGAAAACATGATTTTAACTCAGAATTAAGCATAAGTTTGCGTTTTAATAGGCATAGCAGATACAATATATAAAGTCAGAAGTGAAAACAATCTTCATTGGCATTCTAAATGTTACAGAATAGGTTTTTAGTCCGTTTTGAACAAATGTGTTTTTTAAGTTTTTGCATTTTTGTGGGTAAAATCAATATTAATGTAGCATTTCAGATGCCATTTGACCCCAGAAAAGGGTTTGTTTACATAACAATCAACAGATTTGACCTCCTGTCACACAACAAAAAAAAAAATTGGACCCAAAAATGTCAATGCCAGATATTAATTAACAGTCTTCTGTCACACCTGAACTTGTGAGGTCAGCCGCCTGCAATCTCCAATCTGTTCCAGGTACTCTCTGCTGAGTAATCTGTGAAAATAAAAAGGTTTTCTGTGCATGTTTACTCAATATTGTGATTACTAGTGTAACTTAGATACAATAAGTGTACATATACAATAGTTTACTAAGTTTTATTTACTGCGATAAGGCTAGTCGCTATGCCGGCTTCAGATTGTCGAGCTCATGTGCGAACAGTTCAGTTCTAAAACGGGTTTGAGAGTACCAACAAGGGTTAAACTCTTGCTTTTCCTACTGGTGTTGATAAGAAGAATGCCAGGCTGGAAAAGAAGTCATTACATAGTATAATACATGACAATAATAAGGTACTAACCTTAAAAAATACCGATGGTACGGACGCGACTGTGTCAGCTTTACGGCCCCGCTCCAACGCTCCAGTGTTGACAAGTAAAGTAGTTTTGATTGCTCGTCACTTCACCCAGACTTGTATACCAATGAGTTGATGGTTCCGGCTGAGGTCCTGGTTCTTTTCAACACTGCATTTAAAAAACATACTCAAATTAAACCAAACTGTGATGGTGATTTAAATTTTGATGCCGCTATCTCCATCTAGATTGGCGTGAGCGGCTTAAGTGTTTCATGCGTGCATTTCATGTATTTCTTACCTGAAAGCATGATTGAATTACAATTACAAAATAACATATGAACTAAATAGGATCTGTTAACTTTGCAAATTAGGAAAATTGGTGTTATTCAAAGTAGGCAGGTCGGACGGTCATCATGGCCAAAGCATCGGACAGTGCGGACACGACCTGTGCGGGCATTAATGTCAGTTACAGGTTCTTAAACTAAATATTCAGGATTACAACACAAGGCATTATGACATAAATGAGAGAATTGTTGAAACTAATGCAAATTAATGTCAAAATGAAACTGAAACACATCACGATGAACACAATGGGTCTGGGATTGCCACTCTGGTGGACATTTTGCTTTAATTTTCCCATAGTTACCCCCATAATGCCCCCTAGAGCAACCATCCCATAAAATACAGCCCTAACTGGGGTCAAGGTGGCATCTGGCAGTTATTCTTTCCAGTTCAGTGTTTTTGTAAGAGTCCATTTTAAAAATCTTTGCAGACGACTAATAGGTGAAGTTCTTAAATGTTACGCATGCGCAAATAAATTCCTTCTTTGTTACATATAAAATATTCAACATTTGATCTCACTTTTCACCATGACCAATCTTCTTTCAAATATATCACCATATATTGTTGGAAAGATGAGGACATAACCTTTCGAAAAAACAGCATGTCAAAAAATTCTATGTGTTGTAACTCAAAATATTTACCTTAGAAATAACACACCGGTTTTGACGGGCATGGAGGCTGCCATTTTGCGCATGAATACATGGGCCAAACGTTATGAAGCTGGGAACCAGTAGACAAAAAGTAGTGCACAAAACAGCCTTTTTTCTTATTGCTTACATATATACCTTTAAAATGATACCAAAACATATCATTTAAACTGTATTTTACAAATTATATGCATCCTGCACTCAACCACATGTGCATGTGCTTATTATCTAACTGACAGCCTGAGGATGTGACTTCCGTTTTGGGGTAATTAGACCTTTAAGAGAACCCAACCCTTTCAAATTTGAATAAAAACCACAATTTTCATCAATCTGATCTATTTCGAGAAAGAACATGAAGTCCTATTACACTGGTTTAAAGATTTATTGGAAAAAATAAAATTGAAAATGTCACATATAATGGTGTTTTGAATCAAAAATTTAGACGGAAAAAAATGTACTTGGGTACATCTGGAAAACATGATTTTAACTCAGAATTAAGCATAAGTTTGCGTTTTAATAGGCATAGCAGATACAATATATAAAGTCAGAAGTGAAAACAATCTTCATTGGCATTCTAAATGTTACAGAATAGGTTTTTAGTCCGTTTTGAAGAAATGTGTTTTTTAAGTTTCTGCATTTTTGAGGGTAAAATCAATATAAATGTAGCATTTCAGATGCCATTTGACCCCAGAAAAGGGTTTGTTTACATAACAATCAACAGATTTGACCTCCTGTCACACAACAAAAAAAGAATTTGACCCCAAAATGTCAATGCCAGATATTAATTAACAGTCTTCTGTCACACCTGAACCTGTGGGTGAGGTCAGCCGCCTGCAATCTTCAATCTGTTCCAGGTACTCTCTGCTGAGTAATCTGTGAAAATAAAAAGGTTTTCTGTGCATGTTTACTCAATATTGTGATTACTAGTGTAACTTAGATACAATAAGTGTACATATACAATAGTTTACTAAGTTTTATTTACTGCGATAAGGCTAGTCGCTATGCCGGCTTCAGATTGTCGAGCTCATGTGCGAACAGTTCAGTTCTAAAACGGGTTTGAGAGTACCAACAAGGGTTAAACTCTTGCTTTTCCTACTGGTGTTGATAAGAAGAATGCCAGGCTGGAAAAGAAGTCATTACATAGTATAATACATGACAATAATAAGGTACTAACCTTAAAAAATACCGATGGTACGGACACGACTGTGTAAGCTTTACGGCCCCGCCCCAACGCTCCAGTGTTGACAAGTAAAGTAGTTTTGATGACTCGTCACTTCACCCAGACTTGTATACCAATGAGTTGATGGTTCCGGCTGAGGTCCTGGTTCTTTTCAACACTGCATTTAAAAAACATACTCAAATTAAACCAAACTGTGATGGTGATTTAAATTTTGATGCCGCTATCTCCATTAGGTGGGGTCTAGATTGGCGTGAGCGGCTTAAGTGTTTCATGCGTGCATTTCATGTATTTTTTTTAGCTGAAAGCCTGATTGAATTACAATTACAAAATAACATATGAACTAAATAGGATCTGTTAACTTTGCAAATTAGGAAAATTGGTGTTATTCAAAGTAGGCAGGTCGGACGGTCATCATGGCCAAAGCATCGGCCAGTGCGGACACGACCTGTGCGGGCATTAATGTCAGTTACAGGTTCTTAAACTAAATATTCAGGATTACAACACAAGGCATTATGACATAAATGAGAGAATTGTTGAAACTAATGCAAATTAATGTCAAAATGAAACTGAAACACATCACGATGAACACAATGGGTCTCGGATTGCCACTCTGGTGGACATTTTGCTTTAATTTTCCCATATTTACCCCCCTAATGCCCCCTAGAGCAACCATCCCATAAAATACAGCCCTAACTGGGGTCAAGGTGGCATCTGGCAGTTATTCTTTCCAGTACAGTGTGTTTGTAAGAGTCCATTTTCAAAATCTTTGCAGACGACTAATAGGTGAAGTTCTTAAAGGTTACGCATGCGCAAATAAATTCCTTCTTTGTTACATATAAAATATTCAACATTTGATCTCACTTTTCACCATGACCAAGCTACTTTCAAATATATCACCATATATTGTTGGAAAGATGAGGACATAACCTTTCGAAAAAACAGCATGTCAAAAAATTCTATGTGTTGTAACTCAAAATATTTACATTAGAAATAACACACCGGTTTTGACTGGCATGGAGGCTGCCATTTTGCGCATGAATACATGGGCCAAACGTTATGAAGCTGGGAACCACTAGACAAAACGTTGTGCACAAAACAGCCTTTGTTCTTATTGCTTACATATATACCTTTAAAATGATACCAAAACATATCATTTAAACTGTATTTTACAAATTATATGCATCCTGCACTCAACCACATGTGCTTATTATCTAACTGACAGCCTGAGGATGTGACTTCCGTTTTGGAGTAATTAGACCTTTAAGAGAACCCAACCCTTTCAAATTTGAATAAAAACCACAATTTTCATCAATCTGATCTATTTCGAGAAAGAACATGAAGTCCTATTACACTGGTTTAAAGATTTATTGGAGAAAAATAAAATTGAAAATGTCACATATAATGGTGTTTTGAGGCAAAAATTTTGACGGAAAAAAATGTACTTGGGTACATCTGGAAAACATGATTTTAACTCAGAATTAAGCATAAGTTTGCGTTTTAATAGGCATAGCAGATACAATATATAAAGTCAGAAGTGAAAACAATCTTCATTGGCATTCTAAATGTTACAGAATAGGTTTTTAGTCCGTTTTGAACAAATTTTTGTTTTAAAGTTTCTGCATTTTTGAGGGTAAAATCAATATAAATGTAGCATTTCAGATGCCATTTGACGCCAGAAAATGGTTTGTTTACATAACAATCAACAGATTTGACCTCCTGTCACACAACAAAAAAAGAATTTGACCCCAAAATGTCAATGCCAGATATTAATTAACAGTCTTCTGTCACACCTGAACCTGTGGGTGAGGTCAGCCGCCTGCAATCTTCAATCTGTTCCAGGTACTCTCTGCTGAGTAATCTGTGAAAATAAAAAGGTTTTCTGTGCATGTTTACTCAATATTGTGATTACTAGTGTAACTTAGATACAATAAGTGTACATATACAATAGTTTACTAAGTTTTATTTACTGCGATAAGGCTAGTCGCTATGCCGGCTTCAGATTGTCGAGCTCATGTGCGAACAGTTCAGTTCTAAAACGGGTTTGAGAGTACCAACAAGGGTTAAACTCTTGCTTTTCCTACTGGTGTTGATAAGAAGAATGCCAGGCTGGAAAAGAAGTCATTACATAGTATAATACATGACAATAATAAGGTACTAACCTTAAAAAATACCGATGGTACGGACACGACTGTGTAAGCTTTACGGCCCCGCCCCAACGCTCCAGTGTTGACAAGTAAAGTAGTTTTGATGACTCGTCACTTCACCGAGACTTGTATACCAATGAGTTGATGGTTCCGGCTGAGGTCCTGGTTCTTTTCAACACTGCATTTAATAAACATACTCAAATTAAACCAAACTGTGATGGTGATTTAAATTTTGATGCCGCTATCTCCATTAGGTGGGGTCTAGATTGGCGTGAGCGGCTTAAGTGTTTCATGCGTGCATTTCATGTACTTTTTTTAGCTGAAAGCCTGATTGAATTACAATTACAAAATAACATATGAACTAAATAGGATCTGTTAACTTTGCAAATTAGGAAAATTGGTGTTATTCAAAGTAGGCTGGTCGGACGGTCATCATGGCCAAAGCATCGGCCAGTGCGGACACGACCTGTGCGGGCATTAATGTCAGTTACAGGTTCTTAAACTAAATATTCAGGATTACAACACAAGGCATTATGACATAAATGAGAGAATTGTTGAAACTAATGCAAATTAATGTCAAAATGAAACTGAAACACATCACGATGAACACAATGGGTCTCGGATTGACACTCTGGTGGACATTTTGCTTTAATTTTCCCATATTTGCCCCCCTAATGCCCCCTAGAGCAACCATCCCATAAACTACAGCCCTAAATGGGGTCAAGGTGGCATCTGGCAGTTATTCTTTCCAGTAAAGTGTGTTTGTAAGAGTCCATTTTCAAAATCTTTGCAGACGACTAATAGGTGAAGTTCTTAAATGTTACGCATACGCAAATAAATTCCTTCTTTGTTACATATAAAATATTCAACATTTGATCTCACTTTTCACCATGACCAATCTTCTTTCAAATATATCACCATATATTGTTGGAAAGATGAGGACATAACCTTTCGAAAAAACAGCATGTCAAAAAATTCTATGTGTTGTAACTCAAAATATTTACCTTAGAAATAACACACCGGTTTTGACGGGCATGGAGGCTGCCATTTTGCGCATGAATACATGGGCCAAACGTTATGAAGCTGGGAACCAGTAGACAAAAAGTAGTGCACAAAACAGCCTTTTTTCTTATTGCTTACATATATACCTTTAAAATGATACCAAAACATATCATTTAAACTGTATTTTACAAATTATATGCATCCTGCACTCAACCACATGTGCATGTGCTTATTATCTAACTGACAGCCTGAGGATGTGACTTCCGTTTTGGGCTAATTAGACCTTTAAGAGAACCCAACCCTTTCAAATTTGAATAAAAACCACAATTTTCATCAATCTGATCTATTTCGAGAAAGAACATGAAGTCCTATTACACTGGTTTAAAGATTTATTGGAAAAAAATAAAATTGAAAATGTCACATATAATGGTGTTTTGAATCAAAAATTTAGACGGAAAAAAATGTACTTGGGTACATCTGGAAAACATGATTTTAACTCAGAATTAAGCATAAGTTTGCGTTTTAATAGGCATAGCAGATACAATATATAAAGTCAGAAGTGAAAACAATCTTCATTGGCATTCTAAATGTTACAGAATAGGTTTTTAGTCCGTTTTGAAGAAATGTGTTTTTTAAGTTTCTGCATTTTTGAGGGTAAAATCAATATAAATGTAGCATTTCAGATGCCATTTGACCCCAGAAAAGGGTTTGTTTACATAACAATCAACAGATTTGACCTCCTGTCACACAACAAATAAAGAATTTGACCCCAAAATGTCAATGCCAGATATTAATTAACAGTCTTCTGTCACACCTGAACCTGTGGGTGAGGTCAGCCGCCTGCAATCTTCAATCTGTTCCAGGTACTCTCTGCTGAGTAATCTGTGAAAATAAAAAGGTTTTCTGTGCATGTTTACTCAATATTGTGATTACTAGTGTAACTTAGATACAATAAGTGTACATATACAATAGTTTACTAAGTTTTATTTACTGCGATAAGGCTAGTCGCTATGCCGGCTTCAGATTGTCGAGCTCATGTGCGAACAGTTCAGTTCTAAAACGGGTTTGAGAGTACCAACAAGGGTTAAACTCTTGCTTTTCCTACTGGTGTTGATAAGAAGAATGCCAGGCTGGAAAAGAAGTCATTACATAGTATAATACATGACAATAATAAGGTACTAACCTTAAAAAATACCGATGGTACGGACACGACTGTGTAAGCTTTACGGCCCCGCCCCAACGCTCCAGTGTTGACAAGTAAAGTAGTTTTGATGACTCGTCACTTCACCCAGACTTGTATACCAATGAGTTGATGGTTCCGGCTGAGGTCCTGGTTCTTTTCAACACTGCATTTAATAAACATACTCAAATTAAACCAAACTGTGATGGTGATTTAAATTTTGATGCCGCTATCTCCATTAGGTGGGGTCTAGATT
The DNA here is from genome assembly GCA_027627225.1 of Congeria kusceri. NCBI lineage: Eukaryota > Metazoa > Mollusca > Bivalvia > Myida > Dreissenidae > Congeria > Congeria kusceri. Next base: position 48,615,643 of record CM051031.1, on the reverse strand, counting down.
GGCGTGAGCGGCTTAAGTGTTTCATGCGTGCATTTCATGTACTTTTTTTAGCTGAAAGCCTGATTGAATTACAATTACAAAATAACATATGAACTAAATAGGATCTGTTAACTTTGCAAATTAGGAAAATTGGTGTTATTCAAAGTAGGCTGGTCGGACGGTCATCATGGCCAAAGCATCGGCCAGTGCGGACACGACCTGTGCGGGCATTAATATCAGTTACAGGTTCTTAAACTAAATATTCAGGATTACAACACAAGGCATTATGACATAAATGAGAGAATTGTTGAAACTAATGCCAATTAATGTCAAAATGAAACTGAAACACATCACGATGAACACAATGGGTCTCGGATTGCCACTCTGGTGGACATTTTGCTTTAATTTTCCCATATTTGCCCCCCTAATGCCCCCTAGAGCAACCATCCCATAAACTACAGCCCTAAATGGGGTCAAGGTGGCATCTGGCAGTTATTCTTTCCAGTAAAGTGTGTTTGTAAGAGTCCATTTTCAAAATCTTTGCAGACGACTAATAGGTGAAGTTCTTAAATGTTACGCATGCGCAAATAAATTCCTTCTTTGTTACATATAAAATATTCAACATTTGATCTCACTTTTCACCATGACCAATCTTCTTTCAAATATATCACCATATATTGTTGGAAAGATGAGGACATAACCTTTCGAAAAAACAGCATGTCAAAAAATTCTATGTGTTGTAACTCAAAATATTTACCTTAGAAATAACACACCGGTTTTGACGGGCATGGAGGCTGCCATTTTGCGCATGAATACATGGGCCAAACGTTATGAAGCTGGGAACCAGTAGACAAAAAGTAGTGCACAAAACAGCCTTTTTTCTTATTGCTTACATATATACCTTTAAAATGATACCAAAACATATCATTTAAACTGTATTTTACAAATTATATGCATCCTGCACTCAACCACATGTGCATGTGCTTATTATCTAACTGACAGCCTGAGGATGTGACTTCCGTTTTGGGGTAATTAGACCTTTAAGAGAACCCAACCCTTTCAAATTTGAATAAAAACCACAATTTTCATCAATCTGATCTATTTCGAGAAAGAACATGAAGTCCTATTACACTGGTTTAAAGATTTATTGGAAAAAAATAAAATTGAAAATGTCACATATAATGGTGTTTTGAATCAAAAATTTAGACGGAAAAAAATGTACTTGGGTACATCTGGAAAACATGATTTTAACTCAGAATTAAGCATAAGTTTGCGTTTTAATAGGCATAGCAGATACAATATATAGTCAGAAGTGAAAACAATCTTCATTGGCATTCTAAATGTTACAGAATAGGTTTTTAGTCCGTTTTGAAGAAATGTGTTTTTTAAGTTTCTGCATTTTTGAGGGTAAAATCAATATAAATGTAGCATTTCAGATGCCATTTGACCCCAGAAAAGGGTTTGTTTACATAACAATCAACAGATTTGACCTCCTGTCACACAACAAAAAAAGAATTTGACCCCAAAATGTCAATGCCAGATATTAATTAACGGTCTTCTGTCACACCTGAACCTGTGGGTGAGGTCAGCCGCCTGCAATCTTCAATCTGTTCCAGGTACTCTCTGCTGAGTAATCTGTGAAAATAAAAAGGTTTTCTGTGCATGTTTACTCAATATTGTGATTACTAGTGTAACTTAGATACAATAAGTGTACATATACAATAGTTTACTAAGTTTTATTTACTGCGATAAGGCTAGTCGCTATGCCGGCTTCAGATTGTCGAGCTCATGTGCGAACAGTTCAGTTCTAAAACGGGTTTGAGAGTACCAACAAGGGTTAAACTCTTGCTTTTCCTACTGGTGTTGATAAGAAGAATGCCAGGCTGGAAAAGAAGTCATTACATAGTATAATACATGACAATAATAAGGTACTAACCTTAAAAAATACCGATGGTACGGACACGACTGTGTCAGCTTTACGGCCCCGCCCCAACGCTCCAGTGTTGACAAGTAAAGTAGTTTTGATGACTCGTCACTTCACCCAGACTTGTATACCAATGAGTTGATGGTTCCGGCTGAGGTCCTGGTTCTTTTCAACACTGCATTTAAAAAACATACTCAAATTAAACCAAACTGTGATGGTGATTTAAATTTTGATGCCGCTATCTCCATTAGGTGGGGTCTAGATTGGCGTGAGCGGCTTAAGTGTTTCATGCGTGCATTTCATGTATTTCTTAGCTGAAAGCCTGATTGAATTACAATTACAAAATAACATATGAACTAAATAGGATCTGTTAACTTTGCAAATTAGGAAAATTGGTGTTATTCAAAGTAGGCAGGTCGGACGGTCATCATGGCCAAAGCATCGGCCAGTGCGGACACGACCTGTGCGGGCATTAATGTCAGTTACAGGTTCTTAAACTAAATATTCAGGATTACAACACAAGGCATTATGACATAAATGAGAGAATTGTTGAAACTAATGCAAATTAATGTCAAAATGAAACTGAAACACATCACGATGAACACAATGGGTCTGGGATTGCCACTCTGGTGGACATTTTGCTTTAATCTTCCCATATTTACCCCCCTAATGCCCCCTAGAGCAACCATCCCATAAAATACAGCCCTAACTGGGGTCAAGGTGGCATCTGGCAGTTATTCTTTCCAGTACAGTGTGTTTGTAAGAGTCCATTTTAAAAATCTTTGCAGACGACTAATAGGTGAAGTTCTTAAAGGTTACGCATGCGCAAATAAATTCCTTCTTTGTTACATATAAAATATTCAACATTTGATCTCACTTTTCACCATGACCAAGCTACTTTCAAATATATCACCATATATTGTTGGAAAGATGAGGACATAACCTTTCGAAAAAAACAGCATGTCAAAAAATTCTATGTGTTGTAACTCAAAATATTTACCTTAGAAATAACACACCGGTTTTGACTGGCATGGAGGCTGCCATTTTGCGCATGAATACATGGGCCAAACGTTATGAAGCTGGGAACCACTAGACAAAACGTTGTGCACAAAACAGCCTTTGTTCTTATTGCTTACATATATACCTTTAAAATGATACCAAAACATATCATTTAAACTGTATTTTACAAATTATATGCATCCTGCACTCAACCACATGTGCTTATTATCTAACTGACAGCCTGAGGATGTGACTTCCGTTTTGGAGTAATTAGACCTTTAAGAGAACCCAACCCTTTCAAATTTGAATAAAAACCACAATTTTCATCAATCTGATCTATTTCGAGAAAGAACATGAAGTCCTATTACACTGGTTTAAAGATTTATTGGAGAAAAATAAAATTGAAAATGTCACATATAATGGTGTTTTGAGGCAAAAATTTTGACGGAAAAAAATGTACTTGGGTACATCTGGAAAACATGATTTTAACTCAGAATTAAGCATAAGTTTGCGTTTTAATAGGCATAGCAGATACAATATATAAAGTCAGAAGTGAAAACAATCTTCATTGGCATTCTAAATGTTACAGAATAGGTTTTTAGTCCGTTTTGAACAAATTTTTGTTCTAAAGTTTCTGCATTTTTGAGGGTAAAATCAATATAAATGTAGCATTTCAGATGCCATTTGACGCCAGAAAATGGTTTGTTTACATAACAATCAACAGATTTGACCTCCTGTCACACAACAAAAAAAGAATTTGACCCCAAAATGTCAATGCCAGATATTAATTAACAGTCTTCTGTCACAACTGAACCTGTGGGTGAGGTCAGCCGCCTGCAATCTTCAATCTGTTCCAGGTACTCTCTGCTGAGTAATCTGTGAAAATAAAAAGGTTTTCTGTGCATGTTTACTCAATATTGTGATTACTAGTGTAACTTAGATACAATAAGTGTACATATACAATAGTTTACTAAGTTTTATTTACTGCGATAAGGCTAGTCGCTATGCCGGCTTCAGATTGTCGAGCTCATGTGCGAACAGTTCAGTTCTAAAACGGGTTTGAGAGTACCAACAAGGGTTAAACTCTTGCTTTTCCTACTGGTGTTGATAAGAAGAATGCCAGGCTGGAAAAGAAGTCATTACATAGTATAATACATGACAATAATAAGGTACTAACCTTAAAAAATACCGATGGTACGGACACGACTGTGTAAGCTTTACGGCCCCGCCCCAACGCTCCAGTGTTGACAAGTAAAGTAGTTTTGATGACTCGTCACTTCACCCAGACTTGTATACCAATGAGTTGATGGTTCCGGCTGAGGTCCTGGTTCTTTTCAACACTGCATTTAATAAACATACTCAAATTAAACCAAACTGTGATGGTGATTTAAATTTTGATGCCGCTATCTCCATTAGGTGGGGTCTAGATTGGCGTGAGCGGCTTAAGTGTTTCATGCGTGCATTTCATGTACTTTTTTTTAGCTGAAAGCCTGATTGAATTACAATTACAAAATAACATATGAACTAAATAGGATCTGTTAACTTTGCAAATTAGGAAAATTGGTGTTATTCAAAGTAGGCTGGTCGGACGGTCATCATGGCCAAAGCATCGGCCAGTGCGGACACGACCTGTGCGGGCATTAATGTCAGTTACAGGTTCTTAAACTAAATATTCAGGATTACAACACAAGGCATTATGACATAAATGAGAGAATTGTTGAAACTAATGCCAATTAATGTCAAAATGAAACTGAAACACATCACGATGAACACAATGGGTCTCGGATTGCCACTCTGGTGGACATTTTGCTTTAATTTTCCCATATTTGCCCCCCTAATGCCCCCTAGAGCAACCATCCCATAAACTACAGCCCTAAATGGGGTCAAGGTGGCATCTGGCAGTTATTCTTTCCAGTAAAGTGTGTTTGTAAGAGTCCATTTTCAAAATCTTTGCAGACGACTAATAGGTGAAGTTCTTAAATGTTACGCATGCGCAAATAAATTCCTTCTTTGTTACATATAAAATATTCAACATTTGATCTCACTTTTCACCATGACCAATCTTCTTTCAAATATATCACCATATATTGTTGGAAAGATGAGGACATAACCTTTCGAAAAAACAGCATGTCAAAAAATTCTATGTGTTGTAACTCAAAATATTTACCTTAGAAATAACACACCGGTTTTGACGGGCATGGAGGCTGCCATTTTGCGCATGAATACATGGGCCAAACGTTATGAAGCTGGGAACCAGTAGACAAAAAGTAGTGCACAAAACAGCCTTTTTTCTTATTGCTTACATATATACCTTTAAAATGATACCAAAACATATCATTTAAACTGTATTTTACAAATTATATGCATCCTGCACTCAACCACATGTGCATGTGCTTATTATCTAACTGACAGCCTGAGGATGTGACTTCCGTTTTGGGGTAATTAGACCTTTAAGAGAACCCAACCCTTTCAAATTTGAATAAAAACCACAATTTTCATCAATCTGATCTATTTCGAGAAAGAACATGAAGTCCTATTACACTGGTTTAAAGATTTATTGGAAAAAAATAAAATTGAAAATGTCACATATAATGGTGTTTTGAATCAAAAATTTAGACGGAAAAAAATGTACTTGGGTACATCTGGAAAACATGATTTTAACTCAGAATTAAGCATAAGTTTGCGTTTTAATAGGCATAGCAGATACAATATATAGTCAGAAGTGAAAACAATCTTCATTGGCATTCTAAATGTTACAGAATAGGTTTTTAGTCCGTTTTGAAGAAATGTGTTTTTTAAGTTTCTGCATTTTTGAGGGTAAAATCAATATAAATGTAGCATTTCAGATGCCATTTGACCCCAGAAAAGGGTTTGTTTACATAACAATCAACAGATTTGACCTCCTGTCACACAACAAAAAAAGAATTTGACCCCAAAATGTCAATGCCAGATATTAATTAACGGTCTTCTGTCACACCTGAACCTGTGGGTGAGGTCAGCCGCCTGCAATCTTCAATCTGTTCCAGGTACTCTCTGCTGAGTAATCTGTGAAAATAAAAAGGTTTTCTGTGCATGTTTACTCAATATTGTGATTACTAGTGTAACTTAGATACAATAAGTGTACATATACAATAGTTTACTAAGTTTTATTTACTGCGATAAGGCTAGTCGCTATGCCGGCTTCAGATTGTCGAGCTCATGTGCGAACAGTTCAGTTCTAAAACGGGTTTGAGAGTACCAACAAGGGTTAAACTCTTGCTTTTCCTACTGGTGTTGATAAGAAGAATGCCAGGCTGGAAAAGAAGTCATTACATAGTATAATACATGACAATAATAAGGTACTAACCTTAAAAAATACCGATGGTACGGACACGACTGTGTCAGCTTTACGGCCCCGCCCCAACGCTCCAGTGTTGACAAGTAAAGTAGTTTTGATGACTCGTCACTTCACCCAGACTTGTATACCAATGAGTTGATGGTTCCGGCTGAGGTCCTGGTTCTTTTCAACACTGCATTTAAAAAACATACTCAAATTAAACCAAACTGTGATGGTGATTTAAATTTTGATGCCGCTATCTCCATTAGGTGGGGTCTAGATTGGCGTGAGCGGCTTAAGTGTTTCATGCGTGCATTTCATGTATTTTTTTTAGCTGAAAGCCTGATTGAATTACAATTACAAAATAACATATGAACTAAATAGGATCTGTTAACTTTGCAAATTAGGAAAATTGGTGTTATTCAAAGTAGGCAGGTCGGACGGTCATCATGGCCAAAGCATCGGCCAGTGCGGACACGACCTGTGCGGGCATTAATGTCAGTTACAGGTTCTTAAACTAAATATTCAGGATTACAACACAAGGCATTATGACATAAATGAGAGAATTGTTGAAACTAATGCAAATTAATGTCAAAATGAAACTGAAACACATCACGACGAACACAATGGGTCTCGGATTGCCACTCTGGTCGACATTTTGCTTTAATTTTCCCATATTTACCCACCTAATGCCCCCTAGAGCAATCATCCCATAAAATACAGCCCTAACTGGGGTCAAGGAGGCATCTGGCAGTTATTCTTTCCAGTACAGTGTGTTTGTAAGAGTCCATTTTAAAAATCTTTGCAGACGACTAATAGGTGAAGTTCTTAAATGTTACGCATGCGCAAATAAATTCCTTCTTTGTTACATATAAAATATTCAACATTTGATCTCACTTTTCACCATGACCAATCTTCTTTCAAATATATCACCATATATTGTTGGAAAGATGAGGACATAACCTTTCGAAAAAACAGCATGTCAAAAAATTCTATGTGTTGTAACTCAAAATATTTACCTTAGAAAAAACACACCGGTTTTGACGGGCATGCAGGCTGCCATTTTGCGCATGAATACATGGGCCAAACGTTATGAAGCTGGGAACCAGTAGACAAAAAGTAGTGCACAAAACAGCCTTTTTTCTTATTGCTTACATATATACCTTTAAAATGATACCAAAACATATCATTTAAACTGTATTTTACAAATTATATGCATCCTGCACTCAACCACATGTGCATGTGCTTATTATCTAACTGACAGCCTGAGGATGTGACTTCCGTTTTGGAGTAATTAGACCTTTAAGAGAACCCAACCCTTTCAAATTTGAATAAAAACCACAATTTTCATCAATCTGATCTATTTCGAGAAAGAACATGAAGTCCTATTACACTGGTTTAAAGATTTATTGGAAAAAAATAAAATTGAAAATGTCACATATAATGGTGTTTTGAGGCAAAAATTTTGACGGAAAAAAATGTACTTGGGTACATCTGGAAAACATGATTTTAACTCAGAATTAAGCATAAGTTTGCGTTTTAATAGGCATAGCAGATACAATATATAAAGTCAGAAGTGAAAACAATCTTCATTGGCATTCTAAATGTTACAGAATAGGTTTTTAGTCATTTTGGAACAAATTTATTTTTAAAGTTTCTGCATTTTTGAGGGTAAAATCAATATAAATGTAGCATTTCAGATGCCATTTGACCCCAGAAAAGGGTTTGTTTACATAACAATCAACAGATTTGACCTCCTGTCACACAACAAAAAAAGAATTTGACCCCAAAATGTCAATGCCAGATATTAATTAACAGTCTTCTGTCACACCTGAACCTGTGGGTGAGGTCAGCCGCCTGCAATCTTCAATCTGTTCCAGGTACTCTCTGCTGAGTAATCTGTGAAAATAAAAAGGTTTTCTGTGCATGTTTACTCAATATTGTGATTACTAGTGTAACTTAGATACAATAAGTGTACATATACAATAGTTTACTAAGTTTTATTTACTGCGATAAGGCTAGTCGCTATGCCGGCTTCAGATTGTCGAGCTCATGTGCGAACAGTTCAGTTCTAAAACGGGTTTGAGAGTACCAACAAGGGTTAAACTCTTGCTTTTCCTACTGGTGTTGATAAGAAGAATGCCAGGCTGGAAAAGAAGTCATTACATAGTATAATACATGACAATAATAAGGTACTAACCTTAAAAAATACCGATGGTACGGACACGACTGTGTCAGCTTTACGGCCCCGCCCCAACGCTCCAGTGTTGACAAGTAAAGTAGTTTTGATGACTCGTCACTTCACCCAGACTTGTATACCAATGAGTTGATGGTTCCGGCTGAGGTCCTGGTTCTTTTCAACACTGCATTTAAAAAACATACTCAAATTAAACCAAACTGTGATGGTGATTTAAATTTTGATGCCGCTATCTCCATTAGGTGGGGTCTAGATTGGCGTGAGCGGCTTAAGTGTTTCATGCGTGCATTTCATGTATTTTTTAGCTGAAAGCCTGATTGAACTACAATTACAAAATAACATATGAACTAAATAGGATCTGTTAACTTTGCAAATTAGGAAAATTGGTGTTATTCAAAGTAGGCAGGTCGGACGGTCATCATGGCCAAAGCATCGGCCAGTGCGGACACGACCTGTGCGGGCATTAATGTCAGTTACAGGTTCTTAAACTAAATATTCAGGATTACAACACAAGGCATTATGACATAAATGAGAGAATTGTTGAAACTAATGCAAATTAATGTCAAAATGAAACTGAAACACATCACGATGAACACAATGGGTCTCGGATTGCCACTCTGGTGGACATTTTGCTTTAATTTTCCCATATTTACCCCCCTAATGCCCCCTAGAGCAACCATCCCATAAAATACAGCCCTAACTGGGGTCAAGGTGGCATCTGGCAGTTATTCTTTCCAGTACAGTGTGTTTGTAAGAGTCCATTTTAAAAATCTTTGCAGACGACTAATAGGTGAAGTTCTTAAAGGTTACGCATCCGCAAATAAATTCCTTCTTTGTTACATATAAAATATTCAACATTTGATCTCACTTTTCACCATGACCAAGCTACTTTCAAATATATCACCATATATTGTTGGAAAGATGAGGACATAACCTTTCGAAAAAACAGCATGTCAAAAAATTCTATGTGTTGTAACTCAAAATATTTACCTTAGAAATAACACACCGGTTTTGACGGGCATGGAGGCTGCCATTTTGCGCATGAATACATGGGCCAAACATTATGAAGCTGGGAACCACTAGACAAAACGTTGTGCACAAAACAGCCTTTTTTCTTATTGCTTACATATATACCTTTAAAATGATACCAAAACATATCATTTAAACTGTATTTTACAAATTATATGCATCCTGCACTCAACCACATGTGCTTATTATCTAACTGACAGACTGAGGATGTGACTTCCGTTTTGGGGTAATTAGACCTTTAAGAGAACCCAACCCTTTCAAATTTGAATAAAAACCACAATTTTCATCAATCTGATCTATTTCGAGAAAGAACATGAAGTCCTATTACACTGGTTTAAAGATTTATTGGACAAAAATAAAATTGAAAATGTTACATATAATGGTGTTTTGAGGCAAAAATTTAGACGGAAAAAAATGTACTTGGGTACATCTGGAAAACATGATTTTAACTCAGAATTAAGCATAAGTTTGCGTTTTAATAGGCATATCAGATACAATATATAAAGTCAGAAGTGACAACAATCTTCATTGGCATTCTAAATGTTACAGAATAGGTTTTTAGTCCGTTTTGAACAAATTTTTTTTTTAAGTTTCTGCATTTTTGAGGGTAAAATCAATATAAATGTAGCATTTCAGATGCCATTTGACCCCAGAAAAGGGTTTGTTTACATAACAATCAACAGATTTGACCTCCTGTCACACAACAAAAAGAGAATTTGACCCCAAAATGTCAATGCCAGATATTAATTAACAGTCTTCTGTCACACCTGAACCTGTGGGTGAGGTCAGCCGCCTGCAATCTTCAATCTGTTCCAGGTACTCTCTGCTGAGTAATCTGTGAAAATAAAAAGGTTTTCTGTGCATGTTTACTCAATATTGTGATTACTAGTGTAACTTAGATACAATAAGTGTACATATACAATAGTTTACTAAGTTTTATTTACTGCGATAAGGCTAGTCGCTATGCCGGCTTCAGATTGTCGAGCTCATGTGCGAACAGTTCAGTTCTAAAACGGGTTTGAGAGTACCAACAAGGGTTAAACTCTTGCTTTTCCTACTGGTGTTGATAAGAAGAATGCCAGGCTGGAAAAGAAGTCATTACATAGTATAATACATGACAATAATAAGGTACTAACCTTAAAAAATACCGATGGTACGGACACGACTGTGTCAGCTTTACGGCCCCGCCCCAACGCTCCAGTGTTGACAAGTAAAGTAGTTTTGATGACTCGTCACTTCACCCAGACTTGTATACCAATGAGTTGATGGTTCCGGCTGAGGTCCTGGTTCTTTTCAACACTGCATTTAAAAAACATACTCAAATTAAACCAAACTGTGATGGTGATTTAAATTTTGATGCCGCTATCTCCATTAGGTGGGGTCTAGATTGGCGTGAGCGGCTTAAGTGTTTCATGCGTGCATTTCATGTATTTTTTTTAGCTGAAAGCCTGATTGAATTACAATTACAAAATAACATATGAACTAAATAGGATCTGTTAACTTTGCAAATTAGGAAAATTGGTGTTATTCAAAGTAGGCAGGTCGGACGGTCATCATGGCCAAAGCATCGGCCAGTGCTTACACGACCTGTGCGGCATTAATGTCAGTTACAGGTTCTTAAACTAAATATTCAGGATTACAACACAAGGCATTATGACATAAATGAGAGAATTGTTGAAACTAATGCAAATTAATGTCAAAATGAAACTGAAACACATCACGATGAACACAATGGGTCTCGGATTGCCACTCTGGTGGACATTTTGCTTTAATTTTCCCATATTTACCCCCCTAATGCCCCCTAGAGCATCCATCCCATAAAATACAGCCCTAAATGGGGTCAAGGTGGCATCTGGCAGTTATTCTTTCCAGTACAGTGTGTTTGTAAGAGTCCAATTTCAAAATCTTTGCAGACGACTAATAGGTGAAGTTCTTAAATGTTACGCATGCGCACATAAATTCCTTCTTTGTTACATATAAAATATTCAACATTTGATCTCACTTTTCACCATGACCAAGCTACTTTCAAATATATCACCATATATTGTTGGAAAGATGAGGACATAACCTTTCGAAAAAACAGCATGTCAAAAAAGTCTATGTGTTGTAACTCAAAATATTTACCTTAGAAATAACACACCGGTTTTGACGGGCATGGAGGCTGCCATTTTGCGCATGAATACATGGGCCAAACGTTATGAAGCTGGGAACCACTAGACAAAATGTAGTGCACAAAACAGCCTTTTTTCTTATTGCTTACATATATACCTTTAAAATGATACCAAAACATATCATTTAAACTGTATTTTACAAATTATATGCATCCTGCACTCAACCACATGTGCTTAATATCTAACTGACAGCCTGAGGATGTGACTTCCGGGGTAATTAGACCTTTAAGAGAACCCAACCCTTTCAAATTTGAATAAAAACCACAATTTTCATCAATCTGATCTATTTCGAGAAAGAACATGAAGTTCTATTACACTGGTTTAAAGATTTATTGGAAAAAAATATAATTGAAAATGTCACATATAATGGTGTTTTGAGGCAAAAATTTAGACGGAAAAAAATGTACTTGGGTACATCTGGAAAACATGATTTTAACTCAGAATTAAGCATAAGTTTGCGTTTTAATATGCATAGCAGATACAATATATAAAGTCAGAAGTGAAAACAATCTTCATTGGCATTCTAAATGTTACAGAATAGGTTTTTAGTCCGTTTTGAACAAATTTGTTTTTTAAGTTTCTGCATTTTTGAGGGTAAAATCAATATAAATGTAGAATTTCAGATGCCATTTGACCCCAGAAAAGGGTTTGTTTACATAACAATCAACAGATTTGACCTCCTGTCACACAACAAAAAAAGAATTTGACCCCAAAATGTCAATGCCAGATATTAATTAACAGTCTTCTGTCACACCTGAACCTGTGGGTGTGGTCAGCCTCCTGCAATCTTCAATCTGTTCCAGGTACTCTCTGCTGAGTAATCTGTGAAAATAAAAAGGTTTTCTGTGCATGTTTACTCAATATTGTGATTACTAGTGTAACTTAGATACAATAAGTGTACATATACAATAGTTTACTAAGTTTTATTTACTGCGATAAGGCTAGTCGCTATGCCGGCTTCAGATTGTCGAGCTCATGTGCGAACAGTTCAGTTCTAAAACGGGTTTGAGAGTACCAACAAGGGTTAAACTCTTGCTTTTCCTACTGGTGTTGATAAGAAGAATGCCAGGCTGGAAAAGAAGTCATTACATAGTATAATACATGACAATAATAAGGTACTAACCTTAAAAAATACCGATGGTACGGACACGACTGTGTCAGCTTTACGGCCCCGCCCCAACGCTCCAGTGTTGACAAGTAAAGTAGTTTTGATGACTCGTCACTTCACCCAGACTTGTATACCAATGAGTTGATGGTTCCGGCTGAGGTCCTGGTTCTTTTCAACACTGCATTTAAAAAACATACTCAAATTAAACCAAACTGTGATGGTGATTTAAATTTTGATGCCGCTATCTCCATTAGGTGGGGTCTAGATTGGCGTGAGCGGCTTAAGTGTTTCATGCGTGCATTTCATGTATTTTTTAGCTGAAAGCCTGATTGAACTACAATTACAAAATAACATATGAACTAAATAGGATCTGTTAACTTTGCAAATTAGGAAAATTGGTGTTATTCAAAGTAGGCAGGTCGGACGGTCATCATGGCCAAAGCATCGGCCAGTGCGGACACGACCTGTGCGGGCATTAATGTCAGTTACAGGTTCTTAAACTAAATATTCAGGATTACAACACAAGGCATTATGACATAAATGAGAGAATTGTTGAAACTAATGCAAATTAATGTCAAAATGAAACTGAAACACATCACGATGAACACAATGGGTCTCGGATTGCCACTCTGGTGGACATTTTGCTTTAATTTTCCCATATTTACCCCCCTAATGCCCCCTAGAGCAACCATCCCATAAAATACAGCCCTAACTGGGGTCAAGGTGGCATCTGGCAGTTATTCTTTCCAGTACAGTGTGTTTGTAAGAGTCCATTTTAAAAATCTTTGCAGACGACTAATAGGTGAAGTTCTTAAAGGTTACGCATCCGCAAATAAATTCCTTCTTTGTTACATATAAAATATTCAACATTTGATCTCACTTTTCACCATGACCAAGCTACTTTCAAATATATCACCATATATTGTTGGAAAGATGAGGACATAACCTTTCGAAAAAACAGCATGTCAAAAAATTCTATGTGTTGTAACTCAAAATATTTACCTTAGAAATAACACACCGGTTTTGACGGGCATGGAGGCTGCCATTTTGCGCATGAATACATGGGCCAAACATTATGAAGCTGGGAACCACTAGACAAAACGTTGTGCACAAAACAGCCTTTTTTCTTATTGCTTACATATATACCTTTAAAATGATACCAAAACATATCATTTAAACTGTATTTTACAAATTATATGCATCCTGCACTCAACCACATGTGCTTATTATCTAACTGACAGACTGAGGATGTGACTTCCGTTTTGGGGTAATTAGACCTTTAAGAGAACCCAACCCTTTCAAATTTGAATAAAAACCACAATTTTCATCAATCTGATCTATTTCGAGAAAGAACATGAAGTCCTATTACACTGGTTTAAAGATTTATTGGACAAAAATAAAATTGAAAATGTCACATATAATGGTGTTTTGAGGCAAAAATTTAGACGGAAAAAAATGTACTTGGGTACATCTGGAAAACATGATTTTAACTCAGAATTAAGCATAAGTTTGCGTTTTAATAGGCATATCAGATACAATATATAAAGTCAGAAGTGACAACAATCTTCATTGGCATTCTAAATGTTACAGAATAGGTTTTTAGTCCGTTTTGAACAAATTTTTTTTTTAAGTTTCTGCATTTTTGAGGGTAAAATCAATATAAATGTAGCATTTCAGATGCCATTTGACCCCAGAAAAGGGTTTGTTTACATAACAATCAACAGATTTGACCTCCTGTCACACAACAAAAAGAGAATTTGACCCCAAAATGTCAATGCCAGATATTAATTAACAGTCTTCTGTCACACCTGAACCTGTGGGTGAGGTCAGCCGCCTGCAATCTTCAATCTGTTCCAGGTACTCTCTGCTGAGTAATCTGTGAAAATAAAAAGGTTTTCTGTGCATGTTTACTCAATATTGTGATTACTAGTGTAACTTAGATACAATAAGTGTACATATACAATAGTTTACTAAGTTTTATTTACTGCGATAAGGCTAGTCGCTATGCCGGCTTCAGATTGTCGAGCTCATGTGCGAACAGTTCAGTTCTAAAACGGGTTTGAGAGTACCAACAAGGGTTAAACTCTTGCTTTTCCTACTGGTGTTGATAAGAAGAATGCCAGGCTGGAAAAGAAGTCATTACATAGTATAATACATGACAATAATAAGGTACTAACCTTAAAAAATACCGATGGTACGGACACGACTGTGTCAGCTTTACGGCCCCGCCCCAACGCTCCAGTGTTGACAAGTAAAGTAGTTTTGATGACTCGTCACTTCACCCAGACTTGTATACCAATGAGTTGATGGTTCCGGCTGAGGTCCTGGTTCTTTTCAACACTGCATTTAAAAAACATACTCAAATTAAACCAAACTGTGATGGTGATTTAAATTTTGATGCCGCTATCTCCATTAGGTGGGGTCTAGATTGGCGTGAGCGGCTTAAGTGTTTCATGCGTGCATTTCATGTATTTTTTTTAGCTGAAAGCCTGATTGAATTACAATTACAAAATAACATATGAACTAAATAGGATCTGTTAACTTTGCAAATTAGGAAAATTGGTGTTATTCAAAGTAGGCAGGTCGGACGGTCATCATGGCCAAAGCATCGGCCAGTGCTTACACGACCTGTGCGGCATTAATGTCAGTTACAGGTTCTTAAACTAAATATTCAGGATTACAACACAAGGCATTATGACATAAATGAGAGAATTGTTGAAACTAATGCAAATTAATGTCAAAATGAAACTGAAACACATCACGATGAACACAATGGGTCTCGGATTGCCACTCTGGTGGACATTTTGCTTTAATTTTCCCATATTTACCCCCCTAATGCCCCCTAGAGCATCCATCCCATAAAATACAGCCCTAAATGGGGTCAAGGTGGCATCTGGCAGTTATTCTTTCCAGTACAGTGTGTTTGTAAGAGTCCAATTTCAAAATCTTTGCAGACGACTAATAGGTGAAGTTCTTAAATGTTACGCATGCGCACATAAATTCCTTCTTTGTTACATATAAAATATTCAACATTTGATCTCACTTTTCACCATGACCAAGCTACTTTCAAATATATCACCATATATTGTTGGAAAGATGAGGACATAACCTTTCGAAAAAACAGCATGTCAAAAAAGTCTATGTGTTGTAACTCAAAATATTTACCTTAGAAATAACACACCGGTTTTGACGGGCATGGAGGCTGCCATTTTGCGCATGAATACATGGGCCAAACGTTATGAAGCTGGGAACCACTAGACAAAATGTAGTGCACAAAACAGCCTTTTTTCTTATTGCTTACATATATACCTTTAAAATGATACCAAAACATATCATTTAAACTGTATTTTACAAATTATATGCATCCTGCACTCAACCACATGTGCTTAATATCTAACTGACAGCCTGAGGATGTGACTTCCGGGGTAATTAGACCTTTAAGAGAACCCAACCCTTTCAAATTTGAATAAAAACCACAATTTTCATCAATCTGATCTATTTCGAGAAAGAACATGAAGTTCTATTACACTGGTTTAAAGATTTATTGGAAAAAAATATAATTGAAAATGTCACATATAATGGTGTTTTGAGGCAAAAATTTAGACGGAAAAAAATGTACTTGGGTACATCTGGAAAACATGATTTTAACTCAGAATTAAGCATAAGTTTGCGTTTTAATATGCATAGCAGATACAATATATAAAGTCAGAAGTGAAAACAATCTTCATTGGCATTCTAAATGTTACAGAATAGGTTTTTAGTCCGTTTTGAACAAATTTGTTTTTTAAGTTTCTGCATTTTTGAGGGTAAAATCAATATAAATGTAGAATTTCAGATGCCATTTGACCCCAGAAAAGGGTTTGTTTACATAACAATCAACAGATTTGACCTCCTGTCACACAACAAAAAAAGAATTTGACCCCAAAATGTCAATGCCAGATATTAATTAACAGTCTTCTGTCACACCTGAACCTGTGGGTGTGGTCAGCCTCCTGCAATCTTCAATCTGTTCCAGGTACTCTCTGCTGAGTAATCTGTGAAAATAAAAAGGTTTTCTGTGCATGTTTACTCAATATTGTGATTACTAGTGTAACTTAGATACAATAAGTGTACATATACAATAGTTTACTAAGTTTTATTTACTGCGATAAGGCTAGTCGCTATGCCGGCTTCAGATTGTCGAGCTCATGTGCGAACAGTTCAGTTCTAAAACGGGTTTGAGAGTACCAACAAGGGTTAAACTCTTGCTTTTCCTACTGGTGTTGATAAGAAGAATGCCAGGCTGGAAAAGAAGTCATTACATAGTATAATACATGACAATAATAAGGTACTAACCTTAAAAAATACCGATGGTACGGACACGACTGTGTCAGCTTTACGGCCCCGCCCCAACGCTCCAGTGTTGACAAGTAAAGTAGTTTTGATGACTCGTCACTTCACCCAGACTTGTATACCAATGAGTTGATGGTTCCGGCTGAGGTCCTGGTTCTTTTCAACACTGCATTTAATAAACATACTCAAATTAAACCAAACTGTGATGGTGATTTAAATTTTGATGCCGCTATCTCCATTAGGTGGGGTCTAGATTGGCGTGAGCGGCTTAAGTGTTTCATGCGTGCATTTCATGTATTTTTTAGCTGAAAGCCTGATTGAACTACAATTACAAAATAACATATGAACTAAATAGGATCTGTTAACTTTGCAAATTAGGAAAATTGGTGTTATTCAAAGTAGGCAGGTCGGACGGTCATCATGGCCAAAGCATCGGCCAGTGCGGACACGACCTGTGCGGGCATTAATGTCAGTTACAGGTTCTTAAACTAAATATTCAGGATTACAACACAAGGCATTATGACATAAATGAGAGAATTGTTGAAACTAATGCAAATTAATGTCAAAATGAAACTGAAACACATCACGATGAACACAATGGGTCTCGGATTGCCACTCTGGTGGACATTTTGCTTTAATTTTCCCATATTTACCCCCCTAATGCCCCCTAGAGCAACCATCCCATAAAATACAGCCCTAACTGGGGTCAAGGTGGCATCTGGCAGTTATTCTTTCCAGTACAGTGTGTTTGTAAGAGTCCATTTTAAAAATCTTTGCAGACGACTAATAGGTGAAGTTCTTAAAGGTTACGCATCCGCAAATAAATTCCTTCTTTGTTACATATAAAATATTCAACATTTGATCTCACTTTTCACCATGACCAAGCTACTTTCAAATATATCACCATATATTGTTGGAAAGATGAGGACATAACCTTTCGAAAAAACAGCATGTCAAAAAATTCTATGTGTTGTAACTCAAAATATTTACCTTAGAAATAACACACCGGTTTTGACGGGCATGGAGGCTGCCATTTTGCGCATGAATACATGGGCCAAACATTATGAAGCTGGGAACCACTAGACAAAACGTTGTGCACAAAACAGCCTTTTTTCTTATTGCTTACATATATACCTTTAAAATGATACCAAAACATATCATTTAAACTGTATTTTACAAATTATATGCATCCTGCACTCAACCACATGTGCTTATTATCTAACTGACAGACTGAGGATGTGACTTCCGTTTTGGGGTAATTAGACCTTTAAGAGAACCCAACCCTTTCAAATTTGAATAAAAACCACAATTTTCATCAATCTGATCTATTTCGAGAAAGAACATGAAGTCCTATTACACTGGTTTAAAGATTTATTGGACAAAAATAAAATTGAAAATGTCACATATAATGGTGTTTTGAGGCAAAAATTTAGACGGAAAAAAATGTACTTGGGTACATCTGGAAAACATGATTTTAACTCAGAATTAAGCATAAGTTTGCGTTTTAATAGGCATATCAGATACAATATATAAAGTCAGAAGTGACAACAATCTTCATTGGCATTCTAAATGTTACAGAATAGGTTTTTAGTCCGTTTTGAACAAATTTTTTTTTTAAGTTTCTGCATTTTTGAGGGTAAAATCAATATAAATGTAGCATTTCAGATGCCATTTGACCCCAGAAAAGGGTTTGTTTACATAACAATCAACAGATTTGACCTCCTGTCACACAACAAAAAGAGAATTTGACCCCAAAATGTCAATGCCAGATATTAATTAACAGTCTTCTGTCACACCTGAACCTGTGGGTGAGGTCAGCCGCCTGCAATCTTCAATCTGTTCCAGGTACTCTCTGCTGAGTAATCTGTGAAAATAAAAAGGTTTTCTGTGCATGTTTACTCAATATTGTGATTACTAGTGTAACTTAGATACAATAAGTGTACATATACAATAGTTTACTAAGTTTTATTTACTGCGATAAGGCTAGTCGCTATGCCGGCTTCAGATTGTCGAGCTCATGTGCGAACAGTTCAGTTCTAAAACGGGTTTGAGAGTACCAACAAGGGTTAAACTCTTGCTTTTCCTACTGGTGTTGATAAGAAGAATGCCAGGCTGGAAAAGAAGTCATTACATAGTATAATACATGACAATAATAAGGTACTAACCTTAAAAAATACCGATGGTACGGACACGACTGTGTCAGCTTTACGGCCCCGCCCCAACGCTCCAGTGTTGACAAGTAAAGTAGTTTTGATGACTCGTCACTTCACCCAGACTTGTATACCAATGAGTTGATGGTTCCGGCTGAGGTCCTGGTTCTTTTCAACACTGCATTTAAAAAACATACTCAAATTAAACCAAACTGTGATGGTGATTTCAATTTTGATGCCGCTATCTCCATTAGGTGGGGTCTAGATTGGCGTGAGCGGCTTAAGTGTTTCATGCGTGCATTTCATGTATTGTTTTTAGCTGAAAGCCTGATTGAATTACAATTACAAAATAACATATGAACTAAATAGGATCTGTTAACTTTGCAAATTAGGAAAATTGGTGTTATTCAAAGTAGGCAGGTCGGACGGTCATCATGGCCAAAGCATCGGCCAGTGCGGACCCGACCTGTGCGGGTATTAATGTCAGTTACAGGTTCTTAAACTAAATATTCAGGATTACAACACAAGGCATTATGACATAAATTAGAGAATTGTTGAAACTAATGCAAATTAATGTCAAAATGAAACTGAAACAAATCACGATGAACACAATGGGTCTGGGATTGCCACTCTGGTGGACATTTTGCTTTAATTTTCCCATATTTACCCCCCTAATGCCCCCTAGAGCATCCATCCCATAAAATACAGCCCTAAATGGGGTCAAGGTGGCATCTGGCAGTTATTCTTTCCAGTACAGTGTGTTTGTAAGAGTCCAATTTCAAAATCTTTGCAGACGACTAATAGGTGAAGTTCTTAAATGTTACGCATGCGCAAATAAATTCCTTCTTTGTTACATATAAAATATTCAACATTTGATCTCACTTTTCACCATGACCAAGCTACTTTCAAATATATCACCATATATTGTTGGAAAGATGAGGACATAACCTTTCGAAAAAACAGCATGTCAAAAAATTCTATGTGTTGTAACTCAAAATATTTACCTTAGAAAACACACACCGGTTATGACGGGCATGGAGGCTGCCATTTTGCGCATGAATACATGGGCCAAACGTTATGAAGCTGGGAACCACTAGACAAAAAGTAGTGCACAAAACAGCCTTTTTTCTTATTGCTTACATATATACCTTTAAAATGATACCAAAACATATCATTTAAACTGTATTTTACAAATTATATGCATCCTGCACTCAGCCACATGTGCTTAATATCTAACTGACAGCCTGAGGATGTGACTTCCGTTTTGGGGTAATTAGACCTTTAAGAGAACCCAATCCTTTCAAATTTGATTAAAAACCACAATTTTCATCAATCTGATCTATTTCGAGAAAGAACATGAAGTCCTATTACACTGGTTTAAAGATTTATTGGAAAAAAATAAAATTGAAAATGTCACATATAATGGTGTTTTGAGGCAAAAATTTAGACGGAAAAAAATGTACTTGGGTACATCTGGAAAACATGATTTTAACTCAGAATTACGCATAAGTTTGCGTTTTAATAGGCATAGCAGATACAATATATAAAGTCAGAAGTGAAAACAATCTTCATTGACATTCTAAATGTTACAGAATAGGTTTTTAGTCCGTTTTGAACAAATGTGTTTTTTAAGTTTCTGCATTTTTGAGGGTAAAATCAATATAAATGTAGCATTTCAGATGCCATTTGACCCCAGAAAAGGGTTTGTTTACATAACAATCAACAGATTTGACCTCCTGTCACACAACAAAAAAAGAATTTGACCCCAAAATGTCAATGCCAGATATTAATTAACAGTCTTCTGTCACACCTGAACCTGTGGGTGAGGTCAGCCGCCTGCAATCTTCAATCTGTTCCAGGTACTCTCTGCTGAGTAATCTGTGAAAATAAAAAGGTTTTCTGTGCATGTTTACTCAATATTGTGATTACTAGTGTAACTTAGATACAATAAGTGTACATATACAATAGTTTACTAAGTTTTATTTACTGCGATAAGGCTAGTCGCTATGCCGGCTTCAGATTGTCGAGCTCATGTGCGAACAGTTCAGTTCTAAAACGGGTTTGAGAGTACCAACAAGGGTTAAACTCTTGCTTTTCCTACTGGTGTTGATAAGAAGAATGCCAGGCTGGAAAAGAAGTCATTACATAGTATAATACATGACAATAATAAGGTACTAACCTTAAAAAATACCGATGGTACGGACACGACTGTGTCAGCTTTACGGCCCCGCCCCAACGCTCCAGTGTTGACAAGTAAAGTAGTTTTGATGACTCGTCACTTCACCCAGACTTGTATACCAATGAGTTGATGGTTCCGGCTGAGGTCCTGGTTCTTTTCAACACTGCATTTAAAAAACATACTCAAATTAAACCAAACTGTGATGGTGATTTAAATTTTGATGCCGCTATCTCCATTAGGTGGGGTCTAGATTGGCGTGAGCGGCTTAAGTGTTTCATGCGTGCATTTCATGTATTGTTTTTAGCTGAAAGCCTGATTGAATTACAATTACAAAATAACATATGAACTAAATAGGATCTGTTAACTTTGCAAATTAGGAAAATTGGTGTTATTCAAAGTAGGCAGGTCGGACGGTCATCATGGCCAAAGCATCGGCCAGTGCGGACCCGACCTGTGCGGGTATTAATGTCAGTTACAGGTTCTTAAACTAAATATTCAGGATTACAACACAAGGCATTATGACATAAATGAGAGAATTGTTGAAACTAATGCAAATTAATGTCAAAATGAAACTGAAACACATCACGATGAACACAATGGGTCTCGGATTGCCACTCTGGTGGACATTTTGCTTTAATTTTCCCATATTTACCCCCCTAATGCCCCCTAGAGCATCCATCCCATAAAATACAGCCCTAAATGGGGTCAAGGTGGCATCTGGCAGTTATTCTTTCCAGTACAGTGTGTTTGTAAGAGTCCAATTTCAAAATCTTTGCAGACGACTAATAGGTGAAGTTCTTAAATGTTACGCATGCGCAAATAAATTCCTTCTTTGTTACATATAAAATATTCAACATTTGATCTCACTTTTCACCATGACCAAGCTACTTTCAAATATATCACCATATATTGTTGGAAAGATGAGGACATAACCTTTCGAAAAAACAGCATGTCAAAAAATTCTATGTGTTGTAACTCAAAATATTTACCTTAGAAAACACACACCGGTTATGACGGGCATGGAGGCTGCCATTTTGCGCATGAATACATGGGCCAAACGTTATGAAGCTGGGAACCACTAGACAAAAAGTAGTGCACAAAACAGCCTTTTTTCTTATTGCTTACATATATACCTTTAAAACGATACCAAAACATATCATTTAAACTGTATTTTACAAATTATATGCATCCTGCACTCAACCACATGTGCTTAATATCTAACTGACAGCCTGAGGATGTGACTTCCGTTTTGGGGTAATTAGACCTTTAAGAGAACCCAATCCTTTCAAATTTGAATAAAAACCACAATTTTCATCAATCTGATCTATTTCGAGAAAGAACATGAAGTCCTATTACACTGGTTTAAAGATTTATTGGAAAAAAATAAAATTGAAAATGTCACATATAATGGTGTTTTGAGGCAAAAATTTAGACGGAAAAAAATGTACTTGGGTACATCTGGAAAACATGATTTTAACTCAGAATTACGCATAAGTTTGCGTTTTAATAGGCATAGCAGATACAATATATAAAGTCAGAAGTGAAAACAATCTTCATTGACATTCTAAATGTTACAGAATAGGTTTTTAGTCCGTTTTGAACAAATGTGTTTTTTAAGTTTCTGCATTTTTGAGGGTAAAATCAATATAAATGTAGCATTTCAGATGCCATTTGACCCCAGAAAAGGGTTTGTTTACATAACAATCAACAGATTTGACCTCCTGTCACACAACAAAAAAAGAATTTGACCCCAAAATGTCAATGCCAGATATTAATTAACAGTCTTCTGTCACACCTGAACCTGTGGGTGAGGTCAGCCGCCTGCAATCTTCAATCTGGTCCAGGTACTCTCTGCTGAGTAATCTGTGAAAATAAAAAGGTTTTCTGTGCATGTTTACTCAAAATTGTGATTACTAGTGTAACTTAGATACAATAAGTGTACATATACAATAGTTTACTAAGTTTTATTTACTGCGATAAGGCTAGTCGCTATGCCGGCTTCAGATTGTCGAGCTCATGTGCGAACAGTTCAGTTCTAAAACGGGTTTGAGAGTACCAACAAGGGTTAAACTCTTGCTTTTCCTACTGGTGTTGATAAGAAGAATGCCAGGCTGGAAAAGAAGTCATTACATAGTATAATACATGACAATAATAAGGTACTAACCTTAAAAAATACCGATGGTACGGACACGACTGTGTCAGCTTTACGGCCCCGCCCCAACGCTCCAGTGTTGACAAGTAAAGTAGTTTTGATGACTCGTCACTTCACCCAGACTTGTATACCAATGAGTTGATGGTTCCGGCTGAGGTCCTGGTTCTTTTCAACACTGCATTTAAAAGACATACTCAAATTAAACCAAACTGTGATGGTGATTTAAATTTTGATGCCGCTATCTCCATTAGGTGGGGTCTAGATTGGCGTGAGCGGCTTAAGTGTTTCATGCGTGCATTTCATGTATTTGTTTTAGCTGAAAGCCTGATTGAACTACAATTACAAAATAACATATGAACTAAATAGGATCTGTTAACTTTGCAAATTAGGAAAATTGGTGTTATTCAAAGTAGGCAGGTCGGACGGTCATCATGGCCAAAGCATCGGCCAGTGCGGACCCGACCTGTGCGGGTATTAATGTCAGTTACAGGTTCTTAAACTAAATATTCAGGATTACAACACAAGGCATTATGACATAAATGAGAGAATTGTTGAAACTAATGCAAATTAATGTCAAAATGAAACTGAAACACATCACGATGAACACAATGGGTCTCGGATTGCCACTCTGGTGGACATTTTGCTTTAATTTTCCCATATTTACCCCCCTAATGCCCCCTAGAGCATCCATCCCATAAAATACAGCCCTAAATGGGGTCAAGGTGGCATCTGGCAGTTATTCTTTCCAGTACAGTGTGTTTGTAAGAGTCCAATTTCAAAATCTTTGCAGACGACTAATAGGTGAAGTTCTTAAATGTTACGCATGCGCAAATAAATTCCTTCTTTGTTACATATAAAATATTCAACATTTGATCTCACTTTTCACCATGACCAAGCTACTTTCAAATATATCACCATATATTGTTGGAAAGATGAGGACATAACCTTCGAAAAAGCACCATGTCAAAAAATTCAATGTGTTGTAACTCAAAATATTTACCTTAGAAAAAACACACCGGTTTTGACGGGCATGGAGGCTGCCATTTTGCGCATGAATACATGGGCCAAACGTTATGAAGCTGGGAACCACTAGACAAAAAGTAGTGCACAAAACAGCCTTTTTTCTTATTGCTTACATATATACCTTTAAAATGATACCAAAACATATCATTTAAACTGTATTTTACAAATTATATGCATCCTGCACTCAACCACATGTGCTTATTATCTAACTGACTGCGTGAGGATGTGACTTCCGTTTTGGGGTAATTAGACCTTTAAGAGAACCCAACCCTTTCAAATTTGAATAAAAACCACAATTTTCATCAATCTGATCTATTTCGAGAAAGAACATGAAGTCCTATTACACTGGTTTAAAGATTTATTGGAAAAAAATAAAATTGAAAATGTCACATATAATGGTGTTTTGAGGCAAAAATTTAGACGGAAAAAAATGTACTTGGGTACATCTGGAAAACATGATTTTAACTCAGAATTAAGCATAAGTTTGCGTTTTAATAGGCATAGCAGATACAATATGTAAAGTCAGAAGTGAAAACAATCTTCATTGGCATTCTAAATGTTACAGAATAGGTTTTTAGTCCGTTTTGAACAAATTTGTTTTTTAAGTTTCTGCATTTTTGAGGGTAAAATCAATATAAATGTAGCATTTCAGATGCCATTTGACCCCAGAAAAGGGTTTGTTTACATAACAATCAACAGATTTGACCTCCTGTCACACGACAAAAAAAAGAATTTGACCCCAAAATGTCAATGCCAGATATTAATTAACAGTCTTCTGTCACACCTGAACCTGTGGGTGAGGTCAGCCGCCTGCAATCTTCAATCTGATCCAGGTACTCTCTGCTGAGTAATCTGTGAAAATAAAAAGGTTTTCTGTGCATGTTTACTCAATATTGTGATTACTAGTGTAACTTAGATACAATAAGTGTACATATACAATAGTTTACTAAGTTTTATTTACTGCGATAAGGCTAGTCGCTATGCCGGCTTCAGATTGTCGAGCTCATGTGCGAACAGTTCAGTTCTAAAACGGGTTTGAGAGTACCAACAAGGGTTAAACTCTTGCTTTTCCTACTGGTGTTGATAAGAAGAATGCCAGGCTGGAAAAGAAGTCATTACATAGTATAATACATGACAATAATAAGGTACTAACCTTAAAAAATACCGATGGTACGGACACGACTGTGTCAGCTTTACGGCCCCGCCCCAACGCTCCAGTGTTGACAAGTAAAGTAGTTTTGATGACTCGTCACTTCACCCAGACTTGTATACCAATGAGTTGATGGTTCCGGCTGAGGTCCTGGTTCTTTTCAACACTGCATTTAAAAAACATACTCAAATTAAACCAAACTGTGATGGTGATTTCAATTTTGATGCCGCTATCTCCATTAGGTGGGGTCTAGATTGGCGTGAGCGGCTTAAGTGTTTCATGCGTGCATTTCATGTATTGTTTTTAGCTGAAAGCCTGATTGAATTACAATTACAAAATAACATATGAACTAAATAGGATCTGTTAACTTTGCAAATTAGGAAAATTGGTGTTATTCAAAGTAGGCAGGTCGGACGGTCATCATGGCCAAAGCATCGGCCAGTGCGGACCCGACCTGTGCGGGTATTAATGTCAGTTACAGGTTCTTAAACTAAATATTCAGGATTACAACACAAGGCATTATGACATAAATGAGAGAATTGTTGAAACTAATGCAAATTAATGTCAAAATGAAACTGAAACAAATCACGATGAACACAATGGGTCTGGGATTGCCACTCTGGTGGACATTTTGCTTTAATTTTCCCATATTTACCCCCCTAATGCCCCCTAGAGCATCCATCCCATAAAATACAGCCCTAAATGGGGTCAAGGTGGCATCTGGCAGTTATTCTTTCCAGTACAGTGTGTTTGTAAGAGTCCAATTTCAAAATCTTTGCAGACGACTAATAGGTGAAGTTCTTAAATGTTACGCATGCGCAAATAAATTCCTTCTTTGTTACATATAAAATATTCAACATTTGATCTCACTTTTCACCATGACCAAGCTACTTTCAAATATATCACCATATATTGTTGGAAAGATGAGGACATAACCTTTCGAAAAAACAGCATGTCAAAAAATTCTATGTGTTGTAACTCAAAATATTTACCTTAGAAAACATACACCGGTTATGACGGGCATGGAGGCTGCCATTTTGCGCATGAATACATGGGCCAAACGTTATGAAGCTGGGAACCACTAGACAAAAAGTAGTGCACAAAACAGCCTTTTTTCTTATTGCTTACATATATACCTTTAAAATGATACCAAAACATATCATTTAAACTGTATTTTACAAATTATATGCATCCTGCACTCAGCCACATGTGCTTAATATCTAACTGACAGCCTGAGGATGTGACTTCCGTTTTGGGGTAATTAGACCTTTAAGAGAACCCAATCCTTTCAAATTTGATTAAAAACCACAATTTTCATCAATCTGATCTATTTCGAGAAAGAACATGAAGTCCTATTACACTGGTTTAAAGATTTATTGGAAAAAAATAAAATTGAAAATGTCACATATAATGGTGTTTTGAGGCAAAAATTTAGACGGAAAAAAATGTACTTGGGTACATCTGGAAAACATGATTTTAACTCAGAATTACGCATAAGTTTGCGTTTTAATAGGCATAGCAGATACAATATATAAAGTCAGAAGTGAAAACAATCTTCATTGACATTCTAAATGTTACAGAATAGGTTTTTAGTCCGTTTTGAACAAATGTGTTTTTTAAGTTTCTGCATTTTTGAGGGTAAAATCAATATAAATGTAGCATTTCAGATGCCATTTGACCCCAGAAAAGGGTTTGTTTACATAACAATCAACAGATTTGACCTCCTGTCACACAACAAAAAAAGAATTTGACCCCAAAATGTCAATGCCAGATATTAATTAACAGTCTTCTGTCACACCTGAACCTGTGGGTGAGGTCAGCCGCCTGCAATCTTCAATCTGGTCCAGGTACTCTCTGCTGAGTAATCTGTGAAAATAAAAAGGTTTTCTGTGCATGTTTACTCAAAATTGTGATTACTAGTGTAACTTAGATACAATAAGTGTACATATCCAATAGTTTACTAAGTTTTATTTACTGCGATAAGGCTAGTCACTATGCCGGCTTCAGATTGTCGAGCTCATGTGCGAACAGTTCAGTTCTAAAACGGGTTTGAGAGTACCAACAAGGGTTAAACTCTTGCTTTTCCTACTGGTGTTGATAAGAAGAATGCCAGGCTGGAAAAGAAGTCATTACATAGTATAATACATGACAATAATAAGGTACTAACCTTAAAAAATACCGATGGTACGGACACGACTGTGTCAGCTTTACGGCCCCGCCCCAACGCTCCAGTGTTGACAAGTAAAGTAGTTTTGATGACTCGTCACTTCACCCAGACTTGTATACCAATGAGTTGATGGTTCCGGCTGAGGTCCTGGTTCTTTTCAACACTGCATTTAAAAGACATACTCAAATTAAACCAAACTGTGATGGTGATTTAAATTTTGATGCCGCTATCTCCATTAGGTGGGGTCTAGATTGGCGTGAGCGGCTTAAGTGTTTCATGCGTGCATTTCATGTATTTGTTTTAGCTGAAAGCCTGATTGAACTACAATTACAAAATAACATATGAACTAAATAGGATCTGTTAACTTTGCAAATTAGGAAAATTGGTGTTATTCAAAGTAGGCAGGTCGGACGGTCATCATGGCCAAAGCATCGGCCAGTGCGGACACGACCTGTGCGGGCATTAATGTCAGTTACAGGTTCTTAAACTAAATATTCAGGATTACAACACAAGGCATTATGACATAAATGAGAGAATTGTTGAAACTAATGCAAATTAATGTCAAAATGAAACTGAAACACATCACGATGAACACAATGGGTCTGGGATTGCCACTCTGGTGGACATTTTGCTTTAATTTTCCCATATTTACCCCCCTAATGCTCCCTAGAGCAACCATCCCATAAACGACAGCCCTAAATGGGGTCAAGGTGGCATCTGGCAGTTATTCTTTCCAGTACAGTGTGTTTGTAAGAGTCCATTTTCAAAATCTTTGCAGACGACTAATAGGTGAAGTTCTTAAATGTTACGCATGCGCAAATAAATTCCTTCTTTGTTACATATAAAATATTCAACATTTGATCTCACTTTTCACCATGACCAAGCTACTTTCAAATATATCACCATATATTGTTGGAAAGATGAGGACATAACCTTCGAAAAAGCACCATGTCAAAAAATTCAATGTGTTGTAACTCAAAATATTTACCTTAGAAAAAACACACCGGTTTTGACGGGCATGGAGGCTGCCATTTTGCGCATGAATACATGGGCCAAACGTTATGAAGCTGGGAACCACTAGACAAAAAGTAGTGCACAAAACAGCCTTTTTTCTTATTGCTTACATATATACCTTTAAAATGATACCAAAACATATCATTTAAACTGTATTTTACAAATTATATGCATCCTGCACTCAACCACATGTGCTTATTATCTAACTGACTGCGTGAGGATGTGACTTCCGTTTTGGGGTAATTAGACCTTTAAGAGAACCCAACCCTTTCAAATTTGAATAAAAACCAAAATTTTCATCAATCTGATCTATTTCGAGAAAGAACATGAAGTCCTATTACACTGGTTTAAAGATTTATTGGAAAAAAATAAAATTGAAAATGTCACATATAATGGTGTTTTGAGGCAAAAATTTAGACGGAAAAAAATGTACTTGGGTACATCTGGAAAACATGATTTTAACTCAGAATTAAGCATAAGTTTGCGTTTTGATAGGCATAGCAGATACAATATATAAAGTCAGAAGTGAAAACAATCTTCATTGGCATTCTAAATGTTACAGAATAGGTTTTTAGTCCGTTTTGAACAAATTTTTTTTTTAAGTTTCTGCATTTTTGAGGGTAAAATCAATATAAATGTAGCATTTCAGATGCCATTTGACCCCAGAAAAGGGTTTGTTTACATAACAATCAACAGATTTGACCTCCTGTCACACAACAAAAAAAAGAATTTGACCCCAAAATGTCAATGCCAGATATTAATTAACAGTCTTCTTTACACCTGAACCTGTGGGTGAGGTCAGCCGCCTGCAATCTTCAATCTGATCCAGGTACTCTCTGCTGAGTAATCTGTGAAAATAAAAAGGTTTTCTGTGCATGTTTACTCAATATTGTGATTACTAGTGTAACTTAGATACAATAAGTGTACATATACAATAGTTTACTAAGTTTTATTTACTGCGATAAGGCTAGTCGCTATGCCGGCTTCAGACTGTCGAGCTCATGTGCGAACAGTTCAGTTCTAAAACGGGTTTGAGAGTACCAACAAGGGTTAAACTCTTGCTTTTCCTACTGGTGTTGATAAGAAGAATGCCAGGCTGGAAAAGAAGTCATTACATAGTATAATACATGACAATAATAAGGTACTAACCTTAAAAAATACCGATGGTACGGACACGACTGTGTCAGCTTTACGGCCCCGCCCCAACGCTCCAGTGTTGACAAGTAAAGTAGTTTTGATGACTCGTCACTTCACCCAGACTTGTATACCAATGAGTTGATGGTTCCGGCTGAGGTCCTGGTTCTTTTCAACACTGCATTTAAAAAACATACTCAAATTAAACCAAACTGTGATGGTGATTTAAATTTTGATGCCGCTATCTCCATTAGGTGGGGTCTAGATTGGCGTGAGCGGCTTAAGTGTTTCATGCGTGCATTTCATGTATTTTTTAGCTGAAAGACTGATTGAACTACAATTACAAAATAACATATGAACTAAATAGGATCTGTTAACTTTGCAAATTAGGAAAATTGGTGTTATTCAAAGTAGGCAGGTCGGACGGTCATCATGGCCAAAGCATCGGCCAGTGCGGACACGACCTGTGCGGGCATTAATGTCAGTTACAGGTTCTTAAACTAAATATTCAGGATTACAACACAAGGCATTATGACATAAATGAGAGAATTGTTGAAACAAATGCAAATTAATGTCAAAATGAAACTGAAACACATCACGATGAACACAATGGGTCTCGGATTGCCACTCTGGTGGACATTTTGCTTTAATTTTCCCATATTTACCCCCCTAATGCCCCCTAGAGCAACCATCCCATAAAATACAGCCCTAAATGGGGTCAAGGTGGCATCTGGCAGTTATTCTTTCCAGTACAGTGTGTTTGTAAGAGTCCATTTTCAAAATCTTTGCAGACGACTAATAGGTGAAGTTCTTAAAGGTTACGCATGCGCAAATAAATTCCTTCTTTGTTACATATAAAATATTCAAAATTTGATCTCACTTTTCACCATGACCAAGCTACTTTCAAATATATCACCATATATTGTTGGAAAGATGAGGACATAACCTTTCGAAAAAACAGCATGTAAAAAAATTCTATGTGTTGTAACTCAAAATATTTACCTTAGAAAAAACACACCGGTTTTGACGGGCATGGAGGCTGCCATTTTGCGCATGAATACATGGGCCAAACGTTATGAAGCTGGGAACCAGTAGACAAAAAGTAGTGCACAAAACAGCCTTTTTTCTTATTGCTTACATATATACCTTTAAAATGATACCAAAACATATCATTTAAACTGTATTTTACAAATTATATGCATCCTGCACTCAACCACATGTGCTTATTATCTAACTGACTGCGTGAGGATGTGACTTCCGTTTTGGGGTAATTAGACCTTTAAGAGAACCCAACCCTTTCAAATTTGAATAAAAACCACAATTTTCATCAATCTGATCTATTTCGAGAAAGAACATGAAGTCCTATTACACTGGTTTAAAGATTTATTGGAAAAAAATAAAATTGAAAATGTCACATATAATGGTGTTTTGAGGCAAAAATTTAGACGGAAAAAAATGTACTTGGGTACATCTGGAAAACATGATTTTAACTCAGAATTAAGCATAAGTTTGCGTTTTAATAGGCATAGCAGATACAATATGTAAAGTCAGAAGTGAAAACAATCTTCATTGGCATTCTAAATGTTACAGAATAGGTTTTTAGTCCGTTTTGAACAAATTTGTTTTTTAAGTTTCTGCATTTTTGAGGGTAAAATCAATATAAATGTAGCATTTCAGATGCCATTTGACCCCAGAAAAGGGTTTGTTTACATAACAATCAACAGATTTGACCTCCTGTCACACGACAAAAAAAAGAATTTGACCCCAAAATGTCAATGCCAGATATTAATTAACAGTCTTCTGTCACACCTGAACCTGTGGGTGAGGTCAGCCGCCTGCAATCTTCAATCTGATCCAGGTACTCTCTGCTGAGTAATCTGTGAAAATAAAAAGGTTTTCTGTGCATGTTTACTCAATATTGTGATTACTAGTGTAACTTAGATACAATAAGTGTACATATACAATAGTTTACTAAGTTTTATTTACTGCGATAAGGCTAGTCGCTATGCCGGCTTCAGATTGTCGAGCTCATGTGCGAACAGTTCAGTTCTAAAACGGGTTTGAGAGTACCAACAAGGGTTAAACTCTTGCTTTTCCTACTGGTGTTGATAAGAAGAATGCCAGGCTGGAAAAGAAGTCATTACATAGTATAATACATGACAATAATAAGGTACTAACCTTAAAAAATACCGATGGTACGGACACGACTGTGTCAGCTTTACGGCCCCGCCCCAACGCTCCAGTGTTGACAAGTAAAGTAGTTTTGATGACTCGTCACTTCACCCAGACTTGTATACCAATGAGTTGATGGTTCCGGCTGAGGTCCTGGTTCTTTTCAACACTGCATTTAAAAAACATACTCAAATTAAACCAAACTGTGATGGTGATTTCAATTTTGATGCCGCTATCTCCATTAGGTGGGGTCTAGATTGGCGTGAGCGGCTTAAGTGTTTCATGCGTGCATTTCATGTATTGTTTTTAGCTGAAAGCCTGATTGAATTACAATTACAAAATAACATATGAACTAAATAGGATCTGTTAACTTTGCAAATTAGGAAAATTGGTGTTATTCAAAGTAGGCAGGTCGGACGGTCATCATGGCCAAAGCATCGGCCAGTGCGGACCCGACCTGTGCGGGTATTAATGTCAGTTACAGGTTCTTAAACTAAATATTCAGGATTACAACACAAGGCATTATGACATAAATGAGAGAATTGTTGAAACTAATGCAAATTAATGTCAAAATGAAACTGAAACAAATCACGATGAACACAATGGGTCTGGGATTGCCACTCTGGTGGACATTTTGCTTTAATTTTCCCATATTTACCCCCCTAATGCCCCCTAGAGCATCCATCCCATAAAATACAGCCCTAAATGGGGTCAAGGTGGCATCTGGCAGTTATTCTTTCCAGTACAGTGTGTTTGTAAGAGTCCAATTTCAAAATCTTTGCAGACGACTAATAGGTGAAGTTCTTAAATGTTACGCATGCGCAAATAAATTCCTTCTTTGTTACATATAAAATATTCAACATTTGATCTCACTTTTCACCATGACCAAGCTACTTTCAAATATATCACCATATATTGTTGGAAAGATGAGGACATAACCTTTCGAAAAAACAGCATGTCAAAAAATTCTATGTGTTGTAACTCAAAATATTTACCTTAGAAAACACACACCGGTTATGACGGGCATGGAGGCTGCCATTTTGCGCATGAATACATGGGCCAAACGTTATGAAGCTGGGAACCACTAGACAAAAAGTAGTGCACAAAACAGCCTTTTTTCTTATTGCTTACATATATACCTTTAAAATGATACCAAAACATATCATTTAAACTGTATTTTACAAATTATATGCATCCTGCACTCAGCCACATGTGCTTAATATCTAACTGACAGCCTGAGGATGTGACTTCCGTTTTGGGGTAATTAGACCTTTAAGAGAACCCAATCCTTTCAAATTTGATTAAAAACCACAATTTTCATCAATCTGATCTATTTCGAGAAAGAACATGAAGTCCTATTACACTGGTTTAAAGATTTATTGGAAAAAAATAAAATTGAAAATGTCACATATAATGGTGTTTTGAGGCAAAAATTTAGACGGAAAAAAATGTACTTGGGTACATCTGGAAAACATGATTTTAACTCAGAATTACGCATAAGTTTGCGTTTTAATAGGCATAGCAGATACAATATATAAAGTCAGAAGTGAAAACAATCTTCATTGACATTCTAAATGTTACAGAATAGGTTTTTAGTCCGTTTTGAACAAATGTGTTTTTTAAGTTTCTGCATT
Organism: Congeria kusceri; assembly: GCA_027627225.1. NCBI lineage: Eukaryota > Metazoa > Mollusca > Bivalvia > Myida > Dreissenidae > Congeria > Congeria kusceri. The sequence continues at coordinate 48,581,813 of CM051031.1, read as the reverse complement.
TTTGAGGGTAAAATCAATATAAATGTAGCATTTCAGATGCCATTTGACCCCAGAAAAGGGTTTGTTTACATAACAATCAACAGATTTGACCTCCTGTCACACAACAAAAAAAGAATTTGACCCCAAAATGTCAATGCCAGATATTAATTAACAGTCTTCTGTCACACCTGAACCTGTGGGTGAGGTCAGCCGCCTGCAATCTTCAATCTGGTCCAGGTACTCTCTGCTGAGTAATCTGTGAAAATAAAAAGGTTTTCTGTGCATGTTTACTCAAAATTGTGATTACTAGTGTAACTTAGATACAATAAGTGTACATATCCAATAGTTTACTAAGTTTTATTTACTGCGATAAGGCTAGTCACTATGCCGGCTTCAGATTGTCGAGCTCATGTGCGAACAGTTCAGTTCTAAAACGGGTTTGAGAGTACCAACAAGGGTTAAACTCTTGCTTTTCCTACTGGTGTTGATAAGAAGAATGCCAGGCTGGAAAAGAAGTCATTACATAGTATAATACATGACAATAATAAGGTACTAACCTTAAAAAATACCGATGGTACGGACACGACTGTGTCAGCTTTACGGCCCCGCCCCAACGCTCCAGTGTTGACAAGTAAAGTAGTTTTGATGACTCGTCACTTCACCCAGACTTGTATACCAATGAGTTGATGGTTCCGGCTGAGGTCCTGGTTCTTTTCAACACTGCATTTAAAAGACATACTCAAATTAAACCAAACTGTGATGGTGATTTAAATTTTGATGCCGCTATCTCCATTAGGTGGGGTCTAGATTGGCGTGAGCGGCTTAAGTGTTTCATGCGTGCATTTCATGTATTTGTTTTAGCTGAAAGCCTGATTGAACTACAATTACAAAATAACATATGAACTAAATAGGATCTGTTAACTTTGCAAATTAGGAAAATTGGTGTTATTCAAAGTAGGCAGGTCGGACGGTCATCATGGCCAAAGCATCGGCCAGTGCGGACACGACCTGTGCGGGCATTAATGTCAGTTACAGGTTCTTAAACTAAATATTCAGGATTACAACACAAGGCATTATGACATAAATGAGAGAATTGTTGAAACTAATGCAAATTAATGTCAAAATGAAACTGAAACACATCACGATGAACACAATGGGTCTGGGATTGCCACTCTGGTGGACATTTTGCTTTAATTTTCCCATATTTACCCCCCTAATGCTCCCTAGAGCAACCATCCCATAAACGACAGCCCTAAATGGGGTCAAGGTGGCATCTGGCAGTTATTCTTTCCAGTACAGTGTGTTTGTAAGAGTCCATTTTCAAAATCTTTGCAGACGACTAATAGGTGAAGTTCTTAAATGTTACGCATGCGCAAATAAATTCCTTCTTTGTTACATATAAAATATTCAACATTTGATCTCACTTTTCACCATGACCAAGCTACTTTCAAATATATCACCATATATTGTTGGAAAGATGAGGACATAACCTTCGAAAAAGCACCATGTCAAAAAATTCAATGTGTTGTAACTCAAAATATTTACCTTAGAAAACACACACCGGTTTTGACGGGCATGGAGGCTGCCATTTTGCGCATGAATACATGGGCCAAACGTTATGAAGCTGGGAACCACTAGACAAAAAGTAGTGCACAAAACAGCCTTTTTTCTTATTGCTTACATATATACCTTTAAAATGATACCAAAACATATCATTTAAACTGTATTTTACAAATTATATGCATCCTGCACTCAACCACATGTGCTTATTATCTAACTGACTGCGTGAGGATGTGACTTCCGTTTTGGGGTAATTAGACCTTTAAGAGAACCCAACCCTTTCAAATTTGAATAAAAACCAAAATTTTCATCAATCTGATCTATTTCGAGAAAGAACATGAAGTCCTATTACACTGGTTTAAAGATTTATTGGAAAAAAATAAAATTGAAAATGTCACATATAATGGTGTTTTGAGGCAAAAATTTTGACGGAAAAAAATGTACTTGGGTACATCTGGAAAACATGATTTTAACTCAGAATTAAGCATAAGTTTGCGTTTTGATAGGCATAGCAGATACAATATATAAAGTCAGAAGTGAAAACAATCTTCATTGGCATTCTAAATGTTACAGAATAGGTTTTTAGTCCGTTTTGAACAAATTTGTTTTTTAAGTTTCTGCATTTTTGAGGGTAAAATCAATATAAATGTAGCATTTCAGATGCCATTTGACCCCAGAAAAGGGTTTGTTTACATAACAATCAACAGATTTGACCTCCTGTCACACAACAAAAAAAAGAATTTGACCCCAAAATGTCAATGCCAGATATTAATTAACAGTCTTCTTTACACCTGAACCTGTGGGTGAGGTCAGCCGCCTGCAATCTTCAATCTGTTCCAGGTACTCTCTGCTGAGTAATCTGTGAAAATAAAAAGGTTTTCTGTGCATGTTTACTCAATATTGTGATTACTAGTGTAACTTAGATACAATAAGTGTACATATACAATAGTTTACTAAGTTTTATTTACTGCGATAAGGCTAGTCGCTATGCCGGCTTCAGATTGTCGAGCTCATGTGCGAACAGTTCAGTTCTAAAACGGGTTTGAGAGTACCAACAAGGGTTAAACTCTTGCTTTTCCTACTGGTGTTGATAAGAAGAATGCCAGGCTGGAAAAGAAGTCATTACATAGTATAATACATGACAATAATAAGGTACTAACCTTAAAAAATACCGATGGTACGGACACGACTGTGTCAGCTTTACGGCCCCGCCCCAACGCTCCAGTGTTGACAAGTAAAGTAGTTTTGATGACTCGTCACTTCACCCAGACTTGTATACCAATGAGTTGATGGTTCCGGCTGAGGTCCTGGTTCTTTTCAACACTGCATTTAAAAAACATACTCAAATTAAACCAAACTGTGATGGTGATTTAAATTTTGATGCCGCTATCTCCATTAGGTGGGGTCTAGATTGGCGTGAGCGGCTTAAGTGTTTCATGCGTGCATTTCATGTATTTTTTAGCTGAAAGACTGATTGAACTACAATTACAAAATAACATATGAACTAAATAGGATCTGTTAACTTTGCAAATTAGGAAAATTGGTGTTATTCAAAGTAGGCAGGTCGGACGGTCATCATGGCCAAAGCATCGGCCAGTGCGGACACGACCTGTGCGGGCATTAATGTCAGTTACAGGTTCTTAAACTAAATATTCAGGATTACAACACAAGGCATTATGACATAAATGAGAGAATTGTTGAAACAAATGCAAATTAATGTCAAAATGAAACTGAAACACATCACGATGAACACAATGGGTCTCGGATTGCCACTCTGGTGGACATTTTGCTTTAATTTTCCCATATTTACCCCCCTAATGCCCCCTAGAGCAACCATCCCATAAAATACAGCCCTAAATGGGGTCAAGGTGGCATCTGGCAGTTATTCTTTCCAGTACAGTGTGTTTGTAAGAGTCCATTTTCAAAATCTTTGCAGACGACTAATAGGTGAAGTTCTTAAAGGTTACGCATGCGCAAATAAATTCCTTCTTTGTTACATATAAAATATTCAAAATTTGATCTCACTTTTCACCATGACCAAGCTACTTTCAAATATATCACCATATATTGTTGGAAAGATGAGGACATAACCTTTCGAAAAAACAGCATGTAAAAAAATTCTGTGTTGTAACTCAAAATATTTACCTTAGAAAAAACACACCGGTTTTGACGGGCATGGAGGCTGCCATTTTGCGCATGAATACATGGGCCAAACGTTATGAAGCTGGGAACCAGTAGACAAAAAGTAGTGCACAAAACAGCCTTTTTTCTTATTGCTTACATATATACCTTTAAAATGATACCAAAACATATCATTTAAACTGTATTTTACAAATTATATGCATCCTGCACTCAACCACATGTGCTTATTATCTAACTGACAGCCTGAGGATGTGACTTCCGTTTTGGGGTAATTAGACCTTTAAGAGAACCCAACCCTTTCAAATTTGAATAAAAACCACAATTTTCATCAATCTGATCTATTTCGAGAAAGAACATGAAGTCCTATTACACTGGTTTAAAGATTTATTGGAAAAAAATAAAATTGAAAATGTCACATATAATGGTGTTTTGAGGCAAAAATTTAGGCGGAAAAAAATGTACTAGGGTACATCTGGAAAACATGATTTTAACTCAGAATTAAGCATAAGTTTGCGTTTTAATAGGCATAGCAGATACAATATATAAAGTCAGAAGTGACAACAATCTTCATTGGCATTCTAAATGTTACAGAATAGGTTTTTAGTCCGTTTTGAACAAATTTTTTTGTAATGTAACCCTGAGGATGTGACTTCCGTGTTGGGGTAATTAGACCTATAGACCGTAGGCAAACAGACAATAACTGATAAGTTAAATTGGAATTTTAAGCCGCAAGAATCATTCTTAAATATATACAATTAAACTGATTTCTAGATTTATGAGCATATAAATGGTACATAATTATGTGCATTAATCAAATTATTAGAGCGTTATTTAATTAAATAAAGAAATCATACTTCAGTATGATGAATCTGCTGAAATCAGCTGAATAAGTTGTTTTTCTAAATTGTATATAAATGGTTTATAATACTTATACCAAAAACAAGGCAGACCAATGGAACTTTATATTTCATTGCTTTGTATATATCTTCAAAATATTTTATAATTTAATTGAAAGAAACTCCAAACATAAAATACTATAGTTTTAATAAAACAATCATGTTTCAGTAAAATTAAAAATAAATGGAGAAATGATAATTTCGTAATTTATCCGTTTGACATTTCTAGAGGTAGTGTTGTGTTATTTAAAATGTTGCATATTGTTACTGTATGTTGTTCAGGTTTTATAAAAAAGAAGTTTCTTCAGTTATTTCAGTTGTTTATCATCAATAGTGTTCATCCCATTTAAAACAACCAAATTTATTTTCCTCGCATTATAAACTTTAAATTAATTAGTAAGATGATTTTCTTATTTAATTAATAAATGTAATCCCTCCACAATGGACAAGATTATCCCTGATAACAGTCGGGGTAGATAGCCATCTTTATGATACCGTCATAACATCTTATCGGATTAAGTTAATCACGGACTTGGGGCCACAGCTGTAGAAGGGTCAAACTATCAGTTGATGATGTTTCTTCAAAATAGTTTATATGGAGTAGGTTCAAACGAATATTTTTAATCCGTGCACTCATAATCTTGAAAAATGGTCCTTATGCTTATTATTCCAATTCTAACAATATCCATTTAGCAAATAAGTAGAAAAATGGAGAAAAAAGGAAATAAATAGAAAGTTTAGATAGACAAAATGAAATAAACGTAGTACATTTTTATAAGAAAATAAAAACACCAAAATCTGCATACATTAATAAATGAACTTATGTTTTGTTTTTGTTTATTGATTTCAGCTAAAGACATGTCAAAAACCTCGTATAAAGATTCAAATTTATTCTTTATGTAACAACGTCAACCTTTGTCTGAAAATATCCTAAATAATTATTTAAAAGGTTTAGATTTCATTAAATGTTGGTGTAACCTTCTATGTATGAAACTGGTAAGAAACCAAATTTCAAATATTCTGTTAGAGAAACCCTCAGTTTTCACTTATATGGTCCATATTTTATTTTCCCATCAAACCAATATCGCCTATATAAACACAAATCCTTATCAGTTGATCTGGTCATACTCAGGTAAAAATCGCGGAAAATCCCGAAGTTTGACGAAAACCAAAATGGTATAACACCAACTAATTTTAAATGCAAAAAGGACTAAAAGAATATTTGTTTAAATTCATGAAATTTATATACTGTATAATAGACATACTATATTTTGTGAAACCACTTGCACCTAAGCTTTTGGGATAACACTTTCCGAACAGCAAAGCAAAACGTTCAAAATTTGGTGTAAAATCTAACCCCAAAATCCCGATTTTTAGTAGAAATATATAGTATATTGAGATGGTTACCTATTTCAAACTTAAAAAGGACTAAATTTTAAAATAATAAAAAATATACCAATGACTATATTAAAGATTTAATCGAACCATCTAAGGTTTCATTGAAGCGATAATAAAGTTATGACGAATTAAAGATTTTTCCCTGTAGGCTGGGTATCGATTATTTCGTGGCGCTTTTTCTTCCATATGATAACTCGACTTAGCTGTCACAATGGCAGTTCGGTGTATCTGCGTGAGTGCGTGAGTGCGTCCGTGCATCCGAACGTCCGTGCATCCGTGCGTCAGTGAGTGCGTCCGTCCGATCTTGTCCGGACAGTATTTCATCATTCATCGAGGAATTTTGAAATAACTTGCCACAAATGTTCACTATGTGGAGATGGAGTGTCGCACGCAAGACCCTTGTCCCTAGCTCAAAGGTCAAGGTCACTTTCTTAGAGGTCAAAGGTCTAATAAGGGCCTGTCCGGTCCAAATGTTCTTCACTTGTGAGTGGATGCAAACAGGCATCTAGTTTATTTAAATCATTTTGATGCGCGCTGTGTTAACGGAAAGGAAAATTGAGTAAGAACCTAATAATGCAAACAGTATACCTCACGCCGTCATCTTAACTGATTCGTCGAGTCAAGGATTGTTTTACAATATGTTAGAAAAACTTCGTCTCCATCGTCAGCTTTAAACAAAACAATGGAAGCTCGGAGAGTAATCCAGTCAAACACACGTGTATATCCCGAGCCGTAGTATTCACTCTTCGCCAAGTTTAACATCTACCGGTATATTATGTGAAATATTACCCCATTATTATATTCTAAATGAGTTTATATTACTTTTTGGTTTACGAAGTACACAAACAGGCTCTGAGTTAATACTGCAACTTTCCAATTTAAACACAGACACAGCATGATGAAGTTCAATGTAAATGACTAGGGCGATCGGTCAAAACAAATGTAATTAATCTTGCAGATATTAACTTAGGTAATTGTTAACTTCCGGTTAGCAAGATGGACGTTTTTTTTTCTCTGAGATAACGAGAGTGTACAAATAATGTAAAAATAAGCGGTCGTGTCCTATATGTGGTGGATATTTACATATAAAAGGGATATACTGAGGTATGTTCATCTCGTTGGTTATCATTTAGTGGTCTATCGGCGAGTTTGACAATATTTTCTCATAAACAGTGACTTGGCGCTCTTCTGCGCACATAGAGGTCATCGGAATAAATGCTAAACCCGAAACTTCAGAAGAAACTTAAACCCAAAACTAAATCAAAGAGAAAACGTAACTCATCCTCTCCTTTACATAAAAATTTGTCTAATAAAAAACATCAGTCAGAAAGTGAATACGAATACGACAGTGACTCTGTTTTTTCCGAATCACCAGCGAAAACCAAAATGGCGTCAAAATTTACAAGTGATGACATAGTACAGCTTAGTAATCTTATTGTGCAGCAAATAAAGCCAGACTTGCTGAATGAAATTTCAACAAAAGTGAAGTCACTTATTGACACTGAAGTAAGTCGTCAAACCAATCATCTAAATGAGGAAATAGCGGTTTTAAAGTGCGAAAACGAACAATTACGTAAAAGTCTGGAAGTTCAATATCTTGAGATTGACGAACTTGAACAGTATGGCAGGCGAATGTGCCTCAACTTTACCAACATCCCAGGTGACACAGGTGATCCCCAGTCCGATCGAGTGCAGGAGAAAATCCTTCAAATCGCTGCTGCAAATGGTATCTCCCTCAGTAAAGCTGACATTGACAGGTGCCACAGAGTCGGTAAGAAGAAAGAGGGAGTGCAACGTAAAGTGATAGCGAAATTTACAAATAGTGGAGCTCGACAAAGGTTGTATGAAGCCAGGAGAAATGTGAAAGATGGTGTCTACATACAGGAAAATTTGACTAAATTTCGTGAGCAATTGGCATATGAAGCTAGACAGCTAGTTCGTAATAAACTGCTAACTAAAAGTTGGATCGCTGGATGTAAAGTGTACGGCATGCTTCCCGACTTTTCGAGCAATATGGCCAAACGCATACACATTCGTGACAGGACAATAATCTCAGCAATCCGAGATGGTAAGCCACTGCAAGCTGAGCACATGGACTGACTGTACACGTACAATCGGTAAAAGTGTGATCGAAAACTAGAAAATCAAATAAAGAAAACAAATGTGACTTTTAAGCTATGTACATACCTTACGTATCTCCCAGTTGTATACTCCAAGTACCAGCGTAATACTCCATTTGTTATATTACTATAATATCTACCCGATACTATCTTCGGATAAGTCTCATCCTAACTAGGTACGGGAAAATATTACAGTATTTGTTTCGTTATTCCTTAATTTGTTTACTAATCCAAGTATATCTTATTTACCACCTGATTTGCTGAAATTTAGTCTCGTATTTGTTTTCTTATATCAACTAAGAAACACTTCCGGTATATTTCATGTATGCTAATATACACAATACACACTATTTGTTTCGTTAATCCTTAATTTGTTTACTAATCCAAGTATATCTTATTTACCACCTGATTTGCTGAAATTTAGTCTCGTAATTGTTTTCTTATATCAACTAAGAAACACTTCCGGTATATTTCATGTATGCTAATATACACAATACACACTATAATCAACAGTATGTTCCATTTAGTTCAATGATAATTAAACCCAATAAAACCATTTATTGCCACTCTCTAGTCGTTACATTCATCGCTTACTGTCTTACAATGTATCTAAATTCAGAATTGTTCACTTTCTCTTGATATAAAACTCCCAACACTCAAAATGTACCAAAAAAAAAAAAAAAAAATCCATTTTTATCTAAGTTCAGAATTGTTCACTTTCTCTTGATATAAAACTCCCAACACTCAAAATGTACAATAAAAAATCCATTTTTGAAAACTAACTGCATTATTTAGATCATATCTTTAAGAATCCGACACAATAAATGCAACACTCGTACACGTTTTGCACGTGGCCGTCACTAAAGTTAACCTCAATGTTTAGGACATTGTTCGCTTGTCATACGTCTAGTTATAGTAACAATGTGTATCATCATAATATAACCAATCAATGTTGTGATTCTTAAACATATGTGTATTAACACAGAGATGTGTATTGTCTGATTATTGCCAACCTGAGTTAATAACAGGTCGATCTGTGTAATTATGTGCCCTTCTTATGCAAAACCCGCTGTAGAGCACAATTGAAATGCCTAATTATACTAATGGATTTTAGAGGGTCTACGCTCTAACTGTTCGAACTTTATTTATACATTAGCATGTTAGCGCATGTATAGATTAGTGACCCAACGGAAGGGAGACAAATGCTGTTCAAATAATCTCCCTTGTTAAAATCATCTGAAACAGCATATATGCTTAATAACACTATTTTATATCTAATTGTACATTATTAAATATCCTGAAGTATTAAATATCCAGAACTGAAAAAGTAATATTTTATTTCCAATTAACCACATAAACCACATTTTATTCATTAATTATTACGATAGAGAAAATGCTATGTAAGGCTGCAAGTTACATTATTGCCAAATAAATTGTGCACTTTTCAATGTGTTTTGTTACCCATGATGGTACAACTTACATTATGTTTGCAATTTGGATATCTAATATAATACCATGCTATAGTATGACCTTTTTTCTATCTGATGTTTGATTAACTGTTTAATAAGTTTATAAATAACAATTACACGTGTTTCTGTTTTAGTTGACCTTTTACTTGTACATTTATCAAAATATTATAGAGCAAACAATATTCAAAATTGTAAGTAGCATTAACTTCAAAAGTGTTGCACTTTTCTAGCTTGTTGTGTATAATGTCGAACGAACCTATAATAATACATATAAATCAAAGTTTATATAATATTTTATATTGGTTTGTTTACTAAATATATCAATGAGATAACAAAATGGAAAAAAAAAAAAAAAATTATATATAAAACTAGTTTTCCAATATAAGTGTATTTATTTGAACTTGCCTAATTATCCGAAATTTGAATCAATTGATTGAATGGACTTTTTGCAACAACATGTTACATCCTTTCTGGCAGCTTATTTACTTATTGGTTAATTAAATAATTTTTAATACCCCAATGAACGGAAATATTTCAGTTGTTAACACCACTGTACATTGAGCTCAAATTTTGTTTTAATATGTAATTTCTGCAATAACGTTTAATTTTACTACCTCTGTATATTGACTTCAAATATCTTTTATGAAATCATAATATCCCACTGACAAATAGGACTTTTTGTGCCAGTACAAATGCATGTATTTCTGTTTTTGTTTTTTATGTATTGTTTCTCATCTCCTTGGCTTGTTCGACTGTACAAGATGTACAAGTTTAAAACCTTTTGCAACAGTTTTGATTGCAAACATGCTTTAGACCGCATGCCCTGTCCCATTTACGAATCTTTTTCACTAGTTACATTATTACCCAATGGGTAGTGATATAACGCAATGGAGGCAGGCAATCGGTCTATATTATTGCAAGATTCGGGGTGTTCACATGCATCAAATAGTTCATACTTCAGTATTTAATTTAAAATGCTTTAAAAGGTTTTTTATGCTATTCGTGTTACAGGTCATGCACGTGCTGTACAACATACTGCTTTATGTACAATCATTGAACTTAGCAACGCTCACCTTTTTCTATGTATTTGCAAGCAGTATAACTTTGCAAATACACTTGTCTCCGGACAATACATGTCTACCTATTGTATGCATCGTTTCCTTACGATTTCTTCTGATGATTTCCGGGGATGTTGAGTGTAACCCAGGTCCTTTAAACACAGACTGTTTAACTGTATTTCATCTCAACATTCGAAGCATAAGAAATAAGATGAATTATATACGCGACACATTTGCCGATTGTACCCATACTGTCTTATGTTTTACCGAAACACACCTGTCAGCTGACATCGAAGACAATTTACTATATATTGATGGTTTCGACACAATATTTAGAAAAGACAAGAGCGCACATTCTGGGGGTTTTATAGTCTATACATCATCTCTTTTTCGACCGCAACGAATATCAGAACTCGAAATTATACTACCAGAATCTATTTGGCTGCAAGTCAAGGATCACACACATACTTATTTGATATGCACACTGTACAGACAACCTAGTTCGACCGTCGATTTCTGGAATAAATTAAACATATGTATTGAAAAAGCTTTGGAAATATCTCAACACTTAATACTTGTTGGTGATGTTAATGAAGATCAATTAAATCCTACAAACCATAAACTTAAAGACATTATGACAGTAAATAATTTACGTAACGTTATAACCGAACCCACACGTGTTACAAGTAACTCTAGTACTCTAATAGATATAACTGTACTATCAAGTAGTGTACATTGCTTTGACACCGGTGTGTTCGAATCCGATAAAACCATAAGCGATCATCACGGTACATATGTGCATGTCAAAAACTTTCTCAAACCGGAAGAGCCATATAAAAGAAGAATATGGGACTATAAAAATGCTAACTTTACGTTACTAAATGAACGTATAGAATCTACTGATTGGTCATTTCTAGAATCGGGTCCTATCGATACTATCACCGATGAATTTACTGAACAGTTTCTTGCTCTCGTAAAGTCGTGTATTCCGAACAAATTTGTATCCATTCGACCAAACGACAAACCATGGCATATCTCCGAAATTCGTAAAACGTCTCGTGCACGCGATCGACATAAACGCAAAGCAATTCGTACTGGAAAAATATCTGATTGGAACACATTTAAATACTTCAGAAACAAAGTTAACAATATGAAGAAGTATGCAAAAGAGCAATTCTTTAACACAATCGAATTTAATCTAAACGATGTATCGTCAACAAACCCAAAAATGTACTGGAAATTGATCAAAAGCCTTATGAATGACAACTCGTCCCTTTGTGACAATATACCGCCACTTATAAATAATGATCAGTCATTTTCACTTACAGATTTCGAAAAAGCATCGACACTAAACGACTATTTTGTATCTGTTTCGAATGTTGATGACAAAGACATCACGTTGCCAACTTTTGAATCCAAGACTGATACGATTTTAAGCGATATTAATATTAGTGAACAAGACATAAAGGACGTATTAAATAAACTTATTATCAATAAAGCAAGCGGCCCTGATGAAATCAGTCATCGAATGTTGAAACAGACATCGACTACATTATGTAAACCGCTTTGCACTTTATTTAATAGATCTATTAAAGAGAATATATTTCCTAAGTCGTGGAAACGAGCAAACGTGATGCCGCTGTTCAAAAAGGGAAACAAAGACACGCCATCAAATTACAGACCCATCTCCTTAATTAGTTGCGTAGGAAAAGTTATGGAACGAGTTGTTTTTAAATATTTGTATAATTATTTAAACTCTAACAATCTCATCTATAAGTATCAGGCCGGCTTTTTGCCCGGGCACTCTACTACCTATCAACTCATTGATATATACAATCAAATATGTAAAGCATTTGATGACAAACAAAGCACATGCATGGTCTTTTGTGACATTTCCAAGGCCTTTGACCGAGTCTGGCATAAAGGGCTTATTTTTAAACTTCGACAATATGGTATATCGGGAGATATCTTATTGTGGCTTTCAAACTACTTATCCGACCGCATCCAAAGGGTTTTTGTGAGTTCCTCTTTTTCAAATGACAAAGCTATCCAAGCTGGAGTACCCCAAGGTTCTGTTTTAGGTCCTCTTCTTTTTCTTGTATATGTTAACGACATTTCTGACAAATTGATAAGTAATTTACGTTTGTTTGCTGATGACAGTTCTCTTTCAGTTACGTCAAATGACCACAGGTTTATTGAAATTACTCTTAATAACGACTTAATGCATATTAACAACTGGGCCAAACAATGGCTTGTTACTTTTAACCCAGCCAAAACCGAAATTGTCTTTTTTTCACTATCGGATATACCAAAGCCACAATTACTATTTGATGGAAACCCTTTATGTTGAAACCCACAAGCACCTAGGTCTTTTATTTAGCCATGATGGCCGGTGGCATAAACACATTGATAATATTCTCAATAGAGCATCCAAAATATTAGGATCCATGAGACTGTTAAAGTTAAAGTTAAAACGCCGAACTCTAAACCAAATTTACGTATCCTACTTACGCCCCATATTAGAATATGCATCAATTGTCTGGGACAATTGCACGCGATACGAAAAAGATCTTATTGAAAAACTTCAATATGACGCAGCAAGAGTTGTTAGTGGATTAACCAGATCTTCTTCAATAAACAATCTACTTACTGAAATTGGCTGGGTATCACTGGAAAAAAGACGTAACATTCAAAAGCTGCTTCTTGTTTATAAACATATAAATGGCATCCTCCCTGAGTATCTTTCTGATCTCTTTCCTACATCAGTCCATGAAAATGTTTCATACAATTTACGAAATGGTGATAATCTTATCACATTACCTAGGCGTCTTGAAATTTACTCAAACTCTGTTATACCATCAGCTATCCATTTATGGAACGAACTTGATTCTAATACACGCAACTCCCATACCTTAAGTGAATTTAAATCAAAACTTAACGAAAAATGTAAGACACCATTGGTGCCTGCATATTACCTACACGGAGAAAGAATGTATCAGCTGATACATGCTAGAATCAGGAATAAATGTAGTGATCTGAAAGCACATCTCTTTGAAAATCACTTAATTGACTCACCTAATTGTAGTTGTGGTTTCCACACTGAGGATGCAGACCATTATTTCTTTAACTGTCCCCACTATCGCGATGAGCGTTTACATATGTTTAGAAGCACCCGTACTTTCCACCCAATAAATGCTACGAAACTTTTGTTCGGTATACCAACCCTTAATTATGAAAATAACGTTAAGGTTTTTGACGAAGTCCAGCTGTTTATTAAACGTACAAAACGATTTAGTAACGGATCAATACCATCCTAGAGCACCCAACTGTGTATTATCACTGTGTATTATCACTGTTGCATGTTATTATTATTATTGTCGGAATGCACAAATGCGGTCGGGCGGGTCAGGAGATGATGAAACAAAAATATATAATTCTTTTGTGAACTTGTTATGTTCTTTCTTTCTTTCTATCTTTTTCTTTTATTTATTTATTTTTTTTATTTTTTTTTTAATATGGTTTTTGTTGTTTTTTAATGAAAATGAACAGCATCCACATTAAAACCACACTCTCTGTAGAAGAATGCCGTCTTTGACATCTTGCTAATCTTTATATTATCTTTGTCAAACAGGAAAGGGCCCCTTGATGATGTTGGCATAACTCTAGGCCCAATCCTTTTGAATACATGTACTTATTTGTCTACAATATGTCACTGTAGCATAAATATATATGTATATACAATAAAATATGTTTAAACTAAACTAAAACTAACTTAGGTAATTGTTTTTGATATGACATACACTTTTGTCGTTTTGTTGTGTGCTTATTGTATATTTTTACTGCTGTCATGAAATAACAGAATAACAGATGACATTAAAAAATACAATTTTTCTGATAATGCCACATGGTTGAATACAGCTTTAGCAAAATCTTTGCAATAGCTAAACATGGCATTGTATCTCTTTTTTGTTTAGCTCGCCCTCTTTATAGAACCAGTCTAAAAGCTCATGAACGCTCATTTTGCCCGTATCTTTTTTCATAACTTCCCAACCGGATGTACGCCGTTTTCGTCTGTAACGGTCAATTAAGGCCTTTTTGAATTTGCTTCGTTGAATCGTTATGCCATCTGGATGCTTTTCGATGGACCACCACCAGGCGTCGGGTGTTAATACGATAAACATATGATAAAGCAATCTTGGAGAAGTTTGTCCCTCGGTTAAGGGCGCTTTATATGCCCACATGTAAATAATAACCTCGTTCACGCCCACAACATCTATGAGTTGAGTCATAAGTTCTTCCTCTTTAATTTCATCGTATTTTTCACCATAGTCAACTTCAGCTTCGGGTTCAAAGTAGATTGTGTATTCCATTTTTCTCCAGTTATAGCTTTCACTCACTCTACACTTTGTACGTTTTTACTTGATGATTTACCTTGAAAATAAAATTCCTTTATGACAAGCGTTTGATATACCAATGTTTTGTTTTCTTTTCAACGTTGAATGTTGATAGTAAACTTTATTAGTATGTACATACAATATTTTCATTTACATGTAATTTGTATTGTATTTATTACTGTTCACAAATTATTAATCTAGTAAATATTTACAATTTAAAATAAGAATGAGTTTGACTAGGGGCCTGCAGTTGGATGACAATGTGCATGCCTCAAATAAATAAGAGTGAATACAATGAATGCACGTATACCATAGATGTGTTTGGAGCCCGGTGTAATAAGTAGAGTGATAAGTATGAAGGGCACCTATAATTTGAAAAGGCCGCTGTAAAAATACCAACCAATACTATTACTTATCTATAATCTGTAACATTTCAACATACTATATGTTAATGTAACCTCGTTAATGCGTAAAAGTCAATAGTTTAGTGTCATCACAAGGTAAATAAATAAATAAATAAGACATTTTGAGTTCATATCTTACCTTTCATCTTATCGTAAAAAGATTGTTTAACCGTGACACATTAACACGTGAGTTACTAAGTAGTCGAAAGATATTCAAACAAACACTTTGATGTTGATTTCAATGGTGTACCAACATGGTGTGACACGCCGCCTCACAATGCTTTTCACTACTGCCAAGTTATCTATCCATGCTGGACAAAGATGTGCTCCGGACAAAGTGTTAAGAGTTGATTCTTAAATTTGAACTTGACCTTGAAGTGTGATCTTGACCTTGGGACCTGGTTCTTGCGCGC
Source organism: Congeria kusceri (assembly GCA_027627225.1). Lineage (NCBI taxonomy): Eukaryota > Metazoa > Mollusca > Bivalvia > Myida > Dreissenidae > Congeria > Congeria kusceri. Next base: position 48,565,980 of record CM051031.1, on the reverse strand, counting down.
GACACTCCGTTTCACATTTCTGACAAGTTATTTGAAAATCCATCCATACTTGACAAATATATGCTCTGAATAAAGTGTTATGTATTAATTTCTTAAATTTAACCTTTGACCTTGAATTGTGACCTTGACCTTGGACCAAGGGACCTGTTTTTGCGCGCGACACACCGACTCACCATGACAGTCACTTCTGCAAAGTTAATTTAAAATCCATATATACTGGACAAAGATATGCTCCGGACAAAGTGTTAAGGATTGATTTCTTATATTTGACCTTTGACCTTGAATTGTGACCTTGGCCTTAAACATAGGAAATGGTCCTTGCGCGCGACACTTCGACTCACTATGCTTGTAATTTCTGGCAAGTTATTTAAAACCCATCCATGCTGAATAAAGATATGCTCTGGACAAAGTGTTAAGGATTTATTTCTTATATTTGACCTTTGACCTTGAATTGTGACTTTGACCTTGGGTATAGGGACCTGGTTCTTGCGCGCGACTCTCCGGCTCAACATGCTTGTCACTTCTGCCAAGTTATTTGAAAATCCATCGATGCTGGACAAAGATATGCTCCGGGCAAAGTGTTTAGGATTGATTTCTTAAATTTGACCTTTGACCTTGGATTGGGACCTTCACCTTGGACATAGGGACCTGGTTTTTGCGCTCGACACTCCGTCTCACCATGATTACCATGATTGTCACTTCTGCCAAGTTATTTGAAAATCCATCCATGCTGAACAAAGATATGTTCCGGACAAAGTGTTTAGGATTGATTTCTTCAATTTGACGTTTGACCTTGAATTGTGATCTAGATCTTGGACCCATGGACTTGGTTCTTGCGCGCGACACTCCGTCTCGCCATGCTTATCACTTCTGCCAAGACATTTGAAAATCCATCTTTGCTTAACAAAGATATACTCCGGACAAAGTCGTAAGGATTTATTTCTTATATTTGACTTTTGACCTTGAATTGTGACATTGACCTTGGACCTAGGAACATGGTTCTTACGCACGACACTCCATCTAACCATCCTTATCACTTCTGCCAAGTTATTTGAAAATCCATTCATGCTTGACAAAGATATGCTCCGGACAAAGTGGTAAGGATTGATTTCCTGTATCTGACCTTTGACCTTGCATTGTGACCTTATGCTTGGACCTAGGGACCTAATTCTTGCGCACGACACTTTGTCTCATCATGATGATCACTTCTGCCAAGTTATTTGAAAATTCATCCATGCTGGACCAAATTATGCTCCGGACAAAGTGTTCAGGATTGATTTCCTATATTTGACCTTTGACCTTAAATTGTGACCTTGATCTTGGATCTGTGGACTTGGTTTTTATGCGCGACACTCCGTCTCATCATGCTGATCACTTTTGCAAAGTTACTTGAAAATCCATCCATGCTGGACAAAAAAATGCTCCGGACAAAGTGTGCAGAATTGGTTTCCTATATTTGACCTTTGACCTCAATTTTGACCTTGACCTTGAATCTAGGGACCTGGTTCTTGCGCGCGACACTCCAGCTCACCATGCTTGTCACTTCTGCAAAGCTATTTGAAAATCCATCTATGTTCCACAAAGTTATGCTCCGGACAAAAATCTCCCGCCGTACACCAGAAAGCCCCCCCCCCGCCAGAACGCCCTCCCGCCCACTTGGGCGTTCCCAAACAATGACCCGTGTTTCAAACGGGCGTATAAAAAGCAAAGAAGAATGAAACTAGTTGTTTGCGAAAAGAATTTAACTAGATTAACATCTACATAATAGATTATTTGCAAACATTTTTTTATATCGGAAATGTATTGTGATATTGGATAGTTTAATGCCATTGACATCACAGTGTTAAACAAATACGAGAGCCTACACAGTCGGTACTTTATATAAATTAACGTTTTAAAATATGACCATTCAGATAAGGGAAATATTGTATTATCGAGTAGTACTGTTCATCTATTAGTTCAACACTTCATCTTCAATAGGCAAATACTAAATATAATAGAACAACCCATTCTAACTAAACAGTTTATTTCAAATAGCAACAAAACAAAATTAACAAGAAATCATTTATGATTATATGTTTCAATTAGAACAGTTCTTGTTATCTTAAACTGTTTAGACATTATACAAACACAGTTAAACAGAGTTAAGAGTTCAGTTTTATTAACTTCAATAGTGTTCTCCCCTAGTTGTTTGTCGTATACCAAATCCGAAATGACAAATTGTGTAGCACAAAATAAAAATAAATTAAGATACATTTATAAAAATAAGAAAATGTGTTACAAACACATTTTTAACTCATAAATATTGTTTTCAACATGCTTCTTTATTTAAAAACAAAACAATAAAGTGTAAAAATCAATTACAATGACTGCAATTAATTCGGCCTTCAATTCAAGTTTGTACAAGTGACATTGTAAACAAAATAGCAAGTGTTGTTATATGCATTTGTTAATAAGATGGGGCTGGTATAAAGTCAATTTAAGTACGTTACACACTGTGTTACATATAAATGCTCTGATGAGGGTTTGTTTAGTTTAACGTGATGTGTTTAAGTTGTTTGTTGTGTACATTTCTGATAGTATCTTTTTTATCTGTATCACTTATTATATTTCCATGCAAGTTTTGGTAACACGAAAAACAAAAAGTACAAAAATGAAAATAATTGTCTAAAAAGCACACAAATCCAGTTCATTCAGTTTCTCGTTCCAGTCCTAGTCCGTTTGTACGTCCGTCATACCCTTGGTCCCGGGACACAGTCTCATGCTGGCGGGCAGCGGGCGGGGTGCCGGATGTTGTTGCTGTTGCTCCGCCTTCTTGGCCATCTTCTGTGTCATGCCCTTGTGCAGGAGGCTGTCCAGTCGCGCATCGCCCATGTACATGTTCGATATGGAGGCCAGGAACCTGAATAACATAACCAGAGGCAATTATCTAATTAAACACGGTTGTTATTATGGTTAAATGCCGTGTGTACCCGGGGGATGAAGTGCTACACGGACGGTAGCGTTTCCAGACATGTTTACAGGGTATCTTTTTACTAGCACCAGCCATATCCACATAACAAGGCATTTACATACCATATTGCACTGGTACACGGGTATTCCATTCGCTACCCGGGAAGAAGCATAGTACAGAAGTATTCGCCATAGCCCTATTCACACCAGATAAAACCATCAGAAAAATTTAATGAAATAGGTCATGATTTAATTTACACATGTTTAATTTTTACACGGTTGTGTACATCAGTATTAGTAGATTGAACAGCGTGTATTTTAATGATCACGAAATGTTTGTAGACAGCGATATAAGACTATTCCATGGAATTGGATTTCTTGTCGTTGTTTGTCTATCAGAACGCGAAATAAATCTTAACAACAGCATACCTGTCAATCTGGTCTGGGAACTGGTCGATGCGGTTCTCCAGCTCCCTGTAGTTCCTTTCCTTCTCCAAGTCAGCCGGGCTGATGGCGGTGGGGTTGGCGCGTCCTATTCCAGTCCACATCTTAAACCTAACAAGAATTGTTTCTCAATTAAATATAAAATTCAGTTGCTACACTTCATAATTATGTTTGAAACATAGTCACGATTTTAAAAGGAAGTCATATTCACAATCGACTTTGTCCAAGTTGCCATACACACATAAATATTATTATTGGAGTCGATAATGTTCAATTCCAAATGTGTTTTAATCAATATTACCTAATGTGAAATTAAAAAGAGGAATTTTGAAAATGCAAGGTTCTCATTATTATGACCTTCAAAATTACAATATGCTTCTATAACACATCATAAAATACGCAAATCCCTTCTTACCTGCTCATCATGAAGGCAACAATCTCGTAGTCGTTCTTCTGTTTGAGTTTGTCTTTCCTGACTGCGGCGAAAGTGTCGTTCAGGATGGAGAGAAGCATGTTGACAACGATGAAGGTCACGGAGACGACGAAGAGGAACAAAAACAGCTGGGTGATCCACTGGTTCACGTTCTGCATGTTGTAGATGTCGAACCTGCCCATGATCATAACGATTCCTGAAAACGATAAATGTTTGATTATAAAATACTCAGAAAATTGGTATTAAATGATGCGTACACATTTGCTGTATGATTTGTTTTATATATAAGAACTTAACAGTTGCGCTTAAGATGCATTATCATAATATTAAAGTTTTGTATATTTAAGGTTTCAACAGTTAAGTATAACTTTAAACATGCTGTAAAATGAATATTTACCAGCCTCGCACGACTTGATGAACGTCTTAAATATGTTCAGGTGCTTTCCGTAAATCAGATAGAAGAACTGAATGAAGGCGAAGAACACGATGTTGAAAATGATGCTGAAGTGGATCAGTTCTCGACTTGAGTTGTTCAGTGTGTCCGCAAGCAGGGAAATCTTTCTGTTGAATCTCAGGAGCTTTAAAAACTTGATCGTTGCGAAAAACACGAGGGCGCCGATTATGTAGTTGAAGATTTCACTCCAGTAGCCGACATATTGGAACTTCATGTACTCGTTACCGTGTGTTTGGCTGAAGTACGCAGTCAGTTTGTTGATGCAGACAAGGCGATAGAAATACACAACGACGGCTGTGACGGACATGGCGCTAATACCAAGGTCAATAAGGTTCCAGAACTGGAAGAAATATTTGGTCTTCTGTTGTATAATGTTCTTAAAGAGATTAACGACGAAGAGCAGAGTAAAAACCAAGTAAATTATCTCACACGCAATCTGGAATAGAAGGGCGGAGTTCATGTATGGGAGGAGCATGCATGGTTCGAATCTATAGGAAGTAAAGATTCCACTGGCTCTGAACTCTGACACAAGCGTTGAAATGGCAAACAGGTTTACTGACGGATTGTACACGGTAAATTCCAAGAACACGGCTCTTGTGTAGCGATCAATCCAGCCTTCTTTCTGTAGTCTTTCAAAGTCTTGAACCATGTCCAGATAGTCTTTGTTCAGTTTCACAACGTATCCACCTCCACCATACAGCGCCATTTCGCCCCAGAACGGATAACCGTTCAAGGAGTCGGCATCTTTAAACATGTACTCCTCTCTGAAAACAAGAAAAACACGTTTAAACTATTTTTAATTAAACAAGGCAAAAGACCAAATTTTCAAATCAAATAAAATGCACACGAATATATATTTTTAAGAGTACATCACTTTAATACGTTATGCAAATGTTTTAAATATACTAAATAATCGTATAACTGCCAAAACTGTTACAAAATTATGGCTATGCAATGTGTAACCTGGAGGCGTTTGGTGTAGCAGACCAACCAGGTCCAAAGTCGCCGTCTTCTTCCAAAGACATTTCATACTGAGAGTTGCACTCTTCAATTATATCTTTCACTTCACCAGGTACTTTGCACGAATCTCCAACAGATAAAGAATGTTTCTTTATCAGGTACATAGCTCAAATCTACCACGGGAGCTTGAAAGCTTTATAATGTTATTTCTTTCAGAACCAGTTCTTAAAACGAATCTACGTTTGGGAGAGCAAACCTTTTTAAATTTTTAATTACACTAGGTAGGTTGCTCAAATCCAGACGGGAAAGCAAAATGGGATAATGTTCAAGTACTATAATATTTTGCACATAAATAGCTTAAAGGGGAAAGCAAGCATAATAACAAATTTCTCCAGTGGTATGTGACGATGCACAGGTACATGATGAAATTAAATATTGTTGCAATGCCAGCACAGATTGTTTAATACGTTGTCTATATTTACTAGATAACTCACCTGGCTTCACCCTAACTTGTCGAAGTACAGCGTAGCCCATTAACCGTGACTGTTTGTCGTCAATGTAGCCACGCATATAAAATGGTGGGAAATTATTGTAATAGGGTCCTGCACGAATACCTCTCAGCATTCCAGATTTTGCCCACATCCAGAATTCTTCCGTGTTACCAATCTGAAGCATTTGTAAGGCTCAGTTAAACGATGCTGTTGACATTTTTTAATAAGATTTCGCAGGCATCGATTTGAATGGCTTAAAGGTCACATTTATAGTAGTGAAATATAATAATTGGATTTCAATCGTTAAATTAGAAAAGGATGTCAACGTTGCAGTTATATTAATGAGACTGAAGTTAACACATAGTCATCAATACAATTATTTGTGTATAATACACGTGTCGTTTTGTAATAAAAGGGTGTGTCGAAACATATTTTCACCAAAACAAACAACAGTACTCGTCTTACCGATTTAAATGACTTCTGAGTGTCGTTGGTGAGAATGAAGACCTGTTCCATGGTGTTCTTGTATCGGTAAGAATTGGTGCTAACGCTACGGTAGCTGATGACGATGAGCACCCAGAGGAAGAAGGCGTAAAACAGGATCTCACGGATGATTGACCACATCTGAATTTCTTTCAGTCGCTCTTCGCGCGCTTTAGCCAGGAATTTAGAATCTGGAGGTCTAGCTGTTCGAATTCGCTTCGTGGTGCTCATTAAGCCGAATTCTGCAATAATTCAGTAAGGCGACGTGTATACATCTCATACTGAATAACAAAAAAAAACAAAATAATGACCTCCAATTAGACTGAAACAAAACACAAACGATCTATTACTTGGCGTTTAAGCTCCAAGAATAATCACATGTTATACCAAATCAAGTTTCAGTTATAAAAATTGTAAGATTGCCTGTACCATCATCTTCTTCCCCATGAAGGAATTGTTCATCTTCTCTTAGACCTCTTGGTTCCTCTTCTTCTCCCTCTTCATCGTTTTCTGGTTTCTTGATTAGCAGTGAAAATATGATCGCGAACAGGAACACCTGTGAAGAGTTTATTATATAATATATCTTCAGATGAACACTAGGAACACGTATAACACACGTTTACGCCCATGTATATTTAAAGTTAATATAACATACACGTAGCATAAACAATAACTCAAATTATTTAAACCGCTTTCCGGCAGGGGTATGCTTCTCAAAGATAAATTTATGCAGGATTTTATGTGCTGCAGTACATTTTGTTTTGATAGAACATTCGTATCTAGTTAATATTATTCAGTAGATCTATATTGATACTGCATGTCTCCATACATTTATATTTATTTGAATACAAAAGCGACATTCAAAAGAAAATATCTTAATTGGTTAACGTTATCCAGAAATCTATAGTTGTAGTGATGTCTCTATATAGTATCAGTTATTTGAATCCATTATGTTTTTACTGCTAATGACTGTTCACAAAAGTATTGAACATTGGAATGATACCTTTATTGGTTGTGTGAAGAAGATCGACGTAATAAACGAGACGAGCATGGAGGTGATCCATTTTTTGCACTTGATGTCTTGGAACTGGATACCATAGAAAGCCACAAAGGCGCCTGACACTAGAACTGCAGCCCAGAGCAGGATCCAGCCCACGATCAAGAACCACCACGGCAGCTCGCACTTCTTTTTCTTAGGTTGCGCCTCTTTGGGACTGGTAGCTGACATGCAGGATTCCGGTCTTGACATTGCTGACTGCTTGCCGTCGATGAGGAAAGACGATCCAGGGCGATCGAAATCTAGCGAGCTCTTCTCCCGCATTCGTACATCAGCCATCGATGCGGAACGTACCGGCATGCTATCGATTGCTTCCTGAACCCTGGACTTAGGGACCTTTCGTGGCCGTGTTTTCCGGAATATGGTAATTAGCAGGAAGTTGATCGGGAAAATGATCAGATTTGACGCGATGCCTATAAATATCTGAAAGCATAAAGGATTACAAAGCCATTATATGTTTCCACATTTACGTTGTCAATCATATGCAAATAAATTTTAATTTGTATCCAATCACTTCATTCCAATACTACATGTGTTAATGCTCCATGGAAAATGGGAATTTTAAAATAGCTGGGAGGAGTAAACTGTTTCAAATCGTGCAAAGGGCTTAATAGTAACGCTTTTGTGCCAGACTACACCACGTCACGAATTGACAAGCACAAGCTTTATGTGTTTTAAAAATAAAACACGGTAATTATTTAAAATGTAAATACCAACATTGCATTCATGGTTACCTGGGCGGATGTGATCGCAAAGGGGCCAAACGTGTAGGCATCTGTATCCGAATCGGCCGTATTGTAGAACATTGCGTTGGCCAACATGGAGGAGTACAGAAGACAGAGGCAGCAAGATACACGTTGGCATCGAGTGAACCTGCTGTTAGGGGGACGCGCTACCACGGAAAACCAGAGATGACCGTCGCTAAGGTTGCGAGCCGTCTGCAGTTGAAACAGGTGTGTGAATTCTGTCATCTGTGCCCTACCAGCTACTGGTATCACACGATCCACCTAAAGTAATTGAAAAGAAGGGCGTGACACATCTTTCATAAAAAGCGGAAAACCAAGGTGTATTGTTTATTTGCTGTTTAAACCTTTCTTTACAAGTATAAAACGCGTAAAGAACAAGTCATGGAACATACAGTCAATCCACATTCGTAATTTGTTCGAAATTACGTACTGTGTCACTGGTATAAAACCCACAAACCTGTCCATCATCTTCTTCCACGGCGAACCACTTGTTAGCGATGAAGTAGTACTTCTTTCCAGTCTGTACGTCTCGCACCAGCACGTGGTTGAGGTACCAAGAAGCGAATCTGCCCTTTCCAGAATTGTCGTGCCAGATGCGAAGGTACGTAAGCGGACCTAAGGGTCTGAAAGTTGACAGAAACGTGGAATTATACTTATGTTTTATTACCTTGTTTCTGGTAAAAGCCCTACTTAACTGATGGCTGTGTGAAAAACGAAGCAAATTGCTACATTTTAATACATTACCTGTTCTGTGTCATGAAATGATCTTACTTCAATGTTGAACTATAACTTGTAACTTATAATATTACATGACTTCACTGCTGACTTTAAACTGAACTTGAGTAAACGTCGAAATCAGTGTTCTTCACTTACTCAGGAACAGCCATAAGGAATCCGTCATTACTGCCGCGAGTGAAGATTTTACGTTTGCTGTCTGAGAAGGTGCGAACATCCGTTTCTTCTTCTTCGCCAGAAAGCACAAAATGTACCTACAATATAAGCCAAAGGATTACATTACACTCCAACATGATCCACCCTCACTACGAACTGTAATATATAGATGAGTTATTATTCTGTAATGTCATAACTTTGCGGCTATGCAAGCGCTGCGATGTCAGTGAAATTGTGTATTTAAATTCTCAACTAGAACGCACTCTGACGGCGTGGACCTCCGCCAAGGCAGCTCATTCCCCATATTGTGGCATTTTAACCTATCTCACTATTATAAACAAACCTGATTGGATCACCGCCATAATCAAATAAACTTTTTATTAGCCAATTTCTAACGTTCGTTGAAAAGTTCATAAAAGTCCGTTCATAACTGTTTGCATCATGTTGCGTGCTAACAGACAGACAAACCAACATCGACAGAAACATAATCCTCCTTGGTGGAGACAAGTTTACCAATAATACATTAAAAACCACACAATACAGTAACAGGTTATACAATTCAAAGCCTTTTAAAATAATGCTTATTCACCTATTAGTACGTACCTTAGATTCTGTGCCCGCTCCTCGCCTCATACCTGTCGATACCAGGATCTCGTAGTAATAACGATCTTTCGGGTCGTTATCTATCAAAGGAGCTAGCCCGAGCTTAAACAAGAATTATTACATTATTTCACAATACAGTTCACACAAGATAAGTTTGCAGCAATGTCATCTGTCAGCAAGCCTACAAATAAAATGGACGAAACATTAAAGGCAAAAACAACAACCCCAAAATATCTCACTTTCTTGTTTCTTTTCACATTTTTGTAACTCTACTGAAATGAAATTAAACAAGATTCTGTGTTTGAAAAGCACACATCACCCCGGTTTGTGCTGGATAGCCCATTTCTTAGTCTAAATTGGGGTAAGGTCAAAGTGAGGTTGGGTGATATGGGTGGCTTGGGATATTTACACAGTTGTTACTTATGACCGCATAAGTAACAACTGTGTAAATATCCAAGAGTTGTAGTAAGTAGTGTTGGTGCTAGACGAAACGGGAAAATCTTGCTAACCAAGAAATGGCACTTTTGAATTATTATAAGTCCAAATGAGTTTAAGGTCAAGGTCAAAGTGAGGTTGGGTGCTGTGGGTGGATTGGGGATGGTCATAAGCAACAACTGTGTAAGTATCCAAGTGTTGTAGCAAGCGGTGTTGGTGCTAGGCGAAACGGTAAAATCTAGTTAACCAAGAAATAGCACATTGGAATTATTCTAATTGCAAATTAGGTCAAGGTAGAGGTCAAAGTGAGGTTGGGTGATATGGGTGGATTGGGAACGGTCATAAGTAACAACTGTGTAAATATCCAAGTGTTGTAGTAAGCGGTGTTGGTGCTAGACGAAACGGTACAATCTAGTAAACCAAGAAACAGCCCACTTGATTATTACAAGTGCAAATTAGGCCAAGGTCAAGGTCAAAGTGAGGTTGGTGATATGGGTGGATAAGGAATGGTCATAAGCAACAACTGTGTAAGTATCCAAGTGTTGTAGTAAGCGGAGTTGGTGCTAGACAAAACGGTTAAATCTACATAAGCTTGTCACGGACGGACGGACAGACGGACGGAAGAAAGGACGGACGGATAGGAGAATCACTATATGCCTCCCCCATCAAGATGCCGGGGGCATAAAAGCAACAACAATGAAAATGCACGCACTTCAGAAACAAATACAATTTAAAACAAAAATGTTATTTCAGCGAAAAATATAGTTTTAATTGCGCCAACCTTCGTAAGGTCCTGCTTGTCCTTACGTCTAGCCCAAATCATGGCAACGATGTAGAAGAGCATGATGACTATCATGGTCACGTACAGGGTGGGGTTCTTCATGAAGTCCGCGTTGGAGAAGATGAAGTTCCAGTCGAGTTTGTTGGGCGCCACCACCCAGCTGCCACCGAATGACGTCAAGTGCGTTGTTTCACAGACAACCGAGTTGCGTGACTTCTCCGATGGCTTTAAGATAACACAAATTATTATTAGCACATTAGTATAATATTTGATCTTACGTTAAACATTCGAAGTAGAAATAATTGCAGTAACTAATGTTCATTTATAACGTTAATAAACATGCTCCAGTCAGTGTCAACATAATGTTTAAATAACAGTATACTGATTAGATTGGTACTGAATGAATACATTTGTATGCAAATGAAACAAATAATTCAATCAAAAATATTAAATGTAGGTATAGATATATACGGATACCGTTGATTTAATATTCAATCCTTACCAAAATTCTAAAATTGGTGAGTAAATTTATTGAAATAAACATGTAGACGGAATGGTGTCGGAGTTTAAAACAGAACGTTATTACAAGATCGCCTTACCTTGACTCCATCTGTCAGTATGATGGAGCTTCCCTTCAGCGTGTATGCGCATGACAGCACGACGGGGTACAACTGGTAGTCCTGGGTGAACACCTTATTTTTCTTCCATTCATCTATGCAAACAAACAACGTTTGGCATATTGTAGTTGCGAGTCATCATAGTTATGGCAAATACAACGTTTAAACTTAACAGCCTATCATGACAAGTTACAAATATTTCATAATACTAGTACACGATTAAACCAGCGATAATTTCTAGTCGCTTTCGGAAATATGCAGTCTAAATATACGAAAATGTTCATTAGCCTGCTAGAAATATGAATATTAGGTGATATTTTAGGGTTATTTTGGCTTGCTAGCAATGTGTAACATATACATAATGGATTTAATTTCATTATTGCATGCACTTAATTGTTTCATTTTTGAAGTAACACAAACAGACATAATTATACAACTTGTCTGTATCCTTTTTAAAAGACAGAGCTATTGCGATTATAACAGTACCGGGAATTGTGTCGGGCAAAGAGGCGACGTCTGGGTACTCATTGATTTCATGTGGCAGTAGCTGACGAACGGCGATCTTCCAGCTTCCCATATCTCCACCTACTACATCCTTGTCAACGAACAACGTGTATGGATCGATGTACTTGACATCGCCGAAGAACCCTATAATAGAAATGTGGCAAACGACAATATAAATAAGCATCTTTGAACAGTGTTAACTAATATACCAAACATTCTGACAATTATATTATAGAGAATACTAGGTTAGTGTTGAATAAAGATAAGTTTATTTAGCGAGGCTTAGAAAACCTGAACCACGAGCCTTGGCGAGTGGTTCACGTTTTCGTGCCAAGCAAATAAACTTATCTTTATTCAATACTTACCTAGTATTCTATTTATCCATCATTTTCTGTCTTTGTTTTGAAAATAAACGAAAGAAAAACGCACTAAATATTACGAAAAACATGACGTCACGAAAATCAACAAGATGACGTTATTATACTGCTCGTGTTTGCTTTATCACCACAGTGTTGAAATAAAGCAATGCACTCACGATGATGGGATAAAATTGCATGTTGTACTCTTACTGTTAACTAATTTGAAACTCTCGGTGCACCAACAGTATTGGAAACTCTTTTTTAAAACAGCAAGTGTCCTTAATTTGAGGCAATGGCCAAATTAAATCATTACCTACGAAACAGACAAGTGCTGGACGTCATATGGTAGGAGAGGGCAAGTTAACTGCCAATAAAGCATGTATCGGCTAAACTAATCAATTTATTATCAGTATTTATTGCCAAGCAATCGGTAGAGAAAATGCTAAGTTAACGTACCAGTGTCTCTGGTGTTTCTAGGAATCATTCCAGCAGCTTTCACATTCGTCTTGTTTACGGAGAGGGACGGTTTTTCATTGAAGTTTACCAGAACCAAGAGCTGATTGTCCTTCGATATGTTGGTTGGTCTGAAACATAAAACACGTGTAAACGTGGTTTTTGTACATTACAAGTAGACAAGCAAAATACAAATACTTTTGATGACAAAGTTTAGTCTTATCCAACCGCTATTTGTTATGCTTAGAGCTTAATTATAAAATGACATACAGTTAAATGTGCTTAAACACATGTAATGTAACATTACTTAAAAATTAGATTAAAAATATTTTTGTTATACATAGTAAGTACATGTTTGTCGAAGGCAAACAATATTGAAATACAGCATAAATCGTTCGATATACATACCTAAACTTAAGCTGTATAGCTGCCGGGTTATTGACAAATACTTCGTGGTAGAAGAACACCTCGTCTTCTCTGTCGGCAGGGATCACTGGATTGGCAAGATCCACTCCTGACCAGTTGAACTGAGGGGCATTCGGGTCCTCGGCGATGGTGAGAACAACCGGCGTGGTGAGGTTTCTAACCGGGTACTCGGTACCATCTGCCCGGGATAACTCGATGGTCACTTGGCGGTGGTGCTGACCCATTGGGCTGCCATCGTCCACTGGAGCTCCCGGGGCTGCTCTGGTTGATACCTGTACGAAAGGAGACAATGATATACATTAAAGCCAGACTATATTCAAAACCAAGCACAAACACTTTTTGACAGAGCGGTGAAAAGAAATACGTTTATACATTGACAAATTGACAATGTATTTCGGAAAAATACGACACTACCAGACATAGCATGACGACCAGGCAATGCCATGCTATGCAATTCAAAATGTAAAATCACCTTACATGTGCCTTAAGTAAACAAGAGGGTCATGATGGCCATAGGTCGCTCATATGAGTTAAAGGCATCATAATGGCTCATAACAAGAGGGCCAAATGGCACGAAAGCACTTACCCGAGTATAAAGATCTGAGCCTTGTAGTTTTAGGAGAAGATTTGTATAGTCTATATAAACCATGTGACCCACTTTCTACCATAGGGGTATAATTTGAAGAATATTTGTAGAGGATCACTATACTATGTTACGTACCAAATACAAAACCTCTGGGCCTTGCAGTTTCAGAGAATAAGAGTTTTAAAGTCATTTTGCTATTTAAGTCTATATAAACCATGTGACCCTCGGGGTGTGGCCAGTTTTGACCACAGGGGCTTCATTTGAACAATTGATGTTGAGGACCACTATACAATGTTACAAACCAAATATGAAACCTCTGGGCCTTGCGGTTTCTGAGAAGAAGATTTTTAAAGTCATTTTGCTATACAAGTCTATATAAACCATGTGACCCCCGGGACGTGGCCAGTTTTGACTCCAGGGGAATAATTTGAACAATCTTTGTAGAGGACTACTAGACGATGGCACATATCAAATATGAAAGCTCCAAGCCTTGTGGTTTCAGAGAAGAAGATTTTAACGTTTTCCGTTTTGAAATCTATTTGCAGCTCTGGTGACCTACATATGCAGCGGACCGAAACGATTTGAACAAATTTGAAAGAGGGTGACCCAATGATCATTTCTGTAAAGTTTCATGAAAATCTGCAAAGCGGGTTAGGAGGAGTTGTCGTGCACTTCAATGAAACCATTCTAAAGTAAGATGGTATTGATGTCTATTGGGTACCATAAGCTACCTGGATGATCATCGGTGTATCTGAGAGATCACTGGAGATCATTCCGCTAGGTAGATCGACTGAACAGTCACTTATTGAAAGGCTTTTGTTCTCTAGCGACGACCCAGTGTTCTTTGTAATGGAGGTTTCTATGCTTCCGGATTTCATGGTAATCGGTTTGTCGGACATTGGCTTCAGAGAGGTCAAAATGTTTATCAGATCGCCAGCAATTCCAGCGCAGGTAGAAACGCTGGACATTGTCTGTAAACAGTACATAGTGATACTTTTAATAAAAAATGTCATATAAATATACACAAAATAGTTTAGGCTTTTAGTCATTTATGGTTAAAATAAGTTAAACATTGTCGCTAAGTCATTGTTAGAAAAGATTATACGGTCATATTCTTTTCTAATCAGAATAGCAACACTACTTACGAATATTGTCTGTTCTTCCTTGTTCATAATGTGCTTGCCACTAGCTAAAATATCGGCGTCGTTGTCTAACGCAGGAACATCTGCGGATTGGTAGGTAACACGACATATATTTAATGATGAGGTGCAATTTAAATGCCGAACGGAAAAACGAGACACATTTCTTAATCCGATGCTATTTAATGTAATTAAATATTCTATACAACATCAAGAAAAGCTCAAATATACATATTATACCGGAAAGTCAAAATAAAATCTTTAGAAGAGTAAACTTTCAGTGTTCAATCCCTTGGCTGAAACTCAACAAATCTAAATCTCATCAAGATACGCAGTTATTTATCTACACAAATCCTTTTAACACTCCTAACAATTGAACACAAGACTGCAGTCCTGTTTGACAACATGTAATATTATATTTTGCCAATTATTTTGCCCGTCCAAGCTACATACCATCTAAAGTAGTATCCATATTCGTGCTGAAGAATGGCACCTTGTCATTCTGGGTATTCAGGTCAGAGGTTGTCGGGTGATTTCGGCCAAGGTTAGCAGACTGAAATATATTTAGTGTGATTATTAGATCAACATTCGTATTTGCAGATTTGTTATATGTTCTGTGCTTTACATATATTTGTTTTAAACGTGTGCGTGTTCAACATTAATATCCGCAAATTAATGGAGTCAACTACCTGTTCGATATTGGAGCACGTTTCCATAGCCATAGCTGTGACCGTTTCTATTTCTTCCACGGTCATCGTTTCCGGGTTGGCTTGCATATTGGATACAGCTTTTTCAAGTAAATCCGTTATTTGATTCTACAACAGATCATACATACATAGACCATACATATTATATTCGTATGTTTTCGGCCTCAAAAATAAAAGATAATACGCATGGAAAATATGATCCAAACCCTTTGAAAATCGTTTGAAAATCACAATGGCTACCTCCGCACAAGGCAAGTTATACTTAAATACCGTAACTTAAAAAAATCACATTGACATGCCTGTGTCTCTCTAGTGAGAAAGGTCGGATTGCCACTGATAGTGGATAGGGAGTCGCACATTCGGATGGTCTCCTCGGTAGATTCTATGGTACACCTTGACAGCGTGCCGGAAACCAGCTTGGACACCAACTGGGCCCCGGCGTCACGGATTTCCTCATACTGCTCCATCATAGTTTTGTCATCGAACTCCTGCAACACAACACCAGTGCGTTTGTGTATGTGAGTGTATGTCAGTGTGTGTGTGTGTGTAAGGTAGTAAAAGCAATATAAAGACTAGTTGTCTGGTTGTTATTGTTTTGGGGACGCTGATTTCTTGCACTGGAAATCGTTACTACAGAACTAACATCAGATGGAAGGATGTTCCAAATATGTTACTATTGTTATTATTGTCATAAATAATAAGTCAATGTGGATCGATTGATATTCATACAATTTCCTTATGTGTGGATGTATGACGACAGTTTTTAACAGTTTTGTTGTGTTGTAGTATTATCAGTCACGTTCAAAAGAGTGAAGCTTACCTTGGAGAAAGCCCCGGGTCTCGTAGAATTGCACGTAAGACATGACGGGGCGAAGGACAATGCTGAACCCATGCCTTTGTAGTCTGTAACGGGCATGGCGAAGTTAGAATACACGTTTGCATACAAGGCAGCAATATGTGGTAACGTTTGGTCTTAAATGATATACAACAGACGGGCTAAGGCGACAATTTTATTTTCAAAATAATATTTTTTTAAATAAGGGATCGGAAAAAGTGCTTTTGGAATAATGCTCAATTAACGACGAGAGGTGGCTGAAAATATAATTTTTCAATATAATTGATATTTTATTAATATTGGAAAAACACACATATAATTTCACACACAAATATACATACTTAATAATGAAAAATACTATAATATTTACTGAAACGGTGTTTAAGAAAGAAAATAATTAATACGTCAACTGTGTTGAAATACAGTCGGCATTGACATTTTACAGCTATCGCACATTTTAACAATTTTAACTAAACGAATGTTAAAAAATCCCCATCTAGTTCTATAGTAATTATTCACTATTCACGTATACATAGTAAGCGAACCATACGAATGTAGTGCGAAATAAAAATGCACATTTTAGTAATATTTTATTTTACGTGAATAATATATACGAGAGCCTCGTCGCCAATATAATTACAATTGCAAAATACACTACTACTAATGTAAAAGTCTTGTTAGGTATAAAATGTAGTGAGAAAAAGCCTCGTCTGACTTGAAATATAAAGCGTGTGCGTTAGTTAAATTAATCGGCATAAAACATGAAATATGGTCAACAACATTCCAGAGCCCAAGCCATGCAAGGAAATCTCAATAAAATATTTAAACCACAGGAAACATAATGTTAGTGCTGTCAACAAGCTGGTTATTGGATATAAATCGGTTAGTTATGTGATTAAAATTTTAAATATATTTAAGATACACATATACACTGAGTAAAAAGTGTTGTAATAAACATTACACGTGCATCAAAAATGCATCAATAGAAATATGTGCACCTTTAAAAAATAATGTTGTAAAAAGGTTACCTCCTAATACAAATGCTAAAGTCATTCACGAAAAAGAATTATTTTTATAAATACAACATTCCATGATATTACGAATATGTAACATAAAAAAATAAATATATTCACATATATTTTTACCGATATTAAAACATGAATAAATCACAAGCGAACACAGGAACTCATTCTACTCGATTCGGACGTTAAATTAACTACAATATAGTAAACTTTAATGTCTAGCTATTGGTCTATAAACAATCGTTTTATCTGTATTTATTTGAATTTTCTTAAACGAATTTATATAAGGTAAGTAAGCCCATTAATATGAAAAAGAAATATCGTCCCTTGAAAGCCAGAAGGTGCTATATTTGCAAGAAGGCTTATAACAACTTCTGGCTTTCAAGAGACTATTTGAGCATATAAGTTTATAAGTTCATATCAAACATGTACTTATAAAGCATTTGTTTAGTTTTTGCGCGACAATTGTTAAAGCCACTATATATGTGCAGCTTAGCGATCCATGACACACAGCATACCTGTGTACTCGTCGTTCTCTCCCAGCACCTGGAACATGGAGGACAGCGAATTGAGGAAGGAGCAGGTCTGATCCAGGTTGGCCGAGGCCTCCACAAGGTCCGAGGAGTCTGCCTCCGAGTTCAGCATGTCCAGCAGCATGCCGCGCATTTCCGTCAGCGGAAGTGGGTCAACCTGGTGTAAGATCGATATTGCGTTTGCGTGTAATGGACATGTGTATTTCACAGCAGAACAGATTGTTTGTGTTGCTCAGGTTTTTTATGTTTGCTTAAGGGTACACTTGAAGATAGATTTTACAAGATGCATTTTATCGGGGTTTATTTGCAAATGATAATAAATTATATTTATAGATAGTCCTTCGACATTTAAATTATATTACAACGTTTAAACTCACACATAAATGCAAACAAAGACATTGACAACCAATGCTTTAAGCAGAAACATTAATGCTTTTTATCTTACTTGCTCTGGTATAGTTCCGGTATTTGCAATATTTATTAATTTATGTACACAAAAGACTCCACGATAAAAGAAGATATTTCTAGGGGTATCAAAGTAAACATAGGCAAGGAAACGTTATGCTATCTACCAAACAAAAATAGCACACGAGTCATACTGTATGTTGATAGTAAAATGAATGACACACATATTCTAGATAACACGTACGGTAACAGGAGCCAGTGGATATTGCCCGATGGATCCCAGGCTATCTTTCACAAAGACGCTGCAGTTTAGTTGGTAGCCATTGTCCGGGTCGCCAACCGGAAGAAGACGCTGGTGCCAAACTGGATTAGCGCCGTCAGCGATGTCTACCACCTCACCGCTTCCTGTCTGACCTGGAATCAAACAACATGCCTCAACACTAAATAATGCTTCTTTATTTTGAGGCCATGGTGCCAGTGGTGTGAATATTAGCATGTCTCAACAATAAATGATGTTTCATTGTTTTGAGGCAGTGGTGTTAAGATTATATATGATGTTTCAAATGTTTTGGGGCAATTCTTAATCCCCACGTGTCTCAACAAAAAATAATATTTTAAGTTTGGGGTAATTGTATCAATAGTTTTAATCTCAACGTGTCTCAACAGGAAAGGATATTTCTGTGTTAGGGCAATGGTTTTAACTGAGTTAATCTCAACGTGTCTAAACATCAATGGCTATGTGTTAGTTTTCATCTGTAATTACATTTGTTGTAACGCAGTGACATCATAGGTGTTCATATCAAAACGTCTCAGCAAAAAATGATACCTGTTCTGTTTTATGGGTAACGGCACCAACTGCTTTAATCACAATGCAAGCTGAGTTACACAAGTTTGACAAAGGTCTCTGGTCTGACATTGTTTTTTTACTTCAGCTGTAGACGATTGTATGTTTTGAAATATTACGAAATAAGGATATACATATACAAACTAAGGATATACATATGCAAAATAAGGATATACATACACAAACTAAGGATATACATATACACACTAAGGATATAAATATACAAACTAAGGACACACATATACAAAATAAGGCTATACATATACAAACTAAGGATATACATATACACACTAACGATATACATATACAAACTAAGGATACACGTATACAAAATAAGGCTATACATATACAAACTATGATATACACATACAAAATAAAGATACATATACAAACTAAGGATATACATATACAAACTAAGGATATACATATACAAACTCAGGATATACATATACAAAATAAGAATATGCATATACAATGTAAGGATATACATGTACATATACAAAACAATGATATACAAATACAAAATAAGGATATATAGGATCTGACACGAGTTGTCATTTCATACCATATTTTATAAAACGAGTTCAGGAATTTTGTAAGTAAGCCAGCTTTTGACGAGCTTACTAACGAATTTCCTGGACGAGTTTAATAAAATATGGTATAAAATGACAACAAGTGTCAGATTTTCTTTATCACATGCTTTTAAACGAAACAAAAATCTTCTAATTTTACCAAAACATGTTGATAAATCCAAAAAGTTATGTACTGACGTGACGTCATTTCATGTTGACAATGTCATTTCACCAAAATAACGTCATCCGATTGGTCAGTAAAAGAATATGTAGCCAATGAAAACGCTCAAAATGTTATCTTACACATGTGTATATAAATATTCGTAATGGTAGTATTACACGGGAAACAAGGTATAGCATGTGATAAATACATTTACAAAATAAGGATATTCATATACAAAATAAGGATATACGTAAACAAAATAAGGATTTTCATATACAAAATAAGGATTTGTGTTTTCTCATTCACTTTAAATGGACAACAACGAAGGACGCTGAGAATGGCTTCCAATTGTGAGAATTATGACAAACTTCCAATAAAGCTATGCATTATGGTGAAAGCTTAATCTTAATGATACCTTTTATGCTCCAGAAAGAAAACTGAGACAAATATAATGTATAGATAACACACAGACAATCACACCTTATTGCATGTTTTGTATCACAACGTATAATAAAACATATTCTTTCTCTTTTGTTTATGCTCTAGATAGTAGGATTTCTCAGGAGACACTCACAGCGAATTGTATATCGCGAGTCACTATATTTTAAGTTTTATACACAACTCGGGCAAAGTGACTATTATTTCTATATTAAATTATGTACAAACAATAGATACTAACATTTAATTGCATATCGCTCAATCTCATTGTACTCGTCTTTGAATCCCTCACACGTGATACTAAACGACGTGTTCTGCGCGATACCAGAGCTCGGGGTAATGGTGCAGTTGCCACCGTACGGTGGGTGGTTACGTTTGAGGTTCATGATGCTCGCGCTGGTGACATTGTTGACGTTGTTGGTGACAAACAGTCGTAGCTGGAAGTTGTCAACGTCAGGGTAGTGGGAGAAGACCTCCGTTTTGACCGTCAACTCGCGTGATTGCAGCCCTGGAACATCAGACATATAACGTGGTTATATCTGGTGATAAAATGGTTTGTTAATGAGAACAAATTTATGATCAACAAACCAAGCATGTTAACCAGATTTGCATAATTATAGGTTCGGGAAGTTTGTGCAACGCTCATATTGTCAAAATACTTCCATCATCATCATCATCATCATCATTATCATTATCATCATCATCACCATCACAATCGTCACCAGCATAGATATACACCATAAAAAACATGTTCATACTCCACCGAAAACAAACGCATAAACGAATGAACAAGTGAAACGATACAAAAAATTGCCTGTTGCACTTTATTCTCTTGTTGTTTTATAACGTTGCGAGAAATCAATATTTTATAATTGCACTAAAAACATTTGTGTTATTTGATCTAAAAAGCATTATAACATATAGTATTCCAAACTGTTTTATAAAAAAACATCAAAATAAAAAGGTTATTCCTACAAGTAATTGCTATTCGTGAACATAAATCACCCGGTATTCAATAATATTTCAAGTTAAATGCGTATTGGGCATAACAATGTCAACATATTGTTTTTGCAATTTGCTCATAAACACGTATACATTGAGTTGTATATATTGAATAACATTAAGAAGGAAATAACAATACACACGTATACTAAGCTACACACATGAAGACATAATGCTTCTTAGTTACGCGAACAAGATACGTTATACTCGTCATGTTATTCATATATGAAAACAGTGTTTGCTATAATTATGGTGCAGAGATATGGCATATATATGTAACTATGAATAAAACCATTCAAATAGGTTGTATAAGAAGAACAATATTAACAAGGCGTTGATAGTATTCATGCAATACAGGAGTCCACTACCGGTGAAAACCCCTTCTAATTAAACATTGTGCAATACCGTCAAATCGCCCTTTATCTGTAGATGTGCAAAGTTTCATATTCAAATCCCATTTGTCACTGCAGTATTAAGTTGCTTTTTTTTATTTTAGTAACATTGACCAGCCATTCGAGTTACTTTTTGAGTTATTGCAGTACTGAACTGACATGGGGCAATCATATAGTCTATTCTGTGTGCCAAGTTTCATGATCCTATGTTATGTTCTTTTCGAATTATTACAGTATTAAGTTTATTTCTAATTTAAGTAACAGTCACGTGACCTTTGATCTCTGGTGAAAAATAAAGGGTCGTGTACAATCCTCACCTTGCTCTTTCTATGTATACAAAGTTTCATCAAAGTATCTTCAGTACTTTTTGAGTTATCGCAGAATCCAGGTTTTGGGGACGGGACAACCAGAAAGAGTGAGACAGACGGACGAACAGACAGACAGACGCACACCGACGGAGGGCAAACCCTTAGTCCAATCTGTGTACCAAGGTTCATGATGTTTCATGATCATATCTTATGCAATTTTCAAAATATTACAGTATTCAGTTTATTTCTATTTTTAGTAACAGTCACGTGACCTTTGACCTCTGGTAAAAATAAAAGGTCGTGCATAATTCTCACATTGCTGTTGCTACGTATACAAAGTTTCATCAAAGTGTCTTCAGTACTTTCCGAGTTATCACAGGATCCAGGTTTTGGGGACGGACGGACAGACAGACAGAACGACACACAGACAGATGGCAGACCTACAGTTCAATCTCTGTACCAAGTTTCATGGTCATAGCTTATGTCCATTTTGAATTATTACAGTATTTAGTTTATTTCTATTTTTAGTAACAGTCACGTGACCTTTGTCCTCTGGTGAAAAAAAGGTCGTGCATAATCTTCACATTGCCACATTGCTGTTTATATGTATACTAAGTTTCATCGAAATAAGTTCAGTACTTTTTTAGTTATACCAGGTTTTGGGGACGGACAGACGAACATATCACGTATACCATATATATCACCTCTAGCACAGATGCCACAGATACCACATGTATCACAAGACAATGACGAGGTAACTAGCAATACAGGACAGAAACACAAAACAGACAATGACAGACTATGACAATAATGACATTTCCGACAGAGTTTGGGACATAAATAGTGACTGTTAAATTGTTAATATAGATATAGGCTTAATTGACTGGATGTAACATCTTTGGTTAGTCTATAATGGAACAGTTGAACTTAAGCGAAAGACGTGTTTTGAAATGTTAACTTATCAGGATAGTTTATACAACAGCTTTGTATGTCGTTGTTGTAATAACTTACCCAGTTGCATTTAAGCCTATACAATGACACAGAAATTTACAATTTAATGCAATAGTGCTTTAATGTAATCTTAAATAAACGTCTACCGATCGGCTGCATGGTTTAGAAGGGAGTAATAGGCATAACAAACAAGACACTGTGTTCGATAAACACACATTGCCCCGGTTAGTGATAGACAGGTCATTTGAATTATAAGGTCACGGTCAAGGTCCAAGTGAGGTTGGGTGATATTTGTGGATTGGGGATGGTCATAAGCAACAACTGTTTAAGTATCCAAGTACTGTAGTAAGCGGTGCTGGTGCGGACAAAACGGTAAAATTTTATTAACCAAGAAACAGCCAATTGGAATTATTCTAAGAACAAATTAGGTCAAGGTCAGGGTCAAAGTAAGGTTGGGTGATATGGGTGGATAGGGAATGGTCATAAGCAATAACTATAGGTATCCAAGTGTTGTAGAAAGCGGTGCTGATGCTAGACGAAACGGTAAAATCTACTTAACGTTGTCACGTACGGACGGAAGGAAGGAAGGACGGACCGAAAGGACAATCACTATATGCCTCCCGCATCAATATACCGGGGCATAAACAACATAAGAATTGTTGTAAATGATGTAGATTGTGGTGATTTGAATTGCCAGACATACACGTGTTGCAAATCATCCCTACAGTGTTTATGTTTCCTCAATACTTATATTATGATTTAAGTAAGCAATATGGAATACAACTTAAGGATAACAAAGTGGCGATGCATATAAATTCAGTTAGTACAACTATATAAAATGAACAAGACATCGATCACGAACAATAACGACACAACGAGACAGACAGGTAGTATACCAGACATATACATTACCGTTGTTTCCTAAAATAAGATAACATGTTCTTTAAGCGTGCAAGTACACGATTTGACAAAATATGACGAATATGTTAACTTCCTAAAACATTAACCTATACGTTGAGCATGCAAGTTGACGATTATGAACACACGTACACACAATCACTGGCTTCAAGGTATATATTTAATTTGCAATAAATGCACTTCATATAGTTTTAAATTCATAACAACACTACATCGTTGTATTATAACATAATATTTCATTCGTGGTAATAGAAAATACGTTTTTTATGACCAATCATAAAATAAATGCAATCTTACACTGAGATACACAACTACCATCAATTTTATTGTTATTAGTTGTACTTGTTTATGAAAACACTCATTAGACCAGTTACAGCATTGTGAAACTCATGGTGAATGACGCACAGTACAAATGAACTTTCCATAAATTGATTTGAGTTATATGATTTATCTAAAATTTAACAAAATTACAGATGTAATAATGATACAGGCTATTGGTAATTATAAAGTTATGGGCCGTAAAGGCATCATCGTGCAACGCTGCAATAGTGGAGACCCATCATAGCTGTCAGGACTATTTTATATGAGTATATATACACATCGACAGTCAGGACTATTTTATATCAGTATATATACACATCGACAGAAGACTCAATACGCACTGCAGCAACGTATACGTGTTACAAAATACATTGCACAATAAATGTCCATCCGACTATTAACTGTGCATAAATATTATGCCACTCGGTATATGTGTAATAACATTGTTGCAGTACGGAATGATGCAAACTGTACATGCATACATATTAAGGATGGACTAAAATAAAAACACGCAGAAAGTAAATAGTGTAAAATACGTCCATACAATAGTTCCAGATAATCATTAATCACTTAACACACCGTTAACGCAGTCGCATTCCATATAATACTAAATGAAACCATGCTTGAAAATATAACACATTTAACTGCACTCTGTGTAAAGTTAATGCGTCTATGGTGAACTTGGAAGATGTCCTTTGTATATCAACATTTTTGTTAAAATTTTAAAATTTTGGCTTAAAATTGTTAAGACTGAAAATATTATATTACAATCTGTATATAACCAAGCTGTTAGAGATAGTTACAATGGCTATAAAAATTGGGTCTCGAATGTTAGACAGTTATTAAATGATGATGGTTTTTCATATGTTTTTGAAAACATTCAAAGTGTCAATACAGAATTGTTCATAAATGAATTTAAAAGTAGAATTTTCGATTCTTTTAAACAAGAATGGTATGCAAATTTGGAAAATAGCTCTGTGTTATATATCTAGAGACATGTTAAAAACACTTTAGATTATGAAAATTACCTAGATATATTACCAAGATCCTTAAAACCTTATTTTTGTAAGCGTAGAGTGAGTGGACTACCACTCAGAATACAAACGGGAAGATATAGCCAAAACAGAATAGTACGTGATGAAAGACATTGTTTATGTTGCAATACTCAAGACATTGAAGATGAATATCATTTTGTTTGTGTATGTAAATGTTACTCTGACATAAGAAAGAAATATATACAAACTTTTTACTACAAACATCCATCAGTATATAAGTATTTACAATTACTTCATACAATAGATAAAACCAGATTAATAAAAATATCTTTGTATGTTAAGGAAGCACTTATTCTAAGAAACTCACTTTTAAATATAGAACGGTAGGTAAATTAAAACGTTCATCCTCCGTTATAAGTACATACTTAACTTTGCTGTCGTTATTGTGCACATACACAGTACTCGTATGTTAAAAATATTCTAACTATATGATAATAACATATTGTTTCCCCTATGTTTTTGTCACGTATACTTAATATATATGTATACTTATATTCATTTATTGTAGACGATGTACCTTGTACAAGTCTTAATAAAATATATGTTCTGTTCTGTTCTGTTCTGTTCTGTTCTGTTATGTAAAACTGAATGAAATCCCGTTTTCGAACAAGCTAGACGTCTAGATGTTATAGCGAATCATACCTTCGATGTATTTGCTGAGGTGCACCAAGTCTCTCCAGCACTCGCAGCAGTCGCAAAAGTGGAAGTCCTCGGCGAACATCTGCCACTGGTAGGTATAGGTGCAGCCGGCACACGGGTTCTTCACCACCGCCACCATGCCCAACTCGGAGTTCGGGTTAAACAGTTTGCCCGTCGGCCCGGGGGTACAGATTGTGGGGATCTTGAAACTGAAGAAAGATGGTGGGAGTTTTAAACTGAAGAAATATAATAGGGATTTTGAAAATACTGGTAGTCGGAATTTTTAGAAATAAAATGTTTCTAAACAAAATTAATTAGTTAAACGGGACAGAATGAGGAAATAGAGAAAGACCGATCGAACGTTAACATGGATCATATAGTAGGTCATTCGAAGGACTTACTTGATATCGACCGCCGGTGGATCGCCTAAAGTCACATCCAGTTGACCAATGAATTCGGCCTGTCTTGTATCTTTGTATCTAAAATCAGACCAGCGACACGTTAGAACGCAAGTAAGGCTAACCATAAATATGACTATGTCTCATTGCTTCGAGCTTGAACATAAACGTTGTCTCAATGGTGAAAATAATCGAAGTAAACTGTAGCTCATGGTCATTAATAAAAGTGCAAACTTAATCTTATTTCGAGAACCTCCATGTATATCGGACATTTTGCAGCAATAATATTCCTTTTCTTTATTGTATTGCCTCTTGGTTGAGAAACTGTCAAGTGTTCAATAAAAGTTCAGCCATTTCAAAACATAATTCAAAATGAATTTTAAGTATATGCAACTAATGCAACCAACTGCATTAAAGTGCTCACCCGATCACCCACAACTCATACACGTGTCCGACTTTCAGTATACTGGTATGGAACGTCACGGAGCCGTCCGTATCGTCCAGCCAGCCCGGGCCCTGTCTGAAGCATCCTCCTGCAGATACAACACTCTTATATATTTTTTACACATGACGTCATATAAATAAGAAGTGGCCGGCCCACAATAGACGCTTCCACAAATGTGAATCATGTTCAAATTCATCTGGAATATTATCCAATCATCGCACTTGGATATCACGTGTTTATCGGTTAAGCTATATCATACAAAAGAGCACGTGGAATTTGTTTGTGATATTCCAAAGAGCACGTGGTAATGTTTGTGATTTTCTTTGAATGGAAATTAATCCTTTAACAATAGCCGGGGAGGAGTTTAAACTATTCGTGGCAAATCCCGGATCGGTCTATTGTATAGATCATTTGCTGATTGAGTGATTAACCTTCGGCGTATTAATGTAATAAATAGGTTGTCCAAAACTGTCTTGATCATCAACTGATTAACATTGCTTACACATAAGAGCACAGAGAAATGTGTGTGATATATCTGCCAACGCAACGAATGGACGAATAATCCTGTAAACAAGCTGGACAGTAGCACAGCTTTAGCTAACATTGTGTCAAAAACTGACGGCAGATTGCTTTGATGCATACATAGTGGATTCCTGTATATGAATATTTAGTACATACATCGTGAATAGTATACATGTACTGCAACACTTGAAAACGTGTTTCAGTTTTGACGACGCAAGATAACATTGTAGCAGGTACGTACCTAGGTCGGTGAACCCTGTGGGCAGGCTGCTAAGATTCACTGGGGAGACACGTGGGTCTGTCAACGGCGGGAAAGTCTCGTTCAGTGTGACGTCACGGCACGAGATATTAAACCCATCGAAAATCTACGGTTAACACCAGACAAACATTTATTTAGAGCACAATACTAACACTGATATCAATGCTACTTTAATGCAGCCAGTTAGAAGTTCTTTTAGCACTGGATGTGTCCAGTGGGTTTCAACATGGTGTTTGTAACGTCAAAATTTATTTCAAATTAATATATACGTGCACTATAATTTAAAATAGTAGTTTAATCCACAGAGAACTTGCGGTGAGGTTTGTCAACAAAGAGTTTGCGAAATATGAAGCGAATACATTATTAGACAAAGATACCATGAAAGATGACTAGTTAACTTGAGTTTCATTAACACTAAACAAGAACTAATATTTTGCATTCAGTATAGATTTCGTGTGACATTGTGAAAGTGATATACACTGATAATCAGTGACGTTTGACAACAGAGGTTTATGCAGTTACGGCATCTTACGTCGGGCATCACGGTCCGGTCAACATCCGGGTCGTAGGAGTGGTCACGTGGTATGATGGTCAACACCGAATTCGAGCCAACAGTCTGCTTGGAGACGGTGTTGGCAAAGAGTTGAACCACGATGTCCGACTTGATCACTTCGATGAACGTGAGCGTCTTTGCGGCAAACGTCTCCCCTTCACCTCCCGTGGTGTTCATGGTAACCTAAAAACGGTTAAATAGCGACTGTATGATTTTGTGCGAAAATATAGTGATTATCATAATGCAAAACCATCCATTTATTCTAAGATAGTCAGTATATGTTTTTATAATTATTCTAAATGTCGAGAAAAACTTATGTTCAGAAGTGCGTATCAAGAGAGAAATTTAAAACTAGCATATTTTTACTGCGCTTGCATTTCAAAATTACAGCACGTCTATATATACAGCGTCTCGACGAGTCAGATCGATTGTTGGTGCATGCGCAGTTCGTATTGTCCTAATTCAAAACCGAATTTAGCCGTTGGTGTAGGATAAACGGTTTTGTATCGAATTTTTTTGTCAATAATGTTTTTGTAGATTTTGACGTTTTTATGTTAAACAAAAATGTATTTTATAAGCGACTTATGAGAGAGACTCGAATAAAGGTATAAAATTCAGACACTCCCTCTTTAATTGAATATAGTTACTAATTGCCGCCTAAACTAGGCCAAAGCTGTCTTATAATTAAAATTGTAATTTAATTAAATAAATATTCTCTTTAATTACTACATGTATTTAGTTTTAATTACAATGCTGTGAGGTTAATTTTTATTTTAATGAATGTATATTGCGATAAATTATTGACAAAGTGTGAGGTTCGGCATGCCTTTAAACCCGGTTTAAACTCCGAATGCTTCGCGTTGATCGTTCTAAGGCGGTGACCCCATCATTTTATGGTGTGTGTTTTGTTGTGTGTGTTGTGCTGCGTTGTATTGGCAAATGGTATCTTGCCTCACATAAAGGACAAAAGGATGTTAATTGGGTTTCTCTCCTGCTAGTGCTTTTGGGGTTCATTCATCTTATATTTACTCTGATGTGAATTTTACTCTGTTGCATGAAATGTACAAAACTGCACAAAGTTGCAACTGATTCAAATTTCTTGTATCAAAAGTCACCCTTGTGCATCAAATGATGCAACGTATTAAATTGATCGTCTAATAATTACTCCTGGCTACATGATATATTGGCAATACGTATTGCATTCCTTACAGGAAATATTGCAACTTTTCAAAACTACAAGTAACTAATCGCTACACAATAAATGAAGGCTTGAATCCAGATAAATGAAGAAAATAAATCAAAGGTGGAATTTAAGTCATTTACTATGTAGATGATTCTGTACAGGCCTAGTGGCAGGTAATTAGGCTCAAACGCCAACTCCGAGTTGATGGACGATTGGACGGAAGTGATGTCAACGTCGGCCAGCCACCTGTCCTCCGTCGGGCTCCAGCGTTCGCACGTCCATTGCTTCGTGTTCTTTAGTGTGTTTGGACACGCGAGGTCTGTTATACCTATGACCTTTATCCGCTTGCTTCTCCTGCACTTCACCGGGTACCGGAAGACGGGTCTGCGGTCGATGATGTTCAGATTCGGCGCGCTGCAGCTGATCGTCGAAACCGGAAATTCGAAGCTCGCGCTCTCCGATGAGAACATGTTCCAGGCGTAAACCTGCATCGTGTAGGTGCTCTCTTTGACGTATATATC
The DNA here is from genome assembly GCA_027627225.1 of Congeria kusceri. Lineage (NCBI taxonomy): Eukaryota > Metazoa > Mollusca > Bivalvia > Myida > Dreissenidae > Congeria > Congeria kusceri. The sequence continues at coordinate 48,536,180 of CM051031.1, read as the reverse complement.
GGTGCTAACGGTGAACATCTGAGTGACGTCCGCCGTCCCTTCCCATATCGTCTTGGTCGGAAAGTAGGGCACGCTAGTGACGTCGCAGGTGACCGCGTCGCCGTACAGCCAGACGTACTGATCGTCCTTGTCGAAGCTCACAGCCACACACATCGCGGTGCCATAGCTGTGCATGGAGACGTTGAAGAATTTTGTGTCGTACGCCTTCGTTATGACGCCGTTGTCGGTGATCGCTATACCGGACACGGGACTGATCATCTCGATGACGCTTGACTGTACCGGCCCACTGTGGATGGGGTTCATGGCCTGTACAGTCACCGTGTATACGCCGGGCTGAAAAAAAAGACGTTTATACTATGCTTATATATAAGGAATGCTAGAATTATGACGTTCAAAGAAATAAGCAATACATATATTGGTTTGTTTAGCAATGTATGTATTCTGTGAATTTATTATAATTATTATTATTATTTATTATTTATTATTAGTATTATTATTATGATTATTATTAATTCATTTTTATAATTAAAACAAATAATATTTACTAGAGACAAAACAGACAATTTAAGTTATATTATAAAGAAATCCGAAATTTAAACATGCAGCATGCATATATTTTATCGTATCGAACAATGGTTTTATTTATATGTATGTGCGCTATAATATATTTTGTCAATAAATTATGTACGTATATGAGGCGTGTCGTGAGAAAAACCGGGTTAATGCATTGTCGTAAGGTGTCGTCCCGGATCAGCCTGTGCAGTCCGCACAGTCTAACCCGGAACAACACTTTCCGCCTACAGTGGATTTATGTTTAGAAGAGACGTCCTTGAAACAGAAAATACCATAAAAGCGGAAAGTGCCGTCCTGGATTAGCCTGTGCAGTCCACACAGGTTAATCCGGGACGACACTTTACGCACATGCACTAAGCCCGGTTTTCCCACGACACGCCTCCTATGAATTAAATCACTTGTTCAAGTTTAAAGAAAGAGATCGGATTTTTTTTCAAGAATGAAGCATTCGTATCTTCAATTAATCGGCGAATCCAAAACCTTAATCGACTAATTAATCATTGCGTTATTGTCGTTGATTAATCGATGAAACTATTAATCGGCACAACACTACTCTTAAGTCATTATATATCGTTTTTACCTGGGTAATGTTCATTCTGATCTCTTTGTTATTTGTGCTGTTACATGAGAATATGTTGGCACCACTGCTAGCGACAGCCTCGTACCAAACAAAAGTACCTACGGTGACAACAAAATATAAATATTGAAAACAGGTCGCCTTTTCTATCAGACGTGTTATTAATCTCAAACGAAATAGTGTGGCAAAAAGTTGCACTACAGGTTAACCATTAAAAAATTAGTAACAAGGGTTCTAGAAAACTAATTTAGTACCAATAACTTCTAGTTCCAATAATTTCAACTTGCATCAGAATTTATCACTGGCTAATATTGACAGTGTTGTCAACTATGTAACATACTTTATCGTTGGCTATATATTCAGTATTTACCGAATGAATCGAATTCACGTTACATATTTTATCATAGCTAACCATAAAAGAGCATTAACCAATCAAATCTTGCCTAACTACACAACACAACTGCATCATTGGCTTAATATTAACAGTATTTAACATTCAAAAGTATTTCAATTACTTAACATATGTTATCATTGGCTCTTAGTGACAGCATTCACCAATCAACTCTGTGGCAACTATGTAAGAAACTTAATCATGGGCTAAGAGTATATTCTGGTTTCCAAGCGATTTAGTTATCAGTTACCTGTGTTGTGAGTTACTTTTATAACCAGTTCTTCGCCAAGAAGGAATTTGTCCTGCGCAACGCCAAATCCGACAACTGGGAATCCACCAACCGGAAGTAGCGGCTGGCGGAGAACATTGATAGCAGTGTCGAAGAATTCTGCGTAGCAACCACTCTGAAATATCAGTATATTGATGAAATGTCACTTAATTAATTTTTGACTTCGTCTGTCTGATAATGAGGTAATTAGCAACATTAGAAAAACTAAATGTTAGCTTTCCGTTACAACACTTGTGTTGAACATTAAAACGTGTTTAAATTACATAGTTTTAAATACGTAAATGACTAACTTTTTAATACTACTAAGTATAAATTTCACAGCAACTCATCATCAAGGACCTAAAGTATAACTCCAAAGACCTTACCAGTATAGTCCTAGTGACTTTCGAGGCATCGTTGTACATGGTGATGGTCGTGAGGTAGTGCCCCGGGGTCGGGTATTGGTACGAGTGGGACATAAATGCTTGCCAGGGGACAGGGGCCGTCGCCGGGGTGCCGTCTCCGTGGTCGAACATGACAAGAGCTTTGTCAGGGGCGGGAGAGCCGGTGTAGGTCATTTGGTAATTGATTAGACCTATCAATATGAAGTTAGCGTCGTACTTTATATTTTGAAGAAAAAATATTACTATCAGACTAATATATATATATATATTATGTTGTGTACAGTTATGTATCGTAACATACTAACTAACTAGTAGGCCTATTTTTATGTATCAAGTAACAGACTATTAAAAGAAAAAATACAGAATGTTAAAAAAAGTGGAAATCTTTGTGTGAATTTACACAATGTGTAACCACATTATTATGTTCAAACTTGTAAGTAATGTATTGATCTAAAGCATATGCCAGACTATTTAAAGGGCATGAATTGTAATTCAGTGAAATTAATAACGCCCAAACTGTAGAAATGACCTAGCCATATTGTTTGGAAAATATTATCGTTCTAAACTTCCTAACTGAAGATTTACACAGTTTCGAACATACCGTTGGAAAAATTCATATTTTGTTTTAATTACAGGAAAAGCGTAAGAAAAACTATAGCGACGGATAATGTTCAGTTACAGTTATTCGCGGCGACTTACACGACGGGTTAACCTCCCAGTTCATCGGGGCGTTCGGCGCGGTGAAGGTGAACTCTTCCGTCACCGGGTATAGGATCTCCACCACGTGGGTGCAGGTTTGATTCTCCAGCAGACTCTGAGCGATCACCGTCTGTGTGTAGTTACCGCGGGCATAAGTGCACGGGTGGCGATCCTCGCCGAAAGGGCTGTTTTCTGAGAACAAATGTATGCACGGAAATAGCTAATTACGCATTGAATTTATTTAACGAACATATCCTGAAATCAGGGTAATAGGCGAACCGGTGGCGACCCTTTTCGAAAGGCCGATTTTCTGAAAAGAAGTCAATTTATTCGATATATATGCATACAGTCCTGTCAAGAATATTATCATACAATGAATAAACAAGAATTAAAAGTGATGCGACTGTTATAGCATGGACATTGGTACATGCGTGGTGATTCTCCCCGAAACGGCTGTATTTGAGACCAAGATAATATAAATATTATATGCATTACATTTGTTTACCGAACCGAATGGAATTATATTACATTCGTTTTCTGTGAACAAGCGATAGCAGAATGTGTACATTACATTTATTTTCATGCAAGCAATATCGTTTGACAAATAATTTCACTAGAGTTAAGGGAGAAATGTAATTGCCATTTAATTTCTTAGTGTTTTCTACCTTGGCATCTTATTTTAAAATATCGCACATGGCATATTTTTGACAGAGGCTACAAATTATTGTTGTATTATAATTAGCGATGTGTAAATGTAAAAGAATAGAACTGCGCAATATACACGTATAACGTAATAAACAAAGCTAGTATTCTGTAATTAATCAAAGAATAGTACTCGTACAATAATGACACTTCGCAACTTAATCAACATATGTAGTGTTTTAAATTTAACAAAAAACATGGAAGTTCCACGAAAATCATTTTTTTCCCCAATGAAATGCATTAAAGTCTGCACAAAAATAAAATTTTAATAGTGGTGACCTTGACCTTATAAGATATCTATGTATGAAGTTTCATTAAAATAGCTCCATGTGTTCATAAGTTTTTGAGCGGAAACCGTTTTGCTATTTTATTAACAGTGACCTTGACCTTGACCCCACCATCCCATATGAAATCCCAAGCGATGTCTGGACATAAGGTATTTTTCTATTAATTTTCGTTAAAATATCTTATTGCGTTCTCAAGTTATTGAGTTGAAACCGTTTTTCTAATTTTAGTAACAGTGACCTTGACCTAGAGCCCACCTACTCCATATGCAATCCCAAGCGTGGTCTTGATAAAAGGTATCTATGTATGAAGTTTCATTGAAATATCTCATTTTGATCTCAAATTAATTGAGGTGAAACTGTTTATCTATTTTTAGTAAAAGTGACCTTGACCCCAACACCCCATTCGCAATCCCAAGTGAGGTCTCCATATCAGGTATCTATGTATTAAGTTTTTCATTAAAAATTTGAATGCGTTCTTAAGTTATTGAGCGGAAACCGTTTTTCTATTTTAGTAACAGTGACCTTGACCCAACCCACCCCATATGAAATCCCTAGCGATGTCTCGATATACGGTATATTTGTGTATTAAGTTTCATTAAAAATATCTCAATGCGTTCTCAAGTTATTGAGCAAAAACCGTTTTTCTATTTTTAATAACAGTGACCTTATCCTTTACACCACCCACCCCATATGCAATACCAAACGAGGCCTAAATATATGGTATCCATGTATTAAGTTTCAGAAAAAATATTTCAATGCGTTCTCAAGGTATTAAGTGGAAACCGTTTTTCTATTTTTAGTAACAGTGTCCTTGACCTTGACCCCACCACCCCATATGCAATCCCAAGCGAGGTCTCGCTATAAGATATCTATATATTAAGTTTCATTACAGTAGCTCAATCCGTTCTGGAGTTAGAGAGCGGAAACGAAAAGTTGACGCCGCCACTATTCGGTTAATAAATAAATCAATTTATAAAAGAAATGTAAATATATGAATAAAAGAATGATACTTTGCTAGTGTTCCCATATACCTTGTCTTTTCCTGGTGGCGTCTGTACCGGCCACTGTAGTGTCGCAGTCAAAGGTCAGGTCAAGGACGCCCGCGGGTGGCGCTCGTCGTGCCTTGAACACTAGATCTATGGGGACACCTGCAAATCATGGTACACGTATTAAAAGGCCAAAGGTCAGGTTTAGGATGCCCGCGGGTGGCGCACGTCATACTTTGAACACTAGAGCTATGGGGACACCTGCAAATCATGGTACATGTATTAAAAGGCCAAAGGTCATGTTAAAGGCATTAATGGGGCTTCTTCGACTAAACGATAGCATATAGACCAACCATCCCAAGTATTGTTTGTACAAAAGCATTAAAAAGGAAATGACTAGTGCTTCCGCTGCGTGTCGACTCAGAGTAGACTGATGTACTCGTATCAATAAATATCGCCAAGGAGTTGCTCGACGCCACTAGGCATCGTTGTCAGAGCGAACGCAGGGATCGAAATTTGTATTTGCAAAACCTGGAAGGTCCTATTGTTACTGGACCCGTATTCACCAACCCATTTATACACTTAAGACAAAATAATAAATAATTTGATTGAAACGGACTTATTCTAAGAACGCTGTTAGTTTTTTTGAATGCTCATTGTTATTCAACAACTGTAAAATTTGCATTCTTCATTTAGAATGATTTTTTTATGACATAAGCAACAATGGTGGCCAGCATATTTTCGACCGCAAAGGTATTTTGTCTTCATTCCAAGTCTACTCTTTATTCTAAATTCTTTATGTTTACATTAAATTTCATTTGTCGCAGCAAATTGAATGTAAAATAAGGAGAACATGACATTTTTGTAGGGAACTATTTAATTAATCGTAGTTTGCATTCTACTTTGTGTAGTTTGGTTACAAGGGGCGGTACTTCGCTGTTCCGATAAGAAAACTGCTGTGCGTAATATTTCTCTTAGAATGACAATAAAATGCATGTTAAACAAAAACAATATAAAAGAATGCTATGAAATCATCCCAAATATAATGTAAATATAAGGATTGACATTAATGTTGGTTGCGTTCATGCGATTATGAAAGCAATGGTCAAACTGGCAAATTAGTAATGCACCGTTAGCGCGCATCATGGATTTGCCAGTTTGACCATTGCTTTCATAATCGCATGAACGCAACCAAAATAAAATTCAATCCTTAATTAAAGCTACGTTAGTTAACCGATGTTACGTCATGAAGATTTTCTGTGGTCGCTTGTAAGAAAAGTAATGTTTACTTAAAATACCATAACATGTACCTATTACATGCTAGTGAACTGGCTTTGCTTAATAATAACACTTGTAGACCTTCCATGATAGAATCGTATCCAGCAAAAGTGAAAAAAAATGTAAAATTGATTTTTGTAGAAGTAGAACTGTCCAGAACGAAATGTTCATGTGTATTAATTATAAAAATATTTAATCAAACGTACAATAAATGCAAAAAAGAGTAACATTTAACAGTATAAGACATCTTAGTTCATGTAATATTCTTGTCGAAATATAATTTGCATAAAATAGGACACTCAGATATTAATACGCCGATGATAAGGCATTGCGTTCATACGATTATGAATGCATACCCCTTCCCTATTTAAATGCCTATGCAATTTAAATATAATGCTATTAGCAAAACATGAAAATGTCTAAGGCCAGTTTGTTACCTGGTATTCCGGTGATAAGTTTAAAATCGTATTGCCAAAATCGTATTGCCAAAATCTGGAACAGTTCTTCTGATACCAGGTATTCCGACGATGAGTTTAAAATGTTATTAGCAGAACCTGAAAAGTCTAAGGTCTTTTGTTACCTGGTATTCCGGCGATGGGATCCGTGTAGCATTCCATGTCTACAATGGGCGACACAATGTTGACGGTAACACCCCCGGACACGTTAGAGATCAGGTTGGAGAGCGTGTAGGAAAACGGCAACGGGCCTGCAAAAATGTATTAAAAGATTTCACTAAATGTGATTAATAGACCCCACATACACCACAGACACAGAAAGAGGTGTGCAGTTGCAAAATGGCATGTCAAATTAAAAATCGGCTTAAAATTCACAAAATAAGAGCACAACCTGGGAATGCTACTTGTCTGATTATTCCCCCTCAGATCAAGAAAACCAAGAAAACATTTCTAAGTCAAAAGAGGGTCATTAATCTATAAAAATGACTATGGTCATTCAATCTTAAAATTAATCTTAGTATTTATCTGTAATACTAGCCAATGGAAAACAACAGCCATACTTAACAAATATTGGTCAGTAATTAAAGTTGAGATTTAGAACTTTCGTAGACACAAAAGTCGGTCATTTTATTATTTTTATATTCATTAATTTCGAGATCCCGTGCGATAACTATCATAATTCTTAAACTTAATCTCAGCCTTAATATGTCATATGTTTTCATAAATACCGCTACTGAAGTGATATTCGTATGAAGAGCGTACCGTCCTTGTCGAAATACTGGTGACTATAAGTAGTTGTGAGGTCACACGGGGTAATTTCATCATTATTGTTGTCGCCCCAGTCAACGTAGCACGTGACGTCATTGGGGGTGGCCCCAACACCAATGAACTGGAAGTTGACCACCGCTGGGGGAAGAAATTCTTTGGGGTTGTCCGCTGGAACCGGTTGCATGGTGATACCATCGACGCCCATCATCACCCAGACGTGATACGTTTCTTCGTAAGAGTTGAAGTTATTGTACACTTTTACACGCACGTTATGAAGACCTGTGGATACGAAGGTGTAGGTCATAGGCAATGGAATGACGTTAGCCGACCAAGGCTGGCCTGCCGTATTGTTAGCAGTGTAATTAGTGCCGTCTCCATGGTGCATTTCGACGGCGACACTAGTCCCGTCCGTCATTGTGACGTCACATGAGACAGTTTTGGAGAGTTCTATAACAGGGACGTCAAAGTCGATGTATTTTATTACATCAGAAAAGGTGCAGATGATATCGGGACTGGTGATCTTTACCTCGATACCGAAGGCCACTGTCACACTGCCAGAACTCGTCAACGGATTCGATATCGTGTACACTACCGTATGCGTACCCGTGACCGACTCTATCATGCTTGGTCCAACGGCTCGGCGCTGCGCCTGATCGATTGCCATCGGCTGCTGAACGCCGTCGTACCATAGCGTCACGATGACGTCAGAGCCGGTGACCCAGGCCAGAACGATATTAAATGTCTTGCCTTTCATTGCCCCTGGCGGACTCAGACCGGCACCGGATATTCGCTCAACGGCCTTCACTGTTGTAGAGTAAGTAGCGGAGTTGATCGTGTTCGTACAGACGCACTGGACTTGAACATCACCAGCCAGACGGAAAGTGTACGTCAGCAGCGGGCCGTCCGCTTCCGTTCTCGTCAACGTAACCGATGATCCGTCCTGGTACGCGAAGTTGTAGTTGCAGGTATAGTTACTCCCAGTGCCCAACGTCAGCTCGATGGCGGTAACAACATTGACCTCGACGCCGGTGGACAGGTTCAGAGCCAGGCCAGAAATGGTTGCCTCGACGCAGAAGACGGTCGTGTTGTGCTTGAAGCTTATAGCGTTGGAAATGTTAACGGAAACGTTAAACGTGCCAAGTGATGAGTAGGTTTTAGCGACAGAGTTGCCGTTTGTTGTAGAACCATCTCCCCAATCCCAGAGAACTGACGCCATATCGCCTGTGAGAAAAGTTATAATATTTGTGCATGTTTCCATGATTAGAGAGCATTGTTTCCCCTAAATGTATCATATAAAGGTTTTAATTAAGGTGGCTTCTCTTAGAAAAACAAAATCGTGTATTGAACAAAATTTAGGACAGTATGCTACAGACAAACAGAATTTGGTTGAAATACTTGCGTATAACGTGCGAATAACGTGCGAATAACGTGCAAATAACGTGCGAATAACGTTTGCACAATGTAATTGTCTGGATGTGTCGTAAAGTGCATGTACATGTTGGAAACACGACTATTACATAGAGTTATGTTTAATTGACGTTCCTCATACCTGTATAGGGCAGGACTTCAATCTGGTTAGCCTGTCCCAGAGGCAGGCACATGGGTATCTCCTTTATCACCGCCCGATCGACGCCCAATACTACACTTATATCAGTGGACCCTGGCACAGACCCGCCTACACCCGGGGTGCTCACGGTTGCCTAGATACGTCGGAAATAACGGAATGTATTGCTTTGAATGTTTTTGAAAACTTGTCCATTATTAAATGATAAATAGCTTAAAATATTAAATGTATAAACATAATATTATATATATATATATATATATATATATATATATATATATATATATATATATATAATATAAGAATAAATACCACTAGGCGTCGCAAATTTTGCATTTTTTTTCAAGACTTAATAAATCATTATATTAAGACAAATCTTAGCATTATCTCGTACCGTCAAAGTGACTTAATAAAGAAACAGCTTTAACTCATTCTGTCGATGTGAACTGATAGTGCGCGTTCACGTTAAGCTCATATCGTCTGAAGTAAACTTGAGAACGTAGTTGTAACTCATTATTAACAAGATTAAGAGTTTTAACTCGTATAGACAAGCTAGCCTGAGAATGCAGCTTTAACTGATACCGTCAAGGTGACATTTCCGTTCTGCGTGAAGAACATGGGATAGTTGATCTTCGACTTCTGGACGAACACCGCCTTCAGCTGGTGCTGCTGCGCCGTCGTCGAACACAACAACGCCGTAATGCCTGTAGGGCCGCTGACCGTGCAGACCACTTCCCCATCTGTTGAGTTCCTATGCAACATTTCAAAGAGCACATGCATGGTGGCATAGAACTGCCTTACGATAACTACTTAAGGTTCGCGAAACCTTTCGTGTTAACTACTTAGCGTTAGCGAAAATATTTGTGTTACCACTTATTTATTACGATATTTATCTAGATATTAAGTTAGCGTTTGCGAATATATTTCTGCTAGATATTTTATTATTTTACTATATAAGTGCCAGAACTGACATAAGATACACTTTCTTGGGGTTCCTAGGTCTTCCGCAGTATCTTACTTACGCGAATGTTATCACGATAATTATTTGACAACGCAAATGTTCACACGTTAATATTCCTGATATCACTTAATTATCATAAATGTATTCGCAAACCATTCGTGTTATCTACCGCGAATATTATCACGATGATTATCCTACAACAGAAATATTAACACTTTAATATTCCTGTTACCACTTAAAATGTGCCCGCGGTCTTCCGCAGTATCTTACTAACGCGAATTTTATCATGATAATTATCTTGCAACGCAAATCTTAACACGTTAATATTCCAGAGTTTTTATATAAGTTTTTATTAAATGAAATTCTGACGTCAGTTTTGGGCACTTTCAAGTCTGTTTTTCGTTAAGCAGTAGAATATCTATGCCACCATAGTATATTCAGAATGTATGTCATCGTATAAAATGTAGACTATTAAATTTATGGAAATAGTAGCGAATACTGGAACAAACGGAATGTGTCAGTAAATACAAACGTATTTATTTAGAAAGCATGCAAACTGTTCATATATAACATGCACAATAACAACGTTAGCACAAACAAGTCTGTATGTGTACAAAAAAGTAACTGAATTTAACAGTAATCAAAATACAAAGTAGTAATCAAAGCCTGTATAAACCCCAAACTCTTCGAAAACCGAATAGTAGACCCGATCCTGACGCCTTTATATACATACAGTTTTAATGATATGTAAAAAAGTTAAAAGAAAACAGTCTAACAGCACACAATATATTGATCAATAGTACATTTATTATAGTGACACTTATTATACATTATTTATGTTTTATAAGCTCCGACAATGAGGTTATATCTTTTTCGGAGTTGGTTTGTTTGTCAGTGAGCAAGGTTTCGCTAAATATTATGACGGATTTGCATGAGATGTTCTTGGAAGGTCAGAAATGGACCAAATGAACAAACGATTGCATGTTGGAGGTGATCCTGATCTCCGTCTGGATTAAGGAATTGTTTAAGGATTCTTTATTATTTGGAGAGTTGGCTAATTGCCAGATTATACCGTTTGGCTCAGTTACACAACACATGTGGGTATGTGGAAATGAACTGCATTGGCTGAGGTCTGCCCGCCCCGAGTTCTAGTTTTACATCGGGAATTTACCTCACTGCCAGAATGCCAGCTACATTGTGTCCTAGCACGTCCCCTGGGAGGACTTCAAACTCGCCGCCTAGTGTTGTGTAACCTGCCCCTGTCTGGGATATCGTAATTGATGTCGTGTTGACTTCCCTGAAACACGAAACAGGACTTTTATCGCTACATTGTACAACATCAATAGGGGATTAGTAGACAACTTAAAGTTTTGATAAAAAAAGTTGCTACATGTACAACATCAATAGGGGATTAGTAGACAACTTAAAGTTTTGATATCGCGAACAAAAAACAATTCTACATCATTATTAACATATTCCTAATGTGCATGCACAATTTCAGACCGATCCACAAAATAGAAATGCTTGAAAACGCATTCGTCAAAGCTTTTTCAGTGCTTTGATTATATGGGCTGCCTGAGTCAAATTGTGTACTTAATTCATAGACTTCAGTGAAAATACTAGCATATGTTTACATACTTTAATGCAATAGAGATAAATATTGTATAAAACGTGTTCATTTTTGGTTTTAGCATGATTTAGTGTGCTGCAAGATTCACAAGACCGGTTTCCGTACTTTTTGCCTTTTTTTTTTACTTGAAACAGCGGTTTTCGCTGTAAAAACCGTAATGCACAATAAATCATGATATTTATCGCATGTTTTCCATGAATCTTACTACAGCCAATAAAATCACACAGTAACATGGTGATTTTATGTACACATTGCCCCTTTAGTGCCGCTCCCTGTTTCGTGTTTAGGTTACAATATACTACTTCCAATCCTTATGTAACTGATTGTAAAAGCGATAACTTTAACCAAAAATAAATGCAACATTTTGCAAATAGGGACCATCATAACCGTACATTTTCTTAAAGAGAATTCTAAGCTAAATTGATTTAAGCAATACAAATGGTATGTCAAGTGTTATGTAAGAAAGAACTCGACACTAAACAAAGTTGACTGTTTTATCACCATCGTTTTAGCGGCTACTTTCTAGTTGACTGTAACCCGCCTCAGCACAAGTGTCATACTGTAATCTCCAATCTTAGTAAATATCAGTGATTTATGCGTGCATACCAATGCTTACCCTACCAACATCTCCAAAAAAGAATATCGAAGCAAGTGTCTAAACCTAAAAACATGTCTTCGAGTTAAACTTGTTGATTTATTTAGAGAGTACATCCCTTTATGATTTATTTATTTACAGTATTGTGACATAGAAGACAAATTAAAGTTTTGATATCGCGAAACAAAAATAAATTCTACATTATTATTAACATATTTCTAATGTGCATGCAAAATTTCAGACCGATCCACAAAGTAGAAATGCTTGAAAACGCATTTGAGAATGATGCCTGATAAGCAATCTGGCTTGCATTTTCAGTGCTTTGATTATATGGGGTACCTGAGTCAAATTGTGTACTTAATTCATAGAAATCAGTCAAAATACTAGTATATGTTTACATACGTTAATGCAATAGAGATAAATATGGCATAAAACGTGTTCATTGTTGGTTTTAGCATGATTCAGTGTGCTGCAATATTCACAAGACGGGTTTCCGTACTCTCTTTCTTTTTTCTTTTACTTGAAAAAGTGGTTTTCGCAGTAAAATTCGTAATGCACATTAAAATCATGATATTAATCGCATGTTTTACATGAAACTTGTTACAGCCAATAAAGCCACACAGTAACATGGTGATTTTATGTACACATTGCCCCGTTAGTGCAGCTCCCTGCTTTGTGTTTAGAAGACAAATTAAAGTTTTGATATCGCGAAAAAAAAAAATCTACATCATTACTAACATATTTCTAATGTGCATGCAAAATTTCAGACCGATCCACAAATAGAAATGCTTGAAAACGCATTTGAGAATGATGCCTGATAAGCAATCTGGCTTGCGTTTTCAGTGCTTTGATTATATGGGGTACCTAAGTCAAATTGTGTACTTAATTCATAGAAATCAGTCAAAATACTAGCATATGTTTACATACTTTAATGCAATAGAGATAAATATTGTATAAAACGTGTTCATGTTTGGTTTTAGCATGATTTAGTGTGCTGCAAGATTCACAAGACGGGTTTCCGTACTATTTTTCTTTCTTTTTTTACTTGAAAAAGCGGTTTTCGCTGTACAATTCGTAATGCACGTTAAAATCATGATATTAATAGCATGTTTACCATAAAACTTATTACAGCCAATAAAACCACACAGTAACATGGTGATTTAATGTACACATTGCCCCTTTAGTGCCGCTTCCTGTTTTGTGTTTAACGTCGATTTGACTACCCTGAAAACCCGAATGAATATGACTTCTATGACTACCTTGTACAACAGCAACAAGCTCGATATCTATCACTTGCTGGTCCCATGACTATGCAAGTTATTAAACATACTCTACCTAAAATATTGACCAATTAAATTCAACGTTTATTTGAAAAACCCAGTGTCATTGGTCAGTAGTTTTAGCTCAGGTAAAGTTTGTGGTTGAGAACTTTCTAAGTCATTCGTAAACGTTTCGATCCCGATTGTATTCGGTAGTTTCTGACATTAACTCTGCACAGGAATTACTTTTCAGTTCTCAACAACAAATGCTATATAAAATAAATTAAAATAATATTGCATAGTGCACACTTGTTTTCAGAAAAGTTTTTAAAATGTTTACGTGTACATGTACAGACGAACATGTTAAAGCCACAGCTTAGCCGGTGCTTGGGAAAATGCTTAATTAAATATTCATGTCCGAGCAGAAGTTATCGGTTACATAACGGCAATGAACGAAATGAATTTATGTATACATACGTGTACGCTATACCGGATGCTAAGCCGGTGACAGGCGCACTCCCGCAGCAAGCGTTGATGTCCGAGCAGAAGTAGTCGGTTGGTGCCCCGCACTGATGACACGTGCCTGTGGGCTTGCACGATTTGCTAGTAGTGCAGAAGAATTGTCCCGTCGCACATTGTGGTCGGTACACCTTCAGAATAATGGCACAAACTTTTCAGTACAATTGGTAAGTGGCAAATGGTGATGGGAATCACGACTATAACACAGCAATATGTGATTGAAATACATGTTTATATGTTCACAATTTGAAAAAATACATTACAAAGCGTCCATGTATCATTAAAATTGAATGCCATTTTGATAAAAACGACGTCTTACGTAGAAAGTCAGTGTTCCGGTGGCGACGGCAAAGTATTCGACGCCGATGAAGGTTCCCGGATGGGTCGCCGGAAGTGCGCCGACTATCAGTGTCGTCGTAGTTGATCCGACGGGGTTCACAATATTGCCTTGCACGGGGTTGCCAAACATGAATTCGAGCGTATCTGAAAGGAAAGCTTTTTTCATGACGAATGGATCAAACATGCGTTCAAGGGTTTTGAAACGTAAAATCGGAAAATTATTTGCTGTTCGCACGTGTAATAAAGTTACAAGGAACAGTGTACATTCCAATTCAACACAAATTCAAGAGTAACTGAAAGTTAAAATTAAAAGATTCCTTCCTTTCAAAACGTTGTCATGAACGTGCCGAACAGGCATTTGATTTACAAGTAACAATTGTGCTGTAAAAATCCAGTGAATACTTTCCATGAATCAAACCTTACCTGCTATATTAAACGTTTTAGACACCGTAGGGCCAGGATTGCCGTCCGTGTGGGTCAGCGTGACCGTCATGCTGGTACCACGTAGCACCGCAACCTCGCACTCGTAGGGTTCGTAAGTTGCCATGACGGCAGGGCAGGTCACGGTGACCCCCTCCCCGGGGCTCTCCACCAGCACGGCAGCCGAGCTTTGGAAAGGCTGGAAAGTCAAAAAAGATACACAGTCGTGTTGGCACAGTAATTTTATTAGTATTCCCACTTAATTTGATGGGCAGACTTGTAAACAACATTATCTGAGGTCAACTCCGGATCGCAAGAACTTTGTATATAATATAAAATTCGATTTAAACCTGTGCTCCACCTATAATTTAATGTAACGAACTCCCTCCTCATTATATGTTGTAAAATACCATTTTACTTATTGCCACCAAGTGTTCTAGCTTTGTTGTGTGCATTTTGACATGTGCATAATATCAAGCTTTGCAAACAACAGCACGTGTTCAGGTGTGTCACTGCGGCCATCACAAGCGTGGTCACTAAACACGTGTCAGTTTGGGTAAAGGTTAGCAAGTGATAACCCGTGACAATGTTTCAATAATTCACCACAATAATTTGAACAAATTTGATGTTTGTGTACACATACGTAGTTTGATGTTGTGTTTTTAGCAAACAATTGCGGAGATTAAATGATATTCATTAGTATTATGTACATGTATTTCTTTTGTTGTTGTTGTGTGTTTTTCTAACCAAAGAATGCCATTCAAGTGCGAACAAAACGCTGACCTGCACAATTTGATCTGGCGTGGTCGCATAAGCGTCGACGCTGTACAATCCCGGCTGGTGGAAGATGTGTGTAGTCAGATTCGCACCGGCGTCCGTATACGCCGTCCGGTCGGCTCCGTCGTCGTAGTCGAAACTGAGCACCGCGCTCGCGCCTGGCGGCGTGACGGTAGGGATGAATGCGACCTGATTGCCGACGGCCACCTTGTTGGTACTGGCGACTATGGCTACCGTGAGTGGAGACACGGCGTCGTAGACGGAGAGATGTTCCAGGGAGCCGCACATTTTGGTGTTGTCGCCGGCACACGGCAAGGAGCAGTTGCCGTCATCGACCAGTGGCATGCCCATGCCAACAGGATCTCTGTTTTCACACAGGCAGAAGGACCCTGAAAATAGCGGACGTCGGTAATTAAAAGTGAGCACTTATTATAATGTCGTGAGATGATTCTACGTACTTCTAACTGGTCTATCTGAACTTTATTGTTTTATAGATTATAGACTGTTAACGGTATATGTCATAAACAGTGCAATAAAAATAGTGCAATGGTTATAAATGGTTACAAGAACAATGCGTGCATCGTTTATAATTGCTATTTGTACAATGGATTTCAGTTTAAAGTCCACTTGCATGTTAAATGGTTAGTATAGTAATTATATATTATTATAATACGTTATATATATTAGAAATAGAAATGAAGTACAGTGTCTTACCGGCTTTCAGAATGGCGAATGTGTACTGAAAGGCCCCGCAGGTCGTGTAACACTTTTCAGGGGTCGCTGTCCCCTTGCGGACCACCCCGGGGTTCACACCGTAATTCGGGCGTCTTCGGAATCCAAGGAAACATCCTCGGTAAGCTTAAACAGAAACTGCGGGTTGCATATTGTATTGTTAAGCATATTGTATTGTTAAGCATATTGTATTGTTAAGCATATTGTATTGTTAAGCATATTGTATTGTTAAGCATATTGTATTGTTAGGCATATTGTATTGTTAAGCATATTGTATTATTAAGCATAGTGTATTGTTAAGCATATTGTATTGTTAGGCATATTGTATTGTTAAGCATATTGTATTGTTAAGCATAGTGTATTGTTAAGCATATTGTATTGTTAAGCATATTGTATTGTTAGGCATATTGTATTGTTAAGCATATTGTATTGTTAAGCATATTGTATTGTTAAGCATATTGTATTGTTAAGCATATTGTATTGTTAAGCATATTGTATTGTACCTAGGCATACTTACACACGAGCGTGCGTATGAATCGTAACGCGTGTGATGTGGAATAGGCAAGTGGAATATGAATGCGGAATATAGGTAAGTGCTAAAATGGGGAAAAAATGTTTAAACGGGGACAAATATGGAAAGGCATAATATCAGAGCTTTTTAACGATTACTTCGTGTCATTTATAAAAAGTTGTTCATGTTCTAAAATGTTTCTTTCCATTTAAGTCATTGAACAATATTTTCAAAGAAATACCCAGGTTAACGGCACCTATAAAAAATTCACAACGTTTGACTGTGCGTATAATAAAATGATTATTTTACAAAATTGAATTTAAAAAAAGGTGTTTAATGAACGATGTCACTGGTAAGATTGTGATAACAACAATAGTTTATCATAATATTAAACAGTGTTGGAAAATAAATACCAAATCGATTTTTTTCTATATTCAATTGTTGTCAACCTTTGACAAGTCTTGATCGAGATGGCTTTTCAACTCGCAAACCAAACAATGCTTTTTTGTCAGAGCCATTGATTCGATTTCTGATAATCAAGTTGGCGACATTAAAACTGGCTATATTTGCTTATTGCTTTTGGTGCCGGCGCGGGCCGACATTTCCTGTTTAAATGGAATTCAATCCATACCTGCTGGTATTGTTCGTACGCAAGCGTCAATCAATATTGATCTTTAGCGCCCAGTCAGAAAGGCGCTTGCAGAATTGCGTTTATGATTAATTGGAATAATTTGGTGAACGTTGCTTTAATTTGAATCAATGGCCACCCGCTTTGCGAAATAACGGTATATCATTTTCCAGGGCGTTTTGGCTCAATATGTGCGTTCGTTGTTACATGAACCCTTTTTGCCAATAAGTTGCCGATTACGAAACGTTCCATTCGTTTAAAAATCGTCATATTAGTCGTCCACTTGCAACACGTCCGCTTATAATTTGCGTATATAGGTTAATCATTTTTCCCGGCATCGCATTTCATTGAAAAAGGTACTAACTATGTGACTTAAAATAATTATTATTAAACACACTTGATTATATTTCATATTTTGTGACAAAATGTGTGCACGTGACATTTAAATTATGTTTAACTCGACGCCGAAAAGTTTAAAACCATTGCATAATTTCAAGAAGAAAAAAAAGAGTTTAAAGAAATTGGGAGGCTAATTTAACCAGTGAAACGCCGCATATGCGCGTCGCCGCAAAAACGTGTGGAAACACGTTTATGCAATAATATTCAACGCACGTACAATACGATTACAGAACGGTTTCGTTTTTGCGGCGAAGAGCAACGCAGAACGCAAGATTGTGTCTTTTTCACGCATAAACCGAACTAACATTAATATTTTATTACCAAGTTGAAACAAATTAGGGGAAAATATAATCGATGTTTGATGATAACGCCTACGACGGCGGTGGTGGCGGTGGGGTTGGGATGGCTGTGGTTGCGTTGGTAAATTAAACAAAATATAACAAATCACAGCATAAACAAAACCGGTCACGTTTATGTGGCGAGGTGAATAGTCGGTGTTACAAAACAGTTATAGACATGTAAGGAGTGTTACAGACCCTATAAGCCCACAAAGCTACAAAACAAATACTAAACAGTAAATATATTTTAAAAAATGAAATTCTGTAAGTCAGCTGGTGTTTTATTTATAGTTAAGTTTTCACTGAATTTTTTATAGTACTAGTTATTGAACATTTTCTTCTAAGTTTTACCTTTTTGGGAACACTAATAGCTGACGCTTCACATAACCTATTAACAGCCATTTCCATGTGAATTTTTTACTTATTGGTTTATAAAATCAGATTTGCTCTAATTAATGCCTTCAGAAAAAAACTCTCCTTAAATACTATCAAGGTAAGTTGTTAATTGCGTCATTCACACAAACCATAATTACATATTACAAATGTATATATTAATATCATAATTTAAATGGTCTTACCACATTCGGTTGGGATTAAAAAGCTTGCCAAAACCTGCAAATATAAAATGATCATCATCATCATCGTCATCATCATTATGATGATGATTATTATTATTATTATTATTAGTAGTAGTAGTAGTAGTATTAGTATTATTATTATTATTATTATTATTATTATTATTATTATTATTATTATTATTATTATTATTATTATTAGTAGTAGTAGTAGTAGTAGTAGTAGTAGTAGTAGTAGTAGTACAAATAATGCTTTTGAACAATTAGAAAATTATTATTGGACATACAATTGGCAATAAGAATGTTATACATACAATTAGAAGAAAAGCGCGTGAAAAGTAATCAGTCGCCATATTCCATATTCAGTGTGTTTCTTGTCACAGAGCGACGTCGTTTGATCCAGTACTTTCAGCAAGCGCCTGGGTATCCAGATGATTACATCATCAACATCAACCAATCGGAATGCAGCAAATTAGTGCGACCAAAGAACTAGACCTCCGGAAGGCACTCGCTGTTCAACGGGACAATATAAACAATGACTTCTATTTACGTCCACTGCGAACAAGCTGGAGATATTTGACTAAGCCAGCTATGATCAATACCTACAGCAGCAACCACAATTTAGTTTCATTCATTTTCGCGTGAGCGATGCGTAGCTTTTCTACACAATAAAAGTTTGGAATGATAAAACTGTATAATAGTTATATTATTAATTTTCTAATATGAGGAATAATCAATAACATTTGGTCGAGTTGGTTGGTAATTTTGAACGTTACGCCGATTACTTCAGTCTGGTATTAGGTCTTGTAGGTGCCGATGACAAAATTTAACTTTGATTTGCAATTTTAGCTCAACATTGAAAATTAAACGAAACGTTAGTGTTATTGTTGGAAAGGTATTTAAAAATACCATGTCATGTTAGAGAAACAATACATTTTAGTATTGAAGGCGTTCACTACATTATTACATATTTAAAAACACATCATCCATATGTTCGAAGTAATTATATGGAAAACATACCTGGTATGTTAAATAATATTTTAAATAATATACGCACACATTAGCCCTCATATGTATGTCTACACTAACAATTGCCACAGAACTTAGTGGAATGTACAATGTGGCGGACTCTCTAATGTCCCAAACATGGGCCGGCTTACACCTAAACACAACGCCAACAGCATATGTTCGATTATAAAACGCTCCTAACATATCAAACTTCAAACGATTTTACCAATGATTTTCCAGTCAGATATTTTTCAAATTTGTAGACCTCAGTATCAGCGAGATCTATCGTCCGGTATGGTGATCGATGCGTCAAAAGGTATTAGCGCCACGGAGGTCTTACCGGTGGTTTCAAAGGCACATTGATTGATATACGGTGGGGAACAATATCATACTTGTTTCACAATAACATGCCAGCATTCACAAAGCGATCAATTCTGGGGTGCTATTGAACGGGTAGCAGTCTATAACTCTTGTCAGAGTTTTTTTAATGGTTCGCGGAATCTGCAATGAGCTTGAAGGCAAGTTTGTGGCATCGATTTTGCCTTAGAAATGGTGCCACCACAAACTACTCTATTTGATAAGATACAGGATAGACTAGTATGGAATAATTGAAACAAAAAATATTATGTTTTCATTGGCCTTGATCTCAGATCTGCGATTTCCATGGACAGACTAACGTATTTACCCTATGTATTGGGACACTTAAAAATAATTACAATTTTTTTTGTCCCAATATAAAGGGTCATACAAAAATAGTTTCCTAAAATGTGTCCCAAAATATAGGGTAATATTCGACCCAATGTATGTTCACACACACACAGATTGTCGTTATGCCGCGTGCTTAACTGAGTGGGGCGTGTCAATTAAGGACACCGGGTAGTATAGCGTGTTAGTACTCAGTTTGCACCACGGGTCAATTAAACAGGCCCTAGACGGGTTTGTTTAGCGATAAGAACAGAACAGAACAGAACAGAACAGAACTTTATTTACATCTCAGGCATACAAGTATGCAGTAAGAGGAACAATATACATTTCGTTATACAATAGTTGGTGGAACAAGTACTTCACGGTTAACAAACATATGTTTTGCAAGCGTACTTGAAAGATATATTTGCATTAAAGGGGGCACTTTCACAATTAAAAAAACAGCATAAAGAAGTAAATATAAATGTATAAATAGTAAGACACAAATAGTATAACACATTATCTGACATTTTTTAACAAAGTAATTGCAAATTTACTTAGTTTATGAAGTGTATCGTACTTTTCTAAAGACATTATGTACTTAAATTTATTGTCTCTGCAAATATGTCTCGAGATTTCACTGATTTCATGTCTGTTTGTAGTAAAATGGGTGCATTTTAATAGATAATGTTCTTCATTGCCAATGTAATTTTCATTACAAAAAGTACAAAGTCTGTTTCTTTCTTGTGTGCCATTCCATCTACCAGTTTCTATTGGAAAGTGGTGGTTAGCTGTGCGGAGCTTAAAAATAGGTAAATACTTAGACTTAGGTAGTATTTTAAGGTAATTCTCAAATTCGAGTGTGGTTTTAAACGAGTAATAAAATCTGCCTTTATTAGATTGGTTCATTTCCGCATGCCACTGCTGAATGTTTTGGTCAATTAGCACACGCTTAACTTGTTGGGGCAGAGATTTTATGTGCGGCGTAGTTTGTTCTTGCCATACATTTGATTTACCTGTAATATTTAATATTTGTTTAATTTTAGAGATCCATTTAAAGTCATGTGAATTATTATTGGCAATTATATTATACATTTTCTTAGAATATTTATTGTCTTTACTTAACAACGTTCTACTCCAGAAGCGTATCATTTTGCTGTAAATATGAACAGAGAGAGGATATCTCCCGAGTTCACCATAAAGCATGTATGATGGAGTATTTTTACGTGACATAGTAATTTTTCGGAGAAATTCTCGATGTACGCGTTCTATTATGTCTAAGTTTTCATAACCCCATATTTCGCAGCCGTATGTTAGTATTGGTACAATAGTGTGATCAAACAATTTTAATGTTAAATCTAATGGCAGATCTGAATTATTTGCCCGAACATAAAGTAAATTCATTGCCTTTTTTGCTTGTTCAACGTTGTTTTTTACGCGCGCTTAGAAATGAACCGCTATTTGAAAATATGACGCCAAGGTATTTGTATTGTTTAACAATTTCTATTTCATTTCTGCCAATGTAGAATTTAAAACGCGCGATGTTTCTTGCTCCAAATATTAGTATTTTCGTTTTATTAACGTTAATGTTGAGTCGCCATTGTGTGCAGTATTCATCAAATACATTTAAGCAATTTTGAAAGTCTGTTTCATCGTCTGATAAAATTATAGTATCATCGGCGTATATCAGAATTAGAAGCTTCAGCCAATTATTTGCACTTAATGGATCATGTATGTCAACACCTTTACCGCCGCGTATTTGGATGTGGCTCTCAAGGTCATTTAAAAATATTGAAAATAGGATCGGCGATAAATTTTCGCCTTGGCGAACACCATTTTCGCAAGGGAAGAATGGGGATGAGTTATGGTCTTGGAAAACACACGATTTGATATTCTGGTACATATTGTAAATGACATTAAATACTTTTCCAGTTACAGAACGTGATAAAAGCTTAAACCAGAGGCCATTTCTCCAGACTTTATCAAAGGCCTGGGAAAAATCTATATAGGCACAGTACAGTTTCTTTTTATTGATGCGCAGGATTTCAATAAGAGATTGTAATACAAAGATATGGTCCATACAGGAATAATTTTTCCTAAAGCCTGCTTGATTTTCATTCAGAATGTCATTAACTTCTAAGAAATTATTTAACCTGTCATTTAAAATCGAAGAGAAAAGTTTTCCAAAGCAACTTAATAATGTTATAGGTCTATAATTATTAGGATCACTGCTGTTGCCTTTGTTTTTGTAAATAGCGTAAATTGTGCCTTCAAGCCAAACATTAGGCATGTGACCAGTATCAAGTATCATATTAAATAATTTTACGTAGATCGGTGTAAACATTTCTTGAGTACATTTTATATATTCGTTTAATATGTTATCACTTGGCCCTGCTGCTTTATAATTCTTCAGCCGTTTAATATTCGATAAAATTTCCGTTTCGGTGATAGGCTTATTTAGTTCGTGTGTGTCGCAGTGAGCGTGTTCATTTAATAGGTTCGTTAAATATGCTTCATTATTTTCATACGGGCTATCATCGCGGTTAATGTTTTTAAAATGAGTATATAAAGAGTCCAGGCTCGGTGTTTTCTTTGATTTTTTGGCACCTATTCTATGTATATATTTCCAATACTCTTTGGGACTATTAGAATGCATAGTACGTAATTTTTGTGCATTTTTAAATTTATATTGGTTATTGTAAAAATTCATAGTTCTTTTGTATTTCTTACTCGCATTTTGTAAAAGAGTTTTATTTGAAGGCGAGCGATCGTATTTATAACGGTTTTTGGCTTCATAATAGTATTTTTGCGCGTTTTTACATTTATTACCGAACCATGGCCTTTTAAATACATGATTATTTGTTGCACGTTTCGTATACGTTTTGGCAGCAGTATTATTCAATAGTTCGGAAATTGTGTTAGTTATTTCATCAATTGATGATGGCGTGCATGGAGAAGTATCGCACAAATATTTAATATTATTAATGTGATCTTGATTTATATTATTAATAAAATTGCTTGATAACTTTGGGTTCCATTTTATACTCGTGCGAACTGTTTTAGCTTTTTGTTCGGGTGGTAATGTTACTTTAAGCTTATTCAATATAGAGAATTTAACTATTGCGTGCCCATCTGAAAACAGCGCATCCGTCTCAATTATCTCGAACGCGGTTATAAACGCAAAACACTCCGCAGTGGCTATAACATAATCAATAACCGAGCTATTTCGGAAAGTAAATTGACCAATGTGTGCATCCGTGTTCATTCGGCCGTTTAAAATAAACAGGTTATTGTTACGGCAAATATCGATAAATGCTAATCCGTTACTATTAGTTTTTGTATCCATAGAAGTCCTGGACAGGGGTACATTGCATTTTTCGACAACGGTGTATTTGTTAAGTGTACTTAGTGTATCGGTACCGATACCCTGTACATCTGCAAAGAAATCATCAATGCGTATAAAATCTGTTAGTGTCGCTGTTCTTGCATTAATATCGCCTATAAGTATTGTATGTTTAAACTCATTACACATTATGCTTATTTCATGATCTAATTGGAGAAAATCGTCTTCGTTTAAAAATTTAGATTTTTCTGGTGGTACATAAAGCACACCTAACATAATATCTTCGTCAGTGTTTGTTAAAATTTTGGAAATCTTAAGCCATAGGACATATTCACTGTTGGAAATTTGACTTTGTGTCTTATGTACAATATCATTTTTAATAAAAATGCCTATGCCACCAGATTTTCTCAAACAAGCTTGATTTCTATGTTTGGCAATAAATGTATAATTTTGGACATTTACAATATCGCTTTTATCCAGGTGTGTCTCTGTAATACAAATGATATCATAACTGTTTATAAAGTCAGTGAACTCTGAAAAATTTAGTCTGTGTTTAAGGCCCCTAACATTCAGAGAGGCGATTTTAAGTTCAGTATCACTATCTGCTGCAGTGTCCGGAAGAGCGTCCCCCTCGCTTGCCTACTTGGTCGTGTGCTGACTGCCCGCCGCGTTAGAGTCGCGCTGGTCCCATGGTCTGTTGAACTGGCTAAGTCCCTGCGTAGGTGACTGACCGGATGTGTTAATGCGGGTCCGGTTTTCTGGAGACGGTGCATAGGCCCGGCGTCCTGCTGGACCCCGAGACCGACTGTGTGATCTACCTCTTCGGTGTCGGCACGGGCTCAGGCTATTCCGGCGAGCTGACTCGGTAGCTGATCTAGGGGACATCTCCCTCGATACGCCTTTGGTAGCTCTTGTGCTATTTTGATCACAGTCTCTGTTGTGCGTAGTGGGGCTACCAGGGGGCTTTCGGCTCTGGTTTTCACTTTCATTATTGATAACTTTTGGAACGCCCCCTGTGTTGCCCATCTGTGTCATATCACTAGGATTTGCACGGGGAAATCGTGCCTCTGGGCCAAAATTATTGTTTACACTTTTACTGGACTGGTTTTGGGACATAGGTGCAATATTTAGTCGATGCCCTTTCATAACAGTGTTCCAATTCGGGAATATATCACGGATAATTCTGTTTCCAACCATGAGTTTTGCTGGGTAAACTATTCTGACTGTACTATCTGGGTGCTGACTCTTCAGTGATTTATATTCTGGCCACAAGGATTTACGTGCATTGGTTATTTCTTGAGGATAATCTCTATTTATGCTAAAATGTGTGTTTTTCAGTTTTGTAGCTTTGGATAGAATCAACTCAGTGTCAGGATAATCACGAAACCTAACTATAATGCGGCGCTGCTGGTTCCTTCTGTACATGCCCAGCCTGTGGGCCCTATCAACAACAATGCGGTCATGTAGTGTCATAGTGTCACGCAAGAAACTCTTGATCGTATCACAGCAATCTTCACCCAAACGTTCGGGAAAACCGCCAAATATCAGATTGTTTCTGCGGGCTCGTGCTTCAGCGTCGACCGACTTGTATTCCAGTAAGGTAATTCTACTGTTTTGATATTCTAGCGACTTTTCAATTTCACTTACTTTGTTGCCGAGTTGTAAAACACTGTCAATCTTGCGCCCGATGTCGACCATGTTGGATTCGTTTGTTGACATTTTCGAAAGCAATAATGTCAGTTTATCATCGACACATAAGCTCTTGAAGTTTTGTTCATCGCCGGTCACCACGCGTTGTCGTTTGCTATTCCGAACAGTTTCAAAACCACCATTATCCATTTTGTTTGTGTTACTCTGTAAATATCCCGTATCCGATCTCTCTCCTTTATCCATTGTTTCACTTAGTGCAGAAAATCTATTTATCGTAAATATATCCTGCGAATTCTCGTTTATCACACCTTCAAAATGTTCAATATGCTCCATTGGTACTTTTCGTTAATTACGTTAATTACATTTACAGCAACTTATGTTTTCTACGAAATGTTTCCCTCCCAAAACACTTTATTTTTAGAGAGAAAAAAAAACGCCCGCCATGTTAACCGGAAGTAGATCCGCCGCATGTGGCACACTAATTGGCTTCATGAGAGACCCGACAATTATCACATACTACCGGGTAGTTACCCTAACACTGTTCCCCTGGCAGAGCTTATTGCCCGAGAAATCGAGCGCATGTCAACATAGACTACCGGTATATCTGAGAAAGTGATGTGCTGAATGGTTGAGTGCATGGTGTAGACTTTGCCCGAGAAAGTGATGTGCTGCATGAAATTATTTGACGCTTTGTTGAATTTTTTTTCTTTTTTACACTATGACAACTTTTTAGGTTGCTATAAAAAGTTCAATAAATTATTTAATATATATGAATATCATTTTACGCACATGACGTAATACATGCATTAAAATTTTGAAAACGGTAGTCTTTGTAGTTTTTATTATATAAAAGGGGTACACTCTTATTGTATCATTATTTGCAGCATATCTATTGTAATATACGGTATAAGCGGTTACTATGCAACAGACGTACAGTAGATCTATAATACTCTGATCATATTGAAATCGACAGAGTTTTATTTTAAACTGACAAGTTACCATTATATTATTGTGTCCCAATATCTAGGGACAAGAAAAAAAATCAAATTTCAAAAGTATCCCAATATTAAGGGACTCAGAAAATAATTATTTTTCCGCAAAATAGGGGTGTCCCAAAATGTAGGGTGTCCCAATACATAGGGTAAATACGGTAACGTAGATCCATTCGGAATAATTCTTAAATAAACAATTAATATAAATACAGGGTTTCATTTGCCGTGATATTATATTAAGTCAGATATTAAGTTTGAACACTTTTGTCTTATAAAGGACTATTTGTTTCGAGGTATATGTAGTTGGCTAGCAGCCACGCGTGCAAAACTATGGCTTCAACCTTAGACGGCTATGCTTTTCTTCTGAACGTTGAGGCACAGAACATAAGAAAAGAATCGCTCACTGAACATGTTTGGGTGCCAATAATCAAACACATAGATTCGAATTCATAGACACTAAGGATATGTGAAAACATTTTTTTCAAACTGTATGATGATGAAATGCAGATGAAATTGGATCAATTTTCGCATTTATAAAGACATTTTTTAGAAGTAATAACAATTAGTTATTTTAATGATATTATGTCGCTTGAGCATACAGTTTGGGTAACATCAACACAATACATAATACTAGCTACATTAAAAAGTTGGCTTGTGCGCAACTCAACTCAATGAATGACATTTATGCGACATTATAGCATAAAAAGTCCGTTTTCAGACCGTTATAGGGGTGTGTTAACGAACAAAAAGCGGTCGGATATCGTCAAAAAACGTGTATTATTTAGTAAAGTCACGCGCCAATAACGGCCGGCTTTTGCTTATGCGTTAACCGGTCCTCCGTGCTACTATTTAATAGTCCATTATTAAACGCTTGCAAGTTCGTACTTTTGGTCGATATCAATAGCACACGATATCATTATAATACTATTTACTACATACGTGTTGCACGCTGAGATCCATGTCAAATCCAATTTTAAAATTCGAATCGAGGAAAACACTGAAACAAAATGGCGACTATCTAGTGCGATTCCAGCTCGGCTGAACGCGGCCCTGGTAATGTAAAAATTACAAACTTAAAACAAGTTACGCGATTTGGGATTACTCTGTACTATGAAAAATACGATTTTATAGTAAATTACCGATTTGTTTCGGTTTTATTACTCTATCTGTATGCT